>JACXIM010000050.1:2522671-2911847 GCA_014737505.1 Bombus sibiricus
ATCAGAATTAGTCCTCTTACGATTCAATTCTTTCCTCGTCCGAGAAAGAAAATTAGTTTTCAGTTAATTACTACTAGCATAATTAGCTATATATTTTTTAATAATTTTGTAAAGAAGATGTTAATTCGGTAGAATTATCGAAACCATATAGCATAAAACACACGAGAAACATATATTCGTTGATCGAAGTTAAATCATCTTGTATCAGAATTAGTCCTCTTACGATTCAATTCTTTCCTCGTCCGAGAAAGAAAATTAGTTTTCAGTTAATTACTACTAGCATAATTTGCTATATATTTTTTAATAATTTTGTAAAGAAGATACGTTGTATTACAAGTCGAGACCAATTATACGTATATTTATCGTTAATTAGTAACTTGCAAAAATACAACGACGTGATATAATACTTTTACGATAGTTTTGTGATTGTTTATTAATCGGAAGAAAATCGAGGGAAAGAAATACGACGAATTTCGAAAGATCGGTATTTAAAAACGAGATTTCTGACCGAGTAATCGAGAGAGATCAAATTCTACAGATAAATATAATTACTATTTCGATACAAAAAACATATTGTTATCATCGTTGATTTCTACTTCTAGGGATGTCGCTGGCCACGAAAGGTTCGGATACATGACCAGAGTTTATTACAAATACGCGTAAGTAGTTACTGTAATTATTGGAAATTACAAGCAGCATGTAATTCGTTAACAAAATTATTCGTCGGAAGTGCAACGATAATTTCTTTTCTTACTATGTTTGTAGCTATAAATCCATACGATAAAGTCACACAGATAAAATCATTTTTAAAAAACTATTACCATAACAACGTCTAGTTCTATCGGAAGAAGAGGAAAATTTTGTCGGAGAGTCAATTAAATTTTGTCGCAGCATTTAAAGATTTATTTTTAAACATCGATCCGATTAGGCTATACGGGCTATTTTTAGGCCGCTAAAATCGTACGATAACGCTGTGATAATTTTGCGTTTAATTTTCAGAGTAGCTGCAGCCTTGGTGTTCGATATTTCACGGATAGCCACGTTTCAGTCAATCAAAAAATGGTTGTGCGACTTGCGGGAAAAAGTCACACTCCCAGATGGTTCGGAGATACCAGTCGTTCTCTTGGCGAACAAATGTGATATTCCTTGCCCGGCGGTACCCACCGAACAAATTGCCAAGTTCTGTAAAGAGAACAACATCGGTGCCTGGTATGTAACGTCTGCCAAAGAAAATACGAATATTGGTAAGTATGCGACGAATTCTGAATTTCTATTTATTTGTGAAAAATTTGAAAGTGCAAGATCGCGCGAGACGTTCAAAGATACCTGAAGCATCTCCTGATACACGAAGTATGCTCGTTAATTGGCAGACGAGAATAAACCTCTGTTCCGTTCTATAGACTCGGTTAATTCCATTTCCACTTATTTTATTTCATTTTATATTTCACAAAAATAGTAAACCTCGTGAACAACCGCGGTTTCATAATTTTAAGCGGAGATGCAACGCTTTCGCGGTTTCGTATCGAGCGATTATTAAATAAACCGGCAATTACTCGTTGCTTCGTTGCTGTACGATTGCGGCAATTAGAAAGGTGGATCAATATAGGAGAGATAGGGAACGAGTAAGGAAAAGACTGGCTGAGGAAATTGGAAAAGATGGAAAGGGAAAGAGAGGAAGGAATCTAGACAAGTAGATAAATTAGACGTTTGCCTGTTTAGGTAAAGATCGATGATTTGTAAGATTGATCATTGTGAAGATGCAACGGATGATGGACACGTGTAATAGTTGAGAGTCAGATGGTAGACGGTAGATACGTGGTAGTAAAATAATGGTAAAATTAGGCGATGCGAGCGAGTGGATGGATGTGCGTGGGTGTTTGTGGGATGTTTAAGCGAGAGTGGCGAGGCGATAGGGAGAATAATTGTAAACGGAATTGCTGTCATGGCAGGCAGGCTAAAAATAAATTGTACTGCTTAACAATTACTATTTAACAATTGCCATGTTGCTTGTCGTAATATAAATTGCTAAAGCATAGGTAGAGGAAATTTGGTAAGAGGAAATTCTCGTTTGATAATAATACTAATATTTTACTAGCCTAATTTCGTGTCTGTGTTTCAGATGTGGCGATGCATTATCTCGTGGAGAACGTGCTGAAGACCAGAATCGACGTTGATATTCGTGATTCCGTACGATTACGAGATAAATCTAGGATTCGACAAAGGAGCGAATGTTGCAAATTATAATCGCGTAATTATAGTTTACGTGTTTATTGCGCCACGATGATGCACGTTCAAGAGACTCGACTTTTCTATACGATTTTAATTCATCCGCGATGCGTATGCTTTAATATGTTTATAACGATTAATCGTAATCTGTGGGTGCATGTCAATGGACGTTGACATGTCACAGATACGCGTAATAATCCGAAAGTTTTAAAATACTGCAGCGAAATTAAACATATTTGTTTGAAAACACACGTGCGATGAATTTCTAGGGCGACAGAGTTTTTATCTCATGTAATAACTAACAAGTAAATAATCCCGAAGAGATTACCAATTTTTTACACGTCGGATAATAGTCTTATTTGCATTTTTTATATCTCGGATAATAGTCTTATTTGCATTTTTTACATGGCGGATAATTGTCTTACGCACAACGATGTGAATGTTCGTAAACATGTATCGCGGAGAGAAATTACGAATATTTATTTTAGAATGCACAATAAATTTTTAAGGCAGTAGTTAGATCTTTGTTTCCTTTAACATAACTATCGAGCGGATAATTTTTTATATCTCAACTTTTTATATCTCTTCGTATTTATCGTTACATCTATTGTTAGATAATAATTGCGTTTTTTATAAAAATCTAAAACAAATAGTTTTATTTAAGCGTTTCTATGTACGAGATCACACATCAAGGGGTAAAAACAACGAGGAATCGTTTAAATCGGTAGATTTATTTAATTTGTACTTTGATAACTCTTTAACATTATTTGCGTTCGTAAATCAACCAAGAGAAATATTATAAATAAATATTAAGCGAATTCGTAACATCGCGAGTTACGAATGTCTTTAAAATTCGCTATTACATTCTCATTGTATTTTTACATTGTGGTAACAAGAATTAACACGTAACTTCTATGTACAAATATATTCATTCACGTGTTACCTTTGGTAAATATTCAACACTCGTTTCAGTGTGCTACAAAATTAAATATACTTGGTATTCCTTGCCAAGCTTTACAATATGCAATTTGTCGGTCGACAAATAACGTATCATTTATTATACGATAGTGGCCACGTTCTGCTATTAACTAATCTAAATAAATCTAACAACAGCTCTGCTGTGTGTCTTTAGTTTTCATCTATTCTCTTAAACCTCTAAATAATTATGTATACCGTTCGCAGATCTCTATTTACATTCTCTTCTCTTTCAACGACCATTTTCTTTCTTTTTTCTTCTTCTATAGTTTACTTATATACTTAATCGTAGTAAATACAAGTGTTTCATAGCATTTCAGACGCGAAATTCATTTTAGTCATGGACAAAGATTGCAATTACAATATCGTACAAACGTATGCACTGTTCGACTTTGCTTTCGACTTGTAGCTTTGTTCTTCGATAAAAACGAGCAATCATTCCATCATTCGACTAGTCTGTACAAGATCTGCTCGAAATATTTATCTTTGTTTTTTAAATTCAGACTTATGTTACGCATTGAGTATAGTTTCTCACTGTTTTTCATCAGCAAGATAATCGAGTTTCTACTGTATGTGTTTCCATGAATCTTCTCTATCGTTTCCATGCTTTTCGATCTGCCATCGAAATGGATAATAAAAATTCCTCTTACGAAACACTCTGAATACTGACATTTTGTCGTCGAGGGTTGATTAATATTCTTTATACGTTTCGCTTTCTCTGGCCAGTTCAACCGCAAAATCAAGCTTATTCCTCGAAACGTGAGTTTCTCACCGGATTCATAGCGATCGAGACTGTCGACACCATCGTCTTACTGAAGTCCTTCGAATAATCTGAAAAAAGAAACATGGTACGAATGCGAATCAATTCGTAATGCTGGTTCTCTTTCGAACGCGTGCTTCGACAAACGATGTTGTGTCGTCTAGCAGCAAGCAGAAAGCTGTTAATGAAGATAGGAGGGAAAATGAATTGCGAGTATGGTTAGTCCGCTGTAGTTTCTACTCTGCTGTGATTCAAAGACTTTGGGTTTAGGATAGAAATGTTAACAAGCTACTAAGATATTTGCTAAATCTACGGAATTAATTGGCGAGAAAACAAACGAGAGGCTAGTGAATTCTTTCAAAATTCGATGGTCTGTGCAAAATCTTTTATTTCTATGTAAATTCGAGACAGCTGTTAATCTTCCACATTACCATACTTTACTTCATCTAGCGATTACTATGAAATTATATCGTAGTTTTACGTACGTTATGAAGTACCAAGTCTACTTATACAAGCTGTTAGTTGATATTTTCCGAAATAACAAGTCATTACGGATATAAAGATGATATTAGGATTCTTTCAGCGTGTGCAAAGAGAATTCAAAGTTGAATAGAATTCTATTATACAAAGAGCTTTTGTAATTGTTTGAAAGAGATCGGTTGTTGGCTTTAAAAACTCTAGCAATTCTAAATCGCTGGATTAAAATTTCCAAAATAATCTTTTTACAGAAGTGGAATCGATATTAAAGCGTAATTGTTAGCGACAGAAACTTAATTGTCACGATATAAGACGAAATAAAATGTAACGACGAGGCGAAGATGAGACGACGAAGATGACAAAATACTAGATGAAAAATGAAAGACGTATGCATGCACGCGTGACCAATTGCGATCTTAGAAAGCAGCGAATTTGTGCCCTTGACTTACGAAGTGAGCGAAGTGTGGTCGCTTAGCTCGCGTTCGGTCAGAGCTTGGTGAGCGTTACCACGCGACGGTGCTCGAAGTTACCTTGGCCGTAGTCCTGCTGTTGATGATGACCAGGTGCGCTGCTCCCATAGGGTGACAGACTCGCCCTTATCCGCGAACATCCTATCACGCCAGCGTACGCTTGTCTGTATTGTTTGTTCATGATCACGTAAATGATCGGGTTCACGCAGGAGGCAAAGTAGAGGAGCAGGTAGCCCAAAACGTGAAATTCTATGACAAGAAACAGGACGAGAAACATACAATGACGATTGCGCTTTGTTGCCAGGTGAGAAAACAAATTGGAAATCGTTGTAATTAAATCGTCTCGTAATAAGCTGGAAACAATCCACGAACTGCAGACAGTTCGTACGACGTATAGAGCTTATCCCTCAGACTAATCCCAAAATATTGTGTTGTGTCCCAGAGGTGTCTTTCTCTTACGAACATGTCTTTTGCAACAATTTTGCATCTTTGTACAAACATGAAACCTAATTTGCTGTCAAATGTTGCGCTCTTTATCTTAATAGGACAAAATGGATCATGTATAATTCAATAAAATAATATAGAAGAAATGTAATATCGATCGCTCGGAGAGATTGTTTCGATTTTGAAACAACTTGACGAAACGATAAATTTTGCTTAGTACCTCTCCATCGGGCAAATTGTTTTCAAGCTGAGAACAATTCAAGTTGCCAGAGGTATCTTTAAATAGGCTCGTTGATTTTTTATAAAATATTGAAATATTAGTTGAAACCATACAGAATGAGAAATTCTTTGCGTAGTAGCAGGCAATCGAAGAATAAGTGTGCTTGATTGTCGTGATAAAGGCACGTGTTCGATAGAGTGGGAGGACACCATACAGTTGACCAAGTTTAAGGAACGATGGCTATTGATTTTATTATTTTTCATATCGCGAAGGTAGAACAATTTTACTAATGGCTCTACGCTGTTCTAAAGGTTTTATATTAATACACAGTCGTTGATACGTTAATGTATTGATGGTAAATAGGTAGATTCATGAGATGTATTACCTGGATATCTAACTTCGGCGTCGGAGACTTTAACGATGGTAATTGGAAGGTAACAGGCGACGAAACTGAGGAAAATGGCTAGTACCATTTTTGTGATTCGCCATTCGCTACGTCTCTGTTTGATCTCTCTGGTATCCCTGCCGGGTGTATGCGGCGATTTTATCGTCGGAGACGCGTGCTTTCGCATTCTTGTCTCGGATCTACGAACCAGGAGAGATATTTCAACGTACATCTCTATATATTTCGTGAAATATATTTCGAGCATTTGCGATACGAATCGAAGCATCGAGAACGTATGAGATATTTTTGAAAATACTTTCCTAATTTATAAATACAGAAGCAAATAAGTTGTTTACCTGTGTACGACCCAGAATATCTTAGTGTAACATCCAACGATTATTACGCAGGGTATCACGAAACCCACCACGAAAAGAAAGGTTTTCGATGAGTAGCCTTTGCTGTCCTTTACGATGGAGCAAGTTTCTAAATTCGGATCGTAGTCGATCCTACCTGGAACGTAAAAGACCAAATAACAAAAAATAAAATTCTGCTGCTCTTCAAGTTGGCGTGAACCGTGATGTATTTTATGTCTTACCCCAAATTCCTAAGAGGGTGGGCACCTGCATCCCATAGGAGAACAACCAACAGAATACGATCATAAAAGCGATCCAATATTTCTTGTAAACTTTGCTGTACAATCCGTGGTGGGCTATCATGATGTATCTAAAATTATCGTAATATCGTAATTGATCTTGCGAGATAAATTTTTTCACGAAGAAGTTTTCCATTGGAAATTCTTTTCCCAGTGAAAGTAAAGCCGGAGATTCACCGGAAACTTTAGCCATATTATACTAGATCACGCTATGTTGTACTATGCCGTAGAATTTATACGATATTTTTTATCTATACAGTCACTGTGCAAAAATGTCTAACTAGATCATTTTTTCGCTTTATATTCGATGGCCAAAAGAATTTTAAATGCGAGTGAGACACGTAAAAGAAGATCGTACGATACATAAAAACTCTGTTATACACAGTCGTATAATATTCTTTAAAGGTCCTTAAAATATCGCATCTGGAATTTAAAGTGAGAAATTTCTTTAACCAGAAACTTTCTCGCGCCACTGTATCTTCTATATATATATTTTGAGTTAAAATTTTGCCACTAGAATCGTGACACCCGTGTCTCCACGCTGTGCTAATGAAATTTTCATTTCAGGATGCTTTGTATAACACGCGCAGTATGGCTACTAATAAAAATGTTCTACGGTAAGCGTACGAATACTTCCGTATGTATCGCAGCAAATATTTGTAAGCAACGTAGCGTAGCTTGGCTTATCTTTCAGCTGAACTATCGGCTAAAGTACATAATACATACCTGTTGATAGTAATAGCTGCAACGGAGAGGAGACTCACGCCAACGTTTCCATACCTCAAGAAAGGCACGAGAACGCAGAGAAACCGTATATTTACCCAACTTGCATCGATGAATCTGATGGAATCGAACGGAAGTACAAGAAGGCAGAATACGAAGTCTGCCACGCAGAGGCTAGAAGAATCAATGAAATTCGAATTTATTGCGATGCGTTGATTTTATAGCAAAAAAAAAAAGCAACGAGTCTTTCGATCAGACACCTCCTTTTCGAATCTTGACTTTGTTCGTAAATAGCGAAATGATATTTGTATCTTAATCATGATCTAATTACGATTTAATTACGACTTTCAAAACGTAATTCTGTATGTTTGTATACCTTATAATGAAGGCTGCAGCTACGTTGCGAACTTTGGGATACTTGCACAGGGCAATGATCGTCAATAAATTTCCAGCGAGTCCAGTGATCATAATCAGTATCGCGACCACAGCTGCGAACGTCTGCAGCGGTTTAGGGAATCTGTACGTAAAAACGATATAATTTGAAAATTCGCTATTTTCAAATAGAGCGTTCTTCTTGATTAGGATCCTTTTATCGATCAATTTTTCGTATGTTCAAGGAATGTTGATTTCTACTTTTACGAGTATCGATAACATTCGCAATTACCTCGATACTTCGCCGTCAATTATCGTACTTTCCGTGTTATTCTCCGAAGCGCGTAATAACCATGTGGCCAAGTTATCCATTTTGAAAGGAATTTCGTCTGGTTTCCTGCGGTTCACTCGATTCTGACCACCTCCGAGGCCTGAAAGGAACAGCGGTAAATAAAATAAGACTTAAGTCTTCTAATTAATAGTAAGCCTTGTAATTTTAAATAATTCCACGTAGATATAATATTCTGTGATAAACGATAGTGGAGACTAATATCGTTATATTAGTCAGTTAGCTGTTGCGATCTCTTTGAAAAGCGTGTACCTAAAATGCGTGGCGAAAAGTAGGCGATGACGAGTATACTCGTCAAGCATGGAGTATGCGTGGTTGTTAGAACATGGAATTGAGTTGTAAACGAGATAACTGTTTTATCTTCTAATTTTATTACCGACAGGGCTCGTCGTGGCACAAAGTATTCGCATTTCTTCGTGACGAGTATACTCGTCAGAAACAGCTAACTGGTTGATACGAGAAGGTCAACAACGCGAAACGAATACTCCTCTGCGTTTAATATCGCCGCTTGTAACAAGTATCGAGGTAACAATATTATTAGAACGATTCAGCAACATTTAATATCAGATCGTCGCGAGTAATAAATGTCGACATGCGACAAGGTCTTGTTTCGGTCATTTTTCAGTTATATAACATTCCAGATACATTTCGTTCGATCTATTATTCCTTTCGTTAGTTTGTTAACGTTCTACTGATTTTTAACGCAATTACGTTCGACTTGTCTCTCGCGCGTTACGCGTATACGTAGATTTTTCTTAAAAAACGAAGAACGATTCCGAAATGGCAAAGACGCTGGACTTTTATTCTAATAATTTAAATTGTATTTTTAAACTAAATTTGAAACTAAATTTAAAAGACCAAAATCCGAGACAAGGAACTCTTAAGACTACGAACAAATACAAGTATAGTGAGTGTGAAAAATATTCATAGAGTAACCGATTTAACAAAAACTCTCTGGAGCTTGGTCTATCTGGAACATCTTAACAAACAAAAAATTGTGTACGTCTTCTTAGAGATGTCCAGAATTTCATAAAACAGGAAAATGATTTTCCGATGTTAAAATAAAACGTTCGAACTATTGATCGGAACGTTCATTTATTTCGCTGGTTCGCGATCTCCACGAGTCTAATTATAAATGATTTACGATTAGCCCTAGTCTATGTGTAATTAGTTTATACATTCGTAAATAATTATATCGTGAATTATAAATATTCGAGACTGTGTTTCCTCTCGTACAATCGTATCTCAGAAAAATCGTAAAGTTAGTCAATGGAACTCGGAAGTTGTGTCACGAAACGTATCGAGAATGATAACAATAGTGAAAAGATAAGAGACATTTGTAAGGGAATACATTTGTTCATTGAATTTTACAGGCCTGTGAATTTACGCGTTATAAACACAGGGCGACGTGAATTCCCACGAAGAGGAAACCGCGACCTAAACTTGTAGAGTGATGCATTATGCGTGACGTAAAGAGGAAGTTGGGTCGTTGCTTTGAAACAATCTAAACCGAATCGAAACATATTCAATGAAACAGTCTGATTCGATCTGGAATTACTTACGCAACTGTAACGTTGGAAATTGTTCGATCGATCAATAATTTTAGACGTCGTAAAAGTTTCAAATAAATTTGTCGTCGTGATTTGCACGCCATCGATAGCCTAAACGCTGCAAGTCTTGTAGAGAACAAAAAAGAAAAAAAAAACGGAAACAACTCGTTGTAAGAACAACAAGATTTTGCTACGAAAAATATTTATCTCGCGCGTAGTTTAATCTTCCACGAAAGTTCGAAATATACGCTACATGACGAATATAGATAATAGAATAATAACTATATCAAATAAGAAATATAGATATTTACACTTCGTTAAACAATAAATTTGAAATCTCAAAATTACAGTGAAACGACGAATATCAACGCGATCAAGCTGAATCGCAAATGAATACTGATTAGACCAAGAGATACGAAATTTACGTGTATGCAAATGTTGATATTTCTTATCGGTGGATGATGCTACAATGATGTAATATAATACGATACAGAGTATTATTCTGAATTTAGTATGGCTTCTACTCATGCGCTAATTACGTACTTTTAAGCTAACTGGGTAAACACGAGTCGATTCATCCTCTGGACGATAATTCTTCTATTTTAGTCTTCGTTCTGTCGAAAATAAATCGTATCGTTCTCATATTCGCGACCATTAAATCTCCAACTGAAATTGATTCGTCTTTGACTAGCAATTCTTCATTTTATTTAATTGTTGGCCAAATCAATTTCATTTTAATTCTTCGATGTTTCCTGATTTAAGAAACGACTCGATCAACAAGCTAACCTCGCTGCACTCTTTCGGTAATTATCGACCCGATCGTATTTTTCTCGTGTCGAACGGCATCTCGCGTTTGAATGGAATACGAAAGAATACTATTACCGGCACATGTGTACTTTTCATTCCAATTTTACTGTGAAACATCTTCTCCGAAACATCGAAAGTATTTTCGTTTGTCGAAATAAGCACGTAAGATCGAAGCATTGAAAATCAACGACAATAGGACGATCAAGGTAAAGATAAATGTTTTTTCCTTTTGTTTCCAACGATGGTAAATTATTCTTCGACGATCGTCAGGATAAAAGAGCTAATTTCTAGAGCTAATCGTTATGGATAATCTGCGATCGTTTGGGAAGCTGTATGATACAAATGGAAGGAACGTCGATGATAAAACGTGACCGAAGAACTGTGTTATTATTTATGGGCAGACTGGAAGATTGTCTTTATCCGACGGAAGTAGGTCATCTGGAGGATTTACGAAGGACGATATAAGACGATTGCGAACAGCGTCATCCTAATTAATTTTTCCCTCTGCGAGCGATTATTAACGTTAAAGGAGAAACGCTATATTCAAATTGCATGGAAATTATGAATTATTCATACTGATGAGGAATTTCTACAATACGATATTTATCTTGAACACATTGTCAGTGGCGTATGAAAGGTTCGTGTCTCACCACAGTACACGTTTTCCCGGTATATCTTTTTTCTTATCTATTTATCCTCGTTTGTCATTTGCGGTCTGTAATTCGACTTATAATAATTTGTATTCACTGTAAGGTCGTTTTCATCGTATCCTGTTATGTTCGATATGCTGCGTGGCGTTTCACTACGAAGATTCGTTCTATGACTTAACTCGAACTGGATGAGTGTTCCACCAATCGTCCAATATATTTGCAATTTATTTTTTCCGACGATGAACGCTCCATAAAAAAAAGAAAAAGACATTTTTCGGAAGAAAAATATCGTCGACGATAATCCACAATTTTTGTGAAGTTCTCGATGATGTCACGCAGGTGTACGCGATTAGTCTTCGTCATAGACTTGTCAAAAGACGAGTGATTTACTTGCTGGAATTCATCGTTGCAAGAATACAATGTGAAGGATTGGAATTGAAATTTAGAATTAGAATTAGAATTGGGAATAGAATCAGAATTAGAATAGTTTCGAAGGAAACGACAGTGATATCGATAAATAAGCTATACGATGTGTTCAAGCTACGCTGGATTTAGTAAACTAGGGTCAAGCTGCGGTGCATTAACCTCGATTGAGATTAATTAAGGGAAATTAACGGACACCCGGTACTAGGCGTCCCCCGTAACAAAAAACTCGTCAAAACTGATGGCAGACATGGGAACCGACGGGTGATGTCGTTGTCTCGTTGTCCTATCTCCTCTCTCCACACTGAACCTTTTGTTATCTCTTTGTGCTGGTTACGATCGACTAAATACATCGATTTCGCGCCACAGTCTACTCTATCCGGGCAGCAATATTTTTTATTCGAACGTGTCTTTTCGAGTGGTGTGTCAGATCGCTGAAGATCGGAAAACGAGGGTCTTTTTTCGCGGAAGCGAACGCTCTTCAAAATTCGTTCTTACGAACATTTGACCGACGATGGTCGGAAATGTAGAAATCTGTGTAAAATCGCGATCGTACGGAGCGACAAGCAAGCGGTAAACCGGAAATGTCAATTTTTCCGCTTTTCGCTCTCTGTACGACGATATAGAAAAATAAAAAATTATCCAAACCCGTGCCAATACTCGCACTCGCCATTCAAAGTAGCTTGAGAGTATGAAATTTGATAAAAGATATATTCGGTCAACGAGTAGATCGAAATTTTACTTTTTAAAAAAGTTATTTGCCAAAGGTCTTACGACAACTTTCATTTGCAACGTTTCAAGATGTTGTATAAATTTTATCGTTGAATTTTATTCTTCGCAAGACTGTACGATCTAGGGGTTGATCTTTCGAAAAAATTTGTCTCGCTTCTCGAATACTTTCGTAGTTACAAGCGAGCGCGTAAAGCTGACTGACGCGTTGTTGCGTCACGTCGAAAGGGGAAATCGCTGCCTCTTCTTCTCAGCCTCATCCGCTAGATATTCCGCGCGTAGGGAAACTTGGCGTTGTCGTCGCGTTCCCAGGCTACCGGACGGTCGATGGTATTTCTCGTGTTTCAGCGTGGTACACCTTGACGCGTGACAAAACCGCGTAGAAGACGACACGTCCCTCGTCTTCCATAGAATCTGACTGGCGATCGACTGACGTCACCGAATGATTTCCGAGTTAATCACGCGGCGAATGGCAATGAATGAGTCAAGTTGAGTCACGGTGAAAGTATCTAGAGGTGTCAAGAGGCCGACGAGTCGCGGACCATCGGCACGCATACTGCGCTCATGCAAATCGACTGATTATCTTGTTTATCGACAATGTACTTTTACCTAGGACGATGACTGCCTCCATTCATGGGCAAGAACGACGGTCACATTGGATTTGCAATGACTAAAGTGTAGGTGTGAATAAGATACCACTTATCGTTAGATGTACACAGGCTGGCGAGTAGGCTATTTGAATACTCGTAGACACCTTCCGTGAACTTTGTATCTATATTATTCGTGAAATTCATTTTTCAGGATATACAGGGTGCAGTTGAACAACATGTTCTATTGGGTTGGCAACTAGGTGATTGCGGATTTTGTCATTACCACCTAATGATAATAAAGCTTAGTTGCCAACACAATATAAACCGTGTCGCGGTAAGATCGTGCAACTGCGATTAACAGGCCCTTTGGCCGCGTAGAGGCGAGCGTCGCACCTTTGACTCCTTCAGGCCCCTTTCTGCGACGACCGTCACCTTCGCGTACAGTGGCTCGAGAAAGTTTCCCGATGCTTTTCCAACCCCACCACGGTACATTATTTCTATTCTTTTTTATTTTTTATTTTTTATTTGTGCTTTGCAATTTGTCCAGCTGGACGTTTGGTAAATTTGTCCAGCTGGACGTTTGGTAAATTTGTCTAACTTTATCATTAAATAAAGATGGTCTCGCTACCATATCGTGAATTAAAGCTAAGAAGAAGACAAAACTGTTGGAACGATGGAACGATCACTTTTCTGACTCGAAATTTCAATTTATTCGAGCACACGTTGACAACAATTGACAGATTCCTTGAACATCTATGGGTTTCGTACCATTACGAATTACGTTCCTTTTTGGAACCGTTTTTAGAATGCTACTAATGCTTCGATACGAGAACACATCTCACCATTACCACTTTCGTTTGCTGCTTTCATTTGTATAAAACAGTGCTTATTATCGTCTTTAATTATCGTTTTCATTTTTTTCAAACCATTTCACAAGGTCGGTATATTTCAGATTCTTCTATCGTTGTATACGCGCTTTAAACAATTTTCGATATCGTGTGTTTGCCTCTTAATATCTTCGCGACTGTGGCTTCTCCAATAAAGTGATCTCACCATTTTCCAATTTTTTTCAACTACGTCGTGTTCTGTTTCGATAGTTAGAACGCTATTAGTTTTGAACTAAGCTCTTATTACAATGAGAATTCGGTGGATCGAATAAAGCGAAGAATACACAGGAACATGGGAAACAATCGACTGTACGCAAATACTTTGACGTTCGCGATGCGTAATATCGTCGATAAATATTTTCCAATTTCTATCATTTCTATCATTTTTAAATTCGTTTCAAATTTTAAGTTGAATTTTAAAGTTGTGATAACTTGGCTCGTCCTGGTGCTGAACGAGCTTGCGAAATGTCTGTAATTTAATGGGAAAAACGAGAATCTAATGGTCAGTTTTGGGATTAAGAAACAGGTATCAAACCATAGCAACGCCTAATGAACTATAGCGATGACGATAAACCGTACGAAGACTACGGACGGATATAAATAATTTAATTTCGACTTACTGTTTTAGGAACAATGTTTACCCGGTTTTATTCGCGTGGGTGAGCTTTCCCTGAACTCGAGTGCACGTGTGCACAGCGTTCACATGTTGCTGTCGAAATACGAGCGACTGTAAATTTGAATCTGCATACTGTACTAGTGCTTTAACAGCATTAACGCTAAGAATACGATCAGTGTCACAATAACGCACAGCCATTGTTTGGTTCTCTGGTTTCCTTCGCCACGATCGCGTTTACCGTTCCTTGACTTTGAACCTCTACCTCTTGGAACACACTTTTTAAAATTTTTTTTCTTCTTCTGAAAACTTTTTTAAAAACTTCTAACATTCTTTCGAGTTCCATTCTCTTCGACAGTTTGGTTTCTATATTTTAGAGGAGCTATCTTTGTAGAAATAAGCGAGAGGAAAGTTTGGAAAATATCGTGGCGCGACGAGAAGACTGTGAATTTTTATACGTTTTTAGGAAATTTCAAAATTGCATCGAGTGCACGTACGAAGAAACATAGAAAATATTCGAAATATATGTACCGTCTTCTACGATGCTGCAGTTGCTAGGTATCGTGTTAGCAACTAAATGATTGCGGATTTTGTCATTAGATGGTAACTTAGTCGCCAATCCAATAAAACAGACAAACTGGAAGATGCTTTCCCGCTGAGTGTAGCCATCCACGTGTCGTTTAGTAATTATTTAATAATAAAGTTAGACAAATTTACCAAACGTCCAGCTGGACAAATCGCAAAGTACAAATTAAAAATAAAAAATAGAAAAGAATAGAAATAATGTACCGTGGTGGGGTTGGAAAAGCATCGGGAAACTTTCTCGAGCCACTGTACGCGAAGGTGACGGTCGTCACAGAAAGGGGCCTGAAGAAGTCAAAGGAGCGACGCTCGCGTCTACGCGGCTGTCACGTAGAATTAAACTTATATTTTAAAGATGAGGAGGTTGAGTCGTAACACAACTACTATCTTTAATTTCTAACAAAGTTTATTGAATTACAATAATCGTGACTTAAGATGTTGACTATTCTAACGGTGAAGAACTAGTGAGTTGGAGTCGCGATGCTGTGACGGAGGAAAGCTGGTGATGGGTGTGTCTAAAAGTAAAGGACCATCGGATTTGTTCCTGACAATTTTGTTAGGAAAGTGAGGGCAATAGACATTGTTTCCAATTGGTTGAAAGAAGGTTGGTGGACTAGGAAGGGTGTTAACCGCCCTCGATAGATAGTTGCTAGTGTGAAGTGGGAAAAACTAACTTTCCCAGGTCTTTCCGTAATAAACAATAGGCTTTGTAAACGAATCAGTAAAGAAATGTTTGGTCTGAGGGACTTTGGTCAGAAAATGCTTAAGATTTATGTTAGGTCCTTGAGGCTATTGATGGTATGTAGTAAGGATGTGTGGACATCTGGCTGCCATCCTTTCCGCGGTGTGTCCTGGTCTAGGTAGAGTGTCGCCAGACGTAACAGTAGGTTCTTGAAGTTATTGAGGGTATGCACACATCTGACCTCTAATGTGGATGGACGTTACACTCGCGTCTACGCGGCCAAAGGGCCTGTTAATCGCCGTTGCACGATCTTACCGCGACACGGTTTATATTGTGTTGGCAACTAAGTGATTGCGGATTTTGTCAATACAACCTAATGACAAAATCCGCAATCACTTAGTTGCCAACCCGATAGTTCGTGACACGTCGATAGGGGCAAGAGGAGCTAAAGCGTTGGCCGTTGTCCAGAACGCAGCACAGTCCATCGCTTCCATTCACATTACGCAGGTAAAGGCGCCTCGTCGATGTACAAAATGTACAATTTGAACGATCGTGTGTTTCATTTGCCTCTGTTATAAACGTGAAACGTTTCGACGAACAATTAGGAAGGTTTCGCCGTGACTCGCTTTTTTCTTTTTACGGTAAAATTTCGTTGGCGCGATATGAAGCAGCCAAAGCCCGATGACGATGACGCACAAGAGCAAAGGGTTAATGTATCGAGATCGGGAGAACAAGGCGCGGGTTGGAAAATGGGACAGACGGACTGCCGCAATTGAGGATTCACGTTAGTTTCCGAGAATTCTAGATTGCCTTTAATTAATCGCTATCGCGTTGTTAAGCAGACTACGAGTTTTCGTCGAGTCCACGTCGATAATTACGCGCTACAAATGGCCAATGCTTTCTAAACGAACGATGCAAATGCGTTCGCCCCGGCTTGATACGTCTTTGCGCCGCTATAAATATTTAATGGATTTAAAAGAGCAAAACAGACTTATGCAAATGGATGGATGTTGAATAAACTCGAAAAAGTCGGGGATAAGTCGAGGATGTCTTCGCGTTTTATTAAACGACGGCTACGTAGAGCGAGATGAATCATAACGATTTGTTAATGAAACGGGAAAGCGAAGAAAAATGTAACGATGGTGGCTAAACTATTCTTACGAGGTCATACTCGATCGGAGGATGTTTCAATTTTGGGAAAAATCTGTCTTTGCTGTTTTGCTTGTTTATTCTTATATTCTTCGTTTATTGTATTAGATTGTTCGAAAAGTTTCTTTCGTTTTATAATAAACGCACAATGTTTTTTGTTTTATATCAGTTTATTGAATTATCGAACGTAATAATAAAAATAGAACGAAATGGATCATAGCTAATTCAATAAAATAATATAAAACAGAAATTGTTGTTCATCTATTATCACCTTATGAAACGAAAGAAACTTTTCGGACAACCTAATATATTCGGATATCTTCTCTTCTTTTTGCTAATTAATTCGCCCGTGAAAAAGGCATAATACGCGAAAGGAACAGAAGCCGAGAGATCGAACGACGAAAGCAAATATTTCAAATTTACAAACTGCGTGTATTTTGATAACGTCTATGAAAATATAACATCCATTTCGGATCGTACAGAAAAACAGAGAACAGCAGGGTTGATCTTGCATATTTTACATCCGGATAATGTCAACTAATATATCGTATCGCGGAAGTAACGTTCAACTTGTGTCAACGTTACGTGCTACAATTTTTCTAATGTTCCAAGATCCATTTTTAAATTGCTGAAAAATATGATCGGGTTTCTTGAAATCTTATCTACGAAACAAGACATCTTGACGTGGATTTACTAAAAATTAACGTACAAAATTATCAAAGAGATTCTCCAAGGGTAAGCAGAAAATTCGTAGAGGCAAACATCTCTTATCTGCAACTATGTTCCACGTGCAAGGCCTGTACCGTAGACTTTTGCGACTGACTATACGTTACTACGCGCTACAATTTTTCTAGTATTCCAAGGTCCATTTTTAAAACGTTGAAAAATATGATCGGGTTTCTTGAAATCTTATCTACGAAACAAGACATCTTGACGTGGATTTACTAAAAATTAACGTACAAAATTATCAAAGAGATTCTCCAAGGGTAAGCAGAAAATTCGTAGAGGCAAATATCTCTTATCTGCAACTATGTTCCACGTGCAAGGCCTGTACCCTAGACTTTTGCGACTGACTATACGTTACTACGCGCGTTTATGAACGGAGTTGAAAACCGATCGGAGCCGTGACACATTCGAAACCCGCCCACAGCGCACCACGTGCTCCGCACGTCTGCAGCCGAGGTCTCGCTAGGGAGACAGTGACAAAGAAGACGCAACAGGAAAAAGAGAAAAAGAAAAAAAAGAAAGAAAGAAAGAAATACACGAACGTCGTGCGTGTCGCGCATTGTATCGTCCTTTTTTCGTTTCAAAACCATTCGTCGTCGTACGAGGTCCATAGGCACGTTTTTTGCCTCGATCTTGGCATTGGTCCTCAAAATGACGCACATGTCGTCTCCGGGACCAATTGCCATTCTGTATCGGCAAGAACATCGCTAACTATCGTCTTCTCGCGTCCACTCGACGCACTTCAACGTCACTTGAAAATTCCACTCGACTTTCGTACTTTTGCATTTTTCTTAACAGCAATACGCAACGATGAGATAAAGTTCGTGGGAACCGCGTACGAATTCCTTCTCTGACTCACCGCATTAGTTCCTTTCACGAGTCATCCGTCACAGTAACCGACAGGACATCCGTAGAACGAGGAAAACCTTCGATTGCTCTGGACAGATTAGCAAGTTGCCAGTCCACGTAATGCGAAACAAAGTCTATGAAACTGAACGTAAAATTCACCAAACGACGATACCATGCATTTGATAAAATACGATATTTCTGACTGTATGTAACGTTTAATTTCCTATTATTTTTGACAAGCAAATTTGCTTCTTACTAAATAGCTCGAGACAGTTCAAGATCGAACACACTGTTTCTTTTCCATTTTCCTATATGTTTTTTCAATTTTTCAATTTTTCCACGATCGATTAGTCGACGATGTATGGAATTAATTCGAGAAAACTGAATGAAAATTCGCGACTTTCAACAACGTACGACACTGTCTGTATGGATCGCGATGCACGAACGGAAACCGATCGTCACGACGGAAGAAAGACGATGGCGTGGAGCGACGTGCGATCGGCCTGTTCGTCACCGTCACCGCGGATGGACTGCTTACCGCGCTAGATACGGGCCCAAAGCAAGTCAACAGAGGGGGAACGGACTTAGGCGACTCGAACGACGACGAGTGTAAATGCAAGCTGCTTGTTGACATGTATACGACTACGAGCGAACCAGCGAAGCTCGAAGATGCTTTTAGGAAACGTTTATCACGCGTTTTGTGGTAATTGTCCAACGACAATTTCGTTTCTCGTTCGAACAAGTACGCACAGTAGTTGGCGAAAGTATATATATATAAATATATTATTCTTTTTATTTAATTTCAGCTTCACAGCTCACAGGAAATGGACTCGATTTTACGATATTTTCTCAAACTGACGCGCAGCCGTATCTTTTTTACATTTGGCTTCGTAAACGCAAAGTTCGTAAAACTGAAGCCTGTTCTTGGCTCGCGAAAGTATTCCAACGTTTGTAGCAAAATTTTATAAACGTTAACAGGCGTACGATCGCGGTAATTCGAAATATTTGTCCGCTTCGACTATCAAAATTGTACTTACACACACGCAACTGCTACTACTATACTATTTACATAGAATCACATTGCTAGATCGCCAGAGGAATGACAAAGTTGCTTAAAACCAACGCGGAGGTATCCGCGCACAACGTTTTACAAACCTAACATGCGCGTTAACAGGTACGCGATTACGATGATTCAAGATATCTGTTGAGACGCGTCAACCATCGAAATCGTCGTCGTTCAGGGACGACTATCGCTCATACGATGCCGGTTTCCTCGCCGCGGCAATGACTCACATTTTGAAGATCAGCGATATTCTTTACGGTGGCTGGCGATCAACGTAGACGACGAGTTTCCATGAAACCCGCATCCGGGTACCAGGAACCAACGAGATTACGTTAATTTGCGAGCGAAGCGAGAGTAAGATAAATCACATGTACGAACGTCTATTGGCGTTGATTAAGATTTTCACGTGCTCGTCTCTACGTATCGATTCTTCGAATTTGTTAGAGTTTAGCGTGTATGCACGATATCGTGTACGGAGTAAAGTTAAAGCGATTTAGGTCGACGTTTTTATAGAAAGGGGGCCGAACAACGAGCGGTCCCTTGACAATAAATCGTCAAACGCTTGGTTTTTATTAGAGCCGGGGGTGTAACCGTAAGCTTAATCTGGGGCAATATGAAACGTTGCCGGTGAGTGGCAAACCGTCAACGCTTTAACGACGATAGCGCGTCAAACGATCTCATCGATTCGAATCATAGTTTTTCGCGGAGCTCGCGTTCCAAGAAATTTCGCCGTTTAACGCGAAAGCGCCACTTTCTAATTTCTGGAACGATCCGTTGTTTCTTCGTGCGTGTGCAATGACTCACGAAAATATTTGATTGCTTATGAAATCACGAATGACGTTTTCTTCTTCATTGTGAACGCGTTACGTTCGTTGAACGAACAAACTATCGCGCGACTGTACCGATAAAACGCGAAATCGATAGAAAAACGTATTAAAAAGTTGTCAGTCGTTTATCGCAAGGTGTACGATATCAGTCGTGTCCGCGATTTTGCGTTATATGAATTTTTTTTTTTTTACCCGAGAACAACGTTTAATATAGTCGATAACGATCGTTTATGGCTGCCTTTAAATCTCGATTAATTCTAAACTACAAACGACGAGTAGATAAGCTTTTCATTCATTTTATTTATACAAAATATATCATGGTTATTGGCCATTTTCACGAATATATAAAAATGGTCACTGCGAGTTACCTCGTAGACTTATTTGCACGTCTATCAAACAGCTACATATCTCTCGTACACAGATTCACTGATAATCTCTATCTGTCACAGTTTCTCGTATGTTTCTTCTCAACGCGTTCCATTTTCCTCTGGTCAACTGCGTAAAACAGAAATATCAGCCCGTAACCTGAGCAAAAATCAACCGTCGTTACGAATGCATGGGGAAAAATCGGGTAAAAATTCGAGGACTCTCGATTTCTAAGATAACAAACAAACAGACAGACGTGCGTGTTACGCAACGTAGAAAGGAAAGAATGGATTCGAAAATCGTACGAAACAGCGGCTGTGTTCGACCATCGACGAAAGATCTCGAAGAATCAGCGTAACGCGATAAAAGCGCAAAGAGATCTAAGCGCAAAGCATCGGTTTAGAGACGATTTAAATCATCCCCCTCGTCAAATCGTCTCGACGAAAAACTTCCGTTTTAATTAATTTACCCGTTGAACGATCGAGCGAGCGGGTAAATGGCGTTTCCTTCTTGCGAAGGAGGAGGCAGACGAAAGAAAAAAAGAGGAGAACGGTGATTCCACTTCCGATTTATTAGGGGCGCGGTAGATTCTCTTCCGTTGTGCACGCTCGTACCCAGCTGCTTTCTCCCCCTTTGTACGGCTCGATCGTACGGCAGCCTGCCTGCTAAGCAAATGTAATTATTTTTAAAAAGGATGTAGGGACCGTGGTGTTTTCATGCGGACGGAACGCGTGCTTCGAACGAAAGCGTAGGTGCTTTAAGAGTAAGCATCGAGGATGAGTTGATGCGCCACGTTTCTATAAATCATTCGGGAAGCGTAATCGCGGTGTACACCTACATCCAGCAGCTTTCTTACGGACAACGATCGCGTGATTTGTAATGTCGCGCGCACCGGAAGTCATCGTACAATACGACGGCATTTACGTGGAATTTTAAAACGCTACGAGACATCTTCGTCGTTGTCGGTTTTGTAGAAAGTTCGCGTTTCCGACGTTTGCCTGGAACAGTGGATTTTTAACGTCTTTTAATTTTGCTTCTCTTCTTTCTTTTTTTTTTTTTTTTTTAAGAAATTTGCATCGATGAAGAAACACAGGAAACGTAGAGGATATCCGAAAAATGGAAGTGTAACGCGGTGTTTGATATTACGTAATGTCGTTTATCGTGGTATACAAACGTTGAAAGGTTTGAGATTCTCGCAGAAGTCTAGGGAACGCGTACGATACGTAAAAATGGGTGAAACGTTGTTTAAATTAAGAAGTTTAATTTATCGTGATATTCGGTGGACGAAGAAGATCGCTATTTAGGTTCCAGTTATTTAATTATGCGCGTAAAAATATAAAACCGAGCGCACGGTCTAAAAATAACGTTTCGCATGAAAGTGAAAGAGACTTTTGCTCGAATCGACGGATTACTTTGTAGCAGCGTGATTGCTGTTGCCGAGGTTCGTCGTGTATTCTATTAAGCATCCACGCCTCCACAACGTGGCACGTTAAACGTCGTTCGTTAAACGACGACTTCGCTGATTTCAACGTTGATGTCTTACCGCCCTCGGATTTGTTAACAGGTCCAGATTGAAAGAGATCGCAGTAATTCGCGAGGAAACTTCCTTAATTTGCCATTGTACCGATCGAAGGTCTATCGTTCTCCTTGCAAAAGTAAACGAGTCTTCTAAAAATAAATATAAAATTAGAAAATGATCGATCGAAGAAAAAAAAAAAAAACAAGAAGAAGATCTTTGTGATTTCTGAAAATGTAGATGAATTACGACAAACAAATATATCGACCATAAGCGTGGGTATAACAAATATACGTATTATCGAGATACGATTAATTATCATTTATTAAAATTACCGATAATTAGAAGCGTAACGATCTTATTCTTATTAATCGATGTCTAAAAGTTAATGTTTTATATCGACGTTTGTAATTGTAACACGGTTCGTTTATAATACGATTATTTGATCGGATAAATATCTATAAACGGCGATGTATGTAGGTCACTATAGCACGTAGATTCGCGTGATTCTCTCAAGAAACTTAACAAAATAGATTTTCGTCCGGTAGAATAAATATTCTCTTGTTCGTGAAGGACACTAACCCCACGCCTGCGCTCTATTAGGATCCAGAAAACTCATCTGTACAAGCGAATTCGGTGGTCCAGTTAGCCGATCGGTTAGTCGCTTCGCGAATTCCGCGAGACCAGTTCCGATCGAGATTTCTATTTTTGTGATATCTTCGCTGTCTCGGTCTCTCGTTAGAACTACGTGTATTTCGATCGTCGAAAAATCGACCTACGCATTCGGTTTCTTAAATATTGAGAGGTCGTCCAGTCGTCGACAGTTTACGACCGAACAGAAATGTAACTACAAGTCCTTTGTAACTTTTAACGCGAACTGTGCGAGTACTACGAAAGATAAATAAGAAGAGAATCGTGGCAATTTCTATTTCCGCAATATTTTTATCGCATGGTGAACGGCCGAAGAACTTTCCTTCGATCCGCTGAAAATCTGTTCGATTTTAGTGCGTGTCGAAATAAAACGTTTTATACACAGCGTTGCTCGTTTCTTTCTTCAGCAAGTGTGGCGAATGTCGTCGGTGTGAAACATTGCGCGAAAGATCATCTCGGAAATTCCCTCAGAACTTTCCCTCCTTTGCTAAAAAACGAAGATCCAAGATGCGCAACAGGTTCAAATACTCGCGTCGTACTTCTTTAGATTTCCCTGCGAAAGGCGACGAACGTGTTGCTAAACGCGATCATAGCCCGCGTGTTGAACTTCGCGAAGGCGTGAAATTTCATTCATAGTTGGTTGTGCGTGCACGTTTCGTGGAAATTGGATAGTTTGAACGCGTAAGATGAGAATAGAAGGCGGAAGAGGCAGATTAAAAACGAAATTTACCGGCAAAGCTGAAAGAGGCGGTTCGGCCGAACCGATCGAAATCTGCACGTGCTTCTTCTGTTCGTCCAGAGTCGCATAAATGATTCGCATCAATGAACTCAGAACCGTCGGCGTCTACTTCTTACGAAGGTAAGCGCTTCTTCTATTGATCGTAGGTAAGAACTGTCGACTATAACAGTACACGAAACAGCTGACAAAACGTAAATTCGCTTCTACCGTCTTGTGACGCTACGCTGCAGAGGAAGATTGGACGCGTTGTTCGTTCGTATTCAAAACGCGTAACTCGTTGGTGCACAAATTATCGTCAACCGTCGATTTTTAGCCAGTTTATCAGCTTTTCGTCTCCGCAGTTTATCTTTCTATCCTCTATCAATGCAAATATAGAATTATAAACTTCCATTTCCAATCTTTCTGCTGAAACATCGAAAAGATGCCTATCTGTTGCTTAAAATTGCGATTATCGTTGCGTTAAAGTAAAAATAAGTGTCGACTTAGGCTGGCAAAGAAGTAGACGTAAACGTAGGAAAGAAAGGGAGAATTAAAAATAAATACTAATTGTAATGTGATGTAAATTAGAAATAAGATTTGTACGTAGAACCACAAACGCGTACAGTGTATGAGCAGAGGAGATAAAATGAAAGAAATATGCATCGAGATTGCCTGTGCTAATAATCGTCGAACATTCGAACGATCGATTGTTTTTAACATCTCGACGAAGATTAGAACAGAGATTGGAAGAGATTTGCTGAACACAGCGCGGTACGTTTTTAATACGAACACGATACGTGCTTATCAGAAGGAGACGATAAATCGAAATACAACTGCGTATTCGCGCATCCGTGTACAATAGTCGAAGTACATCGAGATAACGACGATCTTCGAAACATTCGTTTGTATCCGAGCGAAATGCGCGAGACCGAAGTAACGCGGAATTTCGCGTTTCTGTTTCGCGAACTGAGAGGAGAAATGCGATTCGACGAAACGGCCTCAGAGAGAAAGTAGGATTTTCGCTCGATTAAATATATTTCCCTGATACGAGTTGCTTTGCGTAAAATACATTTATTCGCTGGGACTTGGCGATCCCTCGAGAAACGCAAATTCGCCGGAAGATCGAGGCGAAGTTTGCTCTGCGGTTGAAAGAGCGTATCGTCACGAGCGGCGAAAATAGATTTCTCTCTCTTCCTCTTCGGCGTCTGAACGCGAGGAAAAAAGACGTACCTTCGTTGCATTTTCTCAACGTGTAGGAAAGAAAACGAGCGAGACAGTCGTTGAACGGGGAGAAAGTAAATAAATGGTGAGCATAGGCGGAGGAGGAACGAGCAGAGAGAAAAGGGAGGAAGATCGAAGCGAAACAAGCTTATTTACATAAAGAGCGTTGTTAATTTCGTTTAAGAACGTACGAGTGTTTTCCACTGACGGAGACAGCGACACGAGAATCGTAGCTACTTGGAACGTTTAAAAAACGCTACGTTTTCAAAACCATCTTACAATTACCGATTTAAGAATTTACTCGGTCCTATGTTTAGCTGGCAGCTTAATAATTTACGTTTGAAGCTCCCGTGCGTTTAACTACCGCTTTACTACCTTAATAATTTATACAATTGTTTGTTTAACTAATCGCGATACATTGCAAACGATTCAACGTTATCCAGTCTTAGACGATATTTTTTGATAGAGCACCCGTTTGTGCGTGTCTCGCGTAACTGGGCCAAATTATAGCATCAAAGCGCTGGAACACGTGCAGCGAGAGAGGAACCCACGTATCACGTGATCCGTGTTTCCGATCTTCCTACCGCTCGTGTTTCTAACACCGTATTTATCAAGATGTTTAATACTTTGTTTTTTAACGGTAGCCTCGTAGATGTCGAAAGCGACAGTAAATTAGAAAGTAATAGCCAAAAAGTAAGAAAACGTAAGACGTAATACTCGCGTGATACACGAAATAGTCTACGGTTGAACGTACTTCAAACACAAATCTGTATATCGCTGCTTAATATAGACGTGTGTCAATTTATTAGATATGCGAATTAAATGGGAGTGTCGTGAACAAATAGGCACGTTTCATACGCAAATAGCGTATGTACTGTATCGGATTGCATGTCGCGTACATACGAGCGTATCAGTGTTTCCCAACGTGGGACACGTGTGCGCCTAACAGCGGGCAATTTTGACTGTTTCTGTGTACAATTGCAAGACGATATCGCCTTTGTCGTCGATACGCGGGAAACTGTGTTTTTTATTCTAACAGACGTTTATTTTCACGTGACGCTTTTACGCGTTGTTAGCTTGTCGACTGTCTGAAAATTCCGTTGCTATCGATTTAAAGGAAACTCGACATTAAAACGAAATGCAACTTGAAATTCGAATAAAAAATTTGATTAAATCGCCTTCAACTACGATCGTATCGGATCTTTTACATTTATATTCGGTTATTGAAGTTTCTTTATTTTCTTTTTTTTTCATTTGAATTATACTTCTTTCCTGTTTATATTATAATGTTAGAACTTGATTGGCTCTATTAACGAACAATTGAAAAATAGTTGGGAACTCTGACGTGTGTGTACATACCTTTGCATTTGATCTCGTTTTCATTTGAATTATACTTTTTACCTGTTTATATTATAATTTTAGAACTTGATTGGCTCTATTAACGAACAATTGAAAAATAGTTGGGAACTCTGACGTGTGTGTACATACCTTTGCATTTGATCTCGTTTTCATTTGAATTATACTTTTTACTTGTTTATATTATAATTTTAGAACTTGATTGGCTCTATTAACGAACAATTGAAAAATAGTTGGGAACTCTGACGTGTATGTACATACCTTTGCATTTGATCTCGTTTTCATTTGAATTATACTTTTTACCTGTTTATATTATAATTTTATAACTTGATTGGCTCTATTAACGAACGATCGAAAAATAGTTGGGAACTCTGACGTGTATGTACATACCTTTGCATTTGATCTGGTTTTCATTTGAATTATACTTTTTTCCTGTTTATATTATAATTTTAGAACTTGATTGGCTCTATTAATGAATAATTGAAAAATAGTTGGGAACTCTGACGTGTATGTACATACCTTTGCATTTGATCTCGTTTTCATTTGAATTATACTTTTTTCCTGTTTATATTATAATTTTAGAACTTGATTGGCTCTATTAATGAACAATTGAAAAATAGTTGGGACCTGTTTATATTATAATTTTAGAACTTGATTGGCTCTATTAACGAACAATTGAAAAATAGTTGGGAAACTCTGACGTGTATGTACATACCTGTGCATTTGATCTTGTCAACACCGTGGGAGTGGCTTTCGCTAATTGCTATCGCTCATCAATTACTATCAGATACAGATACGTACCGGGTGAACTGTTTAAATATAAATACAAATCGGATACGAATTGATAGCTCGCCGCTCGATCGACGATTCTGAAACCCACAGATGGCCAAATTGACGGTTGTTCTCTTCGATGCATAAATCTGATGTTTTCAATACCAATACCTCGTACGAGATTTTCTTCTGTATCCTCCGATGTTGGTTTTTCTCGATAAACCAACTCTTTCAATTCGTGTCACGGATAAAATGCCAAGACAGCGACGTTGGCGAAACGATCTGATCGCTTGGCATTTCTTTATTTCGTATACTTTGTACCCTGCCTAACGCTGTTTTCCTGTATCTCGTGTAATACGTTTATATTCACGTGGTAGCGAGACAGATGGTTCTGCTCGTTAATCCTACGTCTCAGATCCTTGTCGATACCACGTGCTAATTTTTCATTAATCGCTTGTTTGCGATAAACGTGTCGTAACTTGTCTCTGTCCAATTTGTCTCGTCCAATTTCACCACAATTGTACAGTCGCTATCGTACAGTTATCGCCTCTCGTTACGATACCCACGAAATTTTAACAATTTTTTAGATAAAACGTAATACGATATATTTGTAAAAAAAAAAAAAGAAAAAGCGAAGAAATTCGTAAGCGATAAGAGTTGGAATACTTGAACGAGCCACGCTTACTTATTTCTAATGCAACGTATATTATAACGATGGTTGAAGTACAACTCAATTTTCCATTTCGCAACTACATCCGTAACATCGTTTTTCTAACTCGTTAAAAAAGGCTTGTTTTTGCCGGTCGTCGCCAACAGGCGACCAGTTTTTACGCTCCTGTACAAAACGACACCTGTCTACCATGCTGTCCGCAGATGGAGTACTGGATGGCGAGCAACGAGACCGGTCACAATGGCACAGAGGAGACAATCCAGGAGGTCCTTAGGGATCCAGGATCGGCGGTCCTTTTCGTGGGATATCCGCCATGGCTTTTGCACTTCGCCGCTGGATGTTGCATACTCTTCATGGTCATCGGCATCCCGGGAAATTTATTCACCATCGTCGCTCTTTTCCGCACCAAAAAGGTCAGCGCTTCGGCGATACGTCTTTTCCGCGTCTTCGTCCTCTTTCGTTCAAATTTTCCATATCTATCGCTATATCTCTTCTCTTTATTTCTTCTCTTCTTTTTCATTTTCTAACATTCGCTGAGACACCCGAAGCCTTTGTATTTCATAGCGTTCGAGTAACACGCGTTTCTATCCTCGACGAACACGTTCTGTCTATTCTTCCTTCTCTTCTTTCGTTACTTCTTTATTTCTTCAGATACGCTGAAATATTTGAAGCTTCCGATCAACACACGTTACATTATCATCAGCGACAACACCTCTTCGAGGAGGAATTTTATCTCTGTCCTGTAGTTTGCCCGCGAACACGTCATTTGTAGGATTCAGCGAAGTCGGAAATTTCCCGCGTTACGATCCAACGACACGTTAGCGAAAGCGGTGACACGTTTCTAAGAGATTTGTAAACGAGCTTGCGCATAAGTCAAGCAAACGTGGATACGACGAGGCGAAAAAATGTCATACGACGAATCTGTCACGTGGAATGAAATATACTCGGCGGCGTTGCGGTTACTTGAATTTCTAGTTACTCGTAGCATGCTAAGTGGTATTCGCTTGTACACCGACTAGGTCAATAAGTGGTTCACCTCGAATCTCATTTCAAGACAATAGGAAAAAGTAAAAGTG
This sequence comes from Bombus sibiricus, assembly GCA_014737505.1. Lineage (NCBI taxonomy): Eukaryota > Metazoa > Arthropoda > Insecta > Hymenoptera > Apidae > Bombus > Bombus sibiricus. The sequence goes on from JACXIM010000050.1 coordinate 2,551,197, forward strand.
ACGTAAGCAATGGTTAAAAGCTGGCGTAAGTAAATCAGCATACGCGAGTGAAGCGAATCTTGGAACAAATCACCATGGAACTGTAATTACGAGAAAAGATTCAGTGACGATTTATTGTTTTTATTCGCCTGTGTATTTCTCGCTTCGTCGTGCTAACAAACAACTTAACCAGTGGCAAATAAAAATGAGGGTTTCTTCGATTCTTCGGAAGGTTTCCCTTTAAAGTTACGTTGTAATTCGTGAAAAATTCACGAATTTACCTTCTTTTTTTTTTAGGTTTCGTGATCCGGTCGAAGCTTGCCAATTGTAAGAAAACTCGATACGTCTCGCGAAACGCAACCAACGTTTATGCAACGGGATGTTTTTGGCAACACCGAGACTTATCGAATTTATGGACATTCGCTGGATTTACGTGTAATTTACAAACGCGCCAACATTTATCTGTTAAGAAAGTATATTTACCAAGTTGACGCGATCGCCAAGATAACACGTTTCCACGTTATGATAACTTGCCGCTGCGTCGCTATAAACGTTGCTCTTTCTTCCGGTTCATTCGACTTGCAGCGTGTCGCGCAAAAGTCTCGAAACGACTCACGTTTCTAGCCACTTAACGACCACCAAATACATTTTCTAATCTATTTTTTGGAAATATTATTAGCGGAATATTGCAGAACACGTTATCGGTCTATCTAAAACCAACGAAGAGTGGCAGAGAGGCGAAAGAAAAAAGAACGATAGAACGATAGAAAAATAAGAACCGAGTTTGTCAAAGAATTAATCAATCAAATGGAAGAATGTTACGCGATTGTTCCAAATCAGACGATATTTTCTGTGAGAATTATTTCATCGTCGGATTAAACGATCGATATATCGAGAATTTCTTTGTAAAGTTCTATTGGGTTGGAAACTAAGTGATTGCGAATTTTGTCAGTACCAGCTAATAACAAAATCCGCAATCACTCAGTTTCCAACCCAAATAGTTCATTTTTATTCTGCTGTTCGTTATCCTCGTCGAATCGTGACAACGAGACATTTTCGTATCGTAGAGGACTTTCGCACGTAATACACACGCAGAAGACGATTTTCGAATTGACGATGTACACGCGGTTTGTGATTTTCAGTGTATTATGAAACTTTTGCCTGAGAAAAACCATTATCCGTGATTCAGACTATTGCGAGTAAAACAAAGCAGCGGATGAGTCGATGGAATTATCGATTTCACGAGAATTATCGTGACATTGTAAATTATTATCATTACCATCATTTACCATTAGTAAATATATTTTTAATAATAAGTTTATATGTTTTTACGATAATTTAAAATGATCGTGTACGTACCTACTTACGATTTACAACATGTAGTTGTATATGTAACTAGGATTACGCGTTATTTTCTACAATTGAATTTACGCTTGATAAATAATTAAATTTACATTTAATTTAATTACCATTGTTCGCAGTTAAGAAACGCCACCGCGATCTTCATAATGAATCTCTCACTTTCGGATTTGATGTTCTGTTGCTTCAACCTTCCTCTTGCTACGTCAACCTTCTGGCATAGTTCCTGGCGACACGGCCCACTTCTATGTCAACTGTTTCCTTTATTAAGATACGGTTTGGTAGCAGTAAGCCTGTTCTCCATACTAGCGATCACGATCAATCGTTACGTTATGATAGGCCATCCTAGATTTTATCCCAGGTAAGTAAATCAAGTATTTTTGCGATGTTTTTCCTCGCCAGTTACGTGTCGCTATCTTTTTCAAAAGCTTTTTGAAAAAAAGAGCACGCGTGGTTGTTGTAACATAGAATTAACACTAGAACTATCACAGCAGTCAAATTGATTGGTTTTACAATTTTATTTTAAAATTCCTACTTCGTGTTATATTTTCTTCCGCAATGATGTGTAATAACTTTCGCAACGATAACTAAAAGAATAATATAATGAATTTTATTTTGTTTTCTATGTGTTCGAACTGAAAATAATTTTGTATCTGGTACTTGTCAAAGTGTAAAAGGATTCTGCAATCTGTTTATCGACCCCAATTAACCAGTTTCCTCGTTTTCTACAACTTGCCACACGTTTTTCAAATTTGTAGCGCGTATCATTCGATATGATGATATCAGTTATCAGGAAAATTCCGCATCGATCGCTAGATCGCTAGATGCTAACGCCAGAAATACCACAGCAGTGAAAATGACTGGCTCTACGATTTTATAAATGCGTGAACCCTCGTTTAGGGATCCCAGATGGATTAATAATACCAAAAATGTACTACACAACATTGAATTCCTTCCGTGAGAAAGTAATAAATCAATAAATATAAAAATATTCTATTATTACGTATTTTTTAAAGACCAGTGATTTTCACTGGTTTTGGTAGAAATAGCCTCGTGTTAACTATCGGTAGTTCTAGTGTTAAGTCGCGACGAAACGACAGTTTTCTTATTTTGTGATTTTATTATTGCAACTTACTGCGATTACTAAATTGCAATTTAAAGAGCAACTATTAGGTTGGAAAAGTCGGAAAGGTCGGAAAAGTGTCTTTCTTTTACAGACACGTCTTTTAAAACGATTCATCTTTATACAAACGTGAAACCTAATCTGTCGAACGTTGTGATCTTTATTTTGATAGAACAAAATGGATCATACGTGATTCGATAAAATAATATAAAACGAAAAATGTAGCGTATCCATTATTTCCTTATAAAATGAAATTACAAAACCTAATGTTAGGTCGTCCGAAAAGTTCTTTTCTTTTAAAAGGAAATAATAGACGCACAATGTTTTTTTGTTTTATATTAGTTTATTGAAATACGCACAAACATAATAATAGAAATATAACTAAGTAGAACGATCATAGCTATTTCAATAAAATAATATAAAACAGAAATTGTTGTTCATCTATTATCACCTTACGGAACGAAAGAAACTTTCCGGACGACCTAATACTTTCTACGCGTGACGAGTATACTCGTCGTAGCACAAAATATCGCTGTTTCTTCACCATCAGTATACTCGTCCGAAACAGCAAACCGGTTAACCATCGTAAATCATACGAACGCAAAAGGGAATTGCCTATGTGGATTTTGTAATTTTGCTGATAGCGTAAGTTACGACTTGCTCGTTGAACGTGATACGCTCGTAGCGCGGTATAAATCAACCCCATCCGGGATGAAAATGAGTTACAGTGGACTAAACACGAGCGTTTCATCCTAATCGACTGTGTATACGTATCAGTACACGTATATTCGTCTATACAAATATATTCGTCGGATTGTCAATTATTCTTTCGCGTTTGAATTATTTGCAAAATCGAATTATTATCCAGTTCAGCAGCATGCAGGTAATTTTTTTTCGCCATGGACGATACTTCTGCAAATATTTGCGAATATTCTGAAGCCTCTTCTCTTACTTGCTTTCAGGATATACAAATCGAGATACATAACACCGATGATTTTAAGTACGTGGACGATCGCATTCGGTGCCCTGGTCGTTACGTGGTTTGGGAACTGGGGTCGCTTTGGACTGGACGTCGCCATTGGTTCTTGTTCCATCCTGCCAGACGTCAACGGTCGAAGTCCAAAGGAGTTCCTCTTCGTTGTTGCCTTCTTGATTCCTTGTATCGCGATCGTCGTTTGCTACGCGAGGATCTTCTACATCGTTCGGAAAACCGCTTGCAAAAGTAGAAATCGGAACGTAAATGCTAGCACGGACGCTGTTGAAAGTAACCACGAGGTAAGCGCAACGACAGGTCAACGTCGCAGGTCCTCGTCAGTTAAAACCGTCTTCTAAATCGTCTTCTCTTTCAGCGCCTACGTTTTTTTCGTCAACCATCGACTTTCGAAAACTGTAGGAACAACGGGTGATTACTATTCTTTGCTTCGTTCGGTTACAGAAACGATCCATATCACCGAGGATCCAAGAGGAAGAACTGTCGGTGGTGGGTTCGAGCTGCGCGGCGAGCGTACTTTGCGCCAACTTCTCCTCCAAATGCACCGTAACTTCGCCAAACCGGCTCAACTGCTCCAGTACGCCTTCGAGATCGGCGATCGAAGAATCCTTGTCCGAGCAACTTTCATGGGAACAGAATTCGGCCGGGTCCGAGGAAGAGGACGACGACGACGACGACGACGAGGACGACGACGACGACGAGGAAGGCGTGAACGAAGAGGAGAGGACGCAGCAAAGGAGGAAACAGAAAGAAAAATGGAAGAGGAAGCGGAAAACGGCGAGCCAAAAACTCGTCGACGACTGTGATAGAGCGAAGCCTAGCTTCGAAATAAAAATAGACGATATACCGTACGTGGACGATCTGGACGCGGTTGAGACTGTTCTCGCGAATGACCGAATTAAGATCAAAGAATCCGCTGAGAAAGCTTCCGCGAACGCTCGAAATAAATTGGAGAGAATGACCAGCAGAGCTTCGTTCGTCATCGAGTCGGCTCTTTGGGTACAGAGATTCAACTCCAAAGCGTCTATGGACGACGACCGGTTGGACAGCTCGAGATCGAACACGCCGGATCGATCGGCCAACAGCAGGAGGAGACCGGCGATGACTCGCAGAGAGTCGAGATTTAGGAGCGTCCGAAAATTCCGCAATTCCGATGGCCCACCGAGAATGAGTAACAAAGACAAGAAACTTCTGAAGATGATTCTGGTGATATTTTCGTCGTTTCTCGTTTGTTACTTGCCGATCACTGTTACGAAGACTTTCAAGGATGCGATCGATTGGAGAGGCTTGAATATCGCCAGTTACATTTTGATCTACTTGACTACGTGTATCAATCCTGTGGTTTACGTGGTGATGAGCTCCGAGTATAGAAGCGCGTACAAAAATCTGTTGCTCTGTAGAAACGATTCCGGGGTGAAAAACGGAACCAGGAGGTCACCAGGATGAAGAAGAGGGTTCGCCAGTTTGCTTGTGGGCGTGTACAAGCTGGATTTTATAGCTCGTTTCAGCGATGGACTTGCATCGTGGATTGGCCGCGGATGTTTCTGCATTTGAATCACGTGAAATACGAAGATATAGAGATAAACTTGCGTAGAAATGTAGGGAGCAAAATGTGCTTTAACGATGCAGTATTTGCTGTTTAGCTACTTGTAATTATGACATTTTTATAGTATGCATGTACGAGCAGCTAATGGATTATGTTGGCCAATTAACGTTAATTTATAACGCGACGTGCAGGAAATTTCTCTCGGTTAAATTTATAATCGTCGTTTTCACTGTTATTGCAAGCTAAGATTTTTAAAAGAGAGCGAATTAAGAGGAGTTTATGTGGCTTCGAGAAACGTGTTCGATGATGAAAAGAATGTCCCTCTGAAATCATGTTGTTGATCGCTTCGTAGTTATCGATACTTCTTGCACGAAGTATGTGTCTTTTTATAGCTTAATTACGATTCGATGTGGCAATTAGAATTTCATGATTCGAATTGATGTCGAAGAAAAAGGTGAATTTCAATCGCGGAAGAATGGTAAATCGATTCCTGTCCATTTGCCATAAAAATATACGCATTCGCGTAAATATCCGCGCTCTCATTATGGAAATGTAAACTAAAATAGACGAATGTTGTATAATTTAGCACGTTTGTTATAAACGTTGCGTGAATATCGATTATGTCGATCGAAGATTAAAGTAGCATTTCACTCATTGAGACATTTACAAACAAGAAGATAGAAGAAAAATCTCCTATATCGAGCGACTATTTTTATTAAAAGGATATTAAGAAAATTGTTCGTAATTGTAGCGGAATTTCATTAGCGGAAAATGTATGTCAATCGATTGGTAGAATTAATGAAACGATAACAAATCATTAATGAGATTTCAGCGTATTAGAATTAGATATTATGCTCAATAACTATGTTTTATAAGACAATACATCGTGATAACTTGGTGTCGTTTCTTCGTATTATAATTTAAAGTTCACAATTCTATGATCTACAAAGCGTAGCAAATATCACAACGTTTGTTGCAGCGATAATCATATTTATTTCTGAATCGTCAATTTTATTTTTTTATCATGAAATGAATATCGTTACCAAAAGCAAAAGTGTATTTGTCGAAGGTATGACAAATTAGTTCTGAAGATTTCGATGGAATCTTTCGTTTCTGATCGTTTACTGAACGATACTTAACGAATAACAAGTATCCGAAGATATCACGTTAGAAAATATTATTTATTTATTCTTACGGTTCGATCTATGCTTCGATTACATTTCAAAGTAACGTAACATTCAGAACTAAGCGAAAAGTTCAAAGGAAACACGGTACAAGTGCCGAGATCTTCGATTTGAGAAAATCGTGAATAAAATTAATCTCCAACCGAGGAGATCTCTGTGTGTCTCTAAACATCGAAACGCAAATATTTGAGGATTTATGCTATGTCCTGCCTGCCGTTTGCAGAAAAATATGTCTGTACCGCTCTTTCGTTTCCAATCCATCCGATGATAAGAGAAACGCACAAATTTAACAACAATACATTTGTATATTACGTTCAATATCACAATGTATGGAAATTTCGTTCGTGTTATAGACAGCGAGAGATCGTTAAAATAATCTTTAAGAATTAACACATTAAGAGCTTAGGAAATTGAAAATTGACTTCTAGTTTAACGATTTAATAATTATCAATTTTTATAAAAAAAAAAAAATGAATGTGCTGATCTATTCGCATAAATTACACGTTTAAAGCGTTTGCGACTTGTACATACACAATATACAGGACTGCTATAGAAAGTCGTACAAGTAGACCATAATATTGTCCACTAGAAATGTTTTTAATATTTATGTGCAATGTAGAAAAATATATAAGAGTGATACGTTACATTAAATGTATGTTATATCGCATATTAATTGTAATACTATCAGAATATAAGTAAGTACATGATACGTATAAGAATTTTTATAAAGAATCGTTCGTTGTTGGCTGCAATTTCGTCAGAATTTTTTACCTCGTCAAAATACATGAAAAAGAGTACGTATATAGGTACTCGGAGAAACGTGTTTTAACAGAAACTTACGATAAGCTTTTCGAATTAAACGTAATTGAATAGAATAGCTATATATACGCTCGTTCTAAAGACATTAATGTATAAGAGCTGAGACTAAAAATCGAGTCGCTTACGTTCGATCGAAATATATAACATTTCCAGTCGACAATGGTTACCGTTTGTCTCTATACGATGTAACAAAGTCATTCGTAAACCTATTTATCTCGTGATCTATAGCTTACTCTAATACTCTGTGCAACAGATTGAGCAATTTTGAAGTACACGTTGTAAATTGCGACTGGACAAATACGTTTCGTTGGTTTCGCCTTAATCGATTACAACTGCACTTATCAGAATTAGTGGCAAAAGGTAACTATCAACACACTCGTACGGAATTGTCTGGCAATACGTTAACATTATTGTACGCTGTCGTCACAAGATTTATAACTAAGAGGGGGAAAAGAATGATATTAAATATATATCATACGTAAAAATAAAACGTCCTCGATTAATACACGATCTACAACTTCTGTACACTTCCTGAGTTTCATTAGAGTTACGTTAATATTATTAGCGAATTTGTACAAAGTGACGAGTGACGAGTGACGAGTATCAATGCTTTCTCTTTTCCTATGATCTGTCGTCTATGTAAAAAGGACAAAACTTCGTTAAACGATATATTTTTGTACGAAGAGAATTAACTCGTTTCGAAACCGACCTCTTAATCTTGATATTAAAACGTTATCGCACGATGGAAATTTCGTCTAATTAACGCGAACGTTGATTTTTCATTTATTCGACAAATTCTCTTTCGACTATACAAAGATCGTAGAGCTTGGAGATACGACTGACTAATAACTACTTAATTCGCGTCGAGATTAGGTGGCACCGCCGCGCTTTGTATCGTACTGATCATCATCTGATTAGGCCATTTCTTCTCATCCTCGTTTTTTCCATTTGGTGATTGCGGAGTTACCTTCGTCACGTCCAACGACCCTTTGTCTTTGTTCTTGAAGAACATCGCGGCAGCTGCTCCGCTCACGCAAGTGCCGCTTATTATCGTCAGCCACTTCATGAACCTATTTGACACGAACACGTAAATTATTAAATTCGTTACTTCGAAACACGATTAAAACATCGTTAGAACAATCCCACGCTTTCTTTCTTTAATCGTCGATGATCCTGCGTCGTATCGTTAATATCGTTTGCACGCTGATTACCGGCATACTCTGTGCAATTTCCAGTTAAATCTTAACACTTTGCGGACTGCACTACTTTATGCGCTATCCTACAAAAATGTCAACTACTGTTAAATAAAACAGTAAAAAAAGAGAAAAGCAATGATGCTATAAAGGAAACGTTGTAAATGTGTTTTTACGTTACACGCTTGGATAATACGAAAATGTTGTCGATATGTTAGATATAATATCAACCAGGAAAATCGTTCCGATTTTTAAGTAATTTAACGAAACGATAAATTTTGCTCAGTCATCTCTCCATCGGCCAAATTGTTTTCAAACGTATCACACTGAAAAACGTTACCAGAAGTATCTTTAAACGTGCTCGTTGATTTTTAATAAAATATTACACTCGTTGAACGCAGCTCTGGAAGCATTCCGATTAATCTATATAGCTCGTACTAAATGAACAGTTTGTCACTTACTTTGCGCTTTCCTAAAACTCTCGTCAAAAGTTACTCACCCGATTATGCTTATCATCTTGAACACCATCTTCAGCTTCGCCAGAAACTCACCGCCAAGCTCTATTCCCTCCTCGACCCAAAAGAATGGAAATAAGCACTCTGGAAAGTTCTTCATTAACTTGAATTTTTCAACCTTGTGAAGGAACATATTGAACTGTAGCCTCTTGTGTGCAATTAAAGGAGTGGCTGTCATTGGTTCGAAGTCCATGCCAATGCCGTGCTTTTCCTGCAAAAGGAAACCGTGTAAGAAACGTAATACGTTTTTTCTTTCTCTTTATCTTTACATACAGTCGCTCGTGAAAGTATTCCTACACTTCTGAAAATCCGTTAAGAATATCTGACGCGCTTTGTAGAGAAGATTTTGAAATTTCATTAACACTGTAACGATAGTCGACCATCGCGATTACTTCGGCAAAGTTTCAGACGAATCTGAAAATGCACATAGAAGCCACGATTTCCGGATATTTCCTGGACAACTAGCTATATAGCTATAAAACTACTTGCAAAAGTATTTTAACAGTCGATTGTCGGCTAGCTTTGGTGTATACCAAATTTAATCGTTTCTGTCTCGATAATGGAAGATGCGGAAGACGCAAGTTCGTAGCGTTTTTTACGTGCAAACTGTTCATTCGATAAATAACAAAAAAAAGACTCGTTTGATGATCGTAGAGTAGTACAGTAAATCGTACAGAGAATATAACACGACCTCGACGTAATACAATTTTTGTTCGAGACATTTTTTCGTAATATTCGTATTTTTTCAAACATTCGAGCGTTTCGAATTAAACCGGGCGGCACGTTGTACGCGCGCAGCGATATCGGTAACCAGCGTTGGTCAAAATTAATTGGAAATAAGAATTTTTGAAACGAAAATCTACGTCTACGCTGTCACTCGACGAGGATAACGAGAGTAAGAATCACAAATACGTGCTTCGTTGGGATGAAGTCCATCGACCATTTCCAGATATTTTTCCTCCGACCCAAGCAAATGTGGTAGAGAAGCGATAAGTGGCACGCCTACACACTTGGTCAAGTCCATAAGGTTTTTCGTTAGACAATTATCTGGCGCGGGACAAAAACACTTCTCCTTAGGATTTGTGCTCATATCACCCAAATCAGCTTTGTAGTGGTAAGTGTTGATGCCTGTAAAACGAATTTTCCATTTAGTAATAATAATCGAAAGAAGCGTTTCTGTGCTAATCTACGCGAAAATCTTCGAAACCAGGTGTCCACGATTTTACTCTACGTACTCGACTTGCTTCGTCTCACGTGGATTCACCGCGTTGTCGATCGCGCTATAATTGTCGAGACACCTTGTATTACACGCGGCACATGAAATACGCAAGATAAGACGCATAACGATTTCTCTATTCGGCTCTTACCCTTTTTCTTTACAAATTTTCCATAGAAACGTACTTCGCACGAACATTCGCAGCCTCTTTGCAACTGGACTGCGAGCTTTTACCAATGTTAAGCAACGTGCAAAAGTGCAGCGTGACGTTTGTTACGACTAGCGTTTATAAGAAATTTGAAGGTTGATGCATACAATGAAATAACCGTGCGTTTTTCATCTATGCCTACGTGGAAGACATCCAAGTTACAGTTACTCGTTACGATATTTAATACACGAACCAGCTCTTTCTTTTTTACTTACATTCCACCCTCTTAATTCATAATCGTAAACATAGGAATTTGAATAAAGATCCGCGGTCTACCTGCAGCTACTTTTATTTCTCAAGGAATTCACCTGCGACTTTGGTCTTGCGGTCGAACCGAGCCGACAAACTTCGACAAATGTCCGGTGAGAACGACACGATATCGTCCTGTTCCGTGAGCAACGGCGCGAAGATGGTGGAATCCGTGCCATTGAACTCGTTGCATTGGTCCTCGGTCCAAATGTCCAACTCTGGCTTTCCATTCACCTCCGTCACTTTTCCGACGTCCTTCCAGTACTTTACTCCCCGTAACACTCGTATACGTTCGGGAAGAACGGTGCCGTTTTTCTAAAAAAAAAAAAGGTCGATCACAGTGTTACAGGCTGATGAAACAGTAACAGGATACCAAACATCCTGCAGGCTACAGACAATAGCAATAATAGTGTCCGAAAGCTAGGAGACAACATTATATCTAAAGTCAGAATTTCTCAGCTTACTTGCGAAACGTGCAAACTAACGCGAAATAATTGAAACGACGCGAGGAGACAACCGGTGATCTGTTAATTTCCTGTGTCTTCTACGTGACAACAGCGATCGAGCCGGTAACAGACGACCGTAATCTCCTCTTGTCGCGAGCAAGTGGAAATCAAATTCCGTTCGATCGAAGATGAATCGACGAAAATATAATTTTCCAGAAATGTTCGTGGCCGTGTGCTATCGACGGAATACGCGTACAGAGCGCGTAAAAGAACGCGGCTAAGAGAAGCTGGAAGTAGCAGAACGAGAGCAAAACGAATTATAATTAACCGTTTGAGTCCCAAGCGATCACGCTCTTTAGATTTTGTGTGGAAAAGTCGCAGTACATTTGAACGGACGACTCACGGTATTTTGTATTTCATTGTTATCTTCTCAATAACTTTTATTCAACGAAACTTGAAATATTTATAAATTAATAGTACGTATATATAATAATATAGATGTATTTCATAAAATAACAAATATGACGAGCGCTATTGCGCCGCTTGTTTCTCTTCGCAATCGATTAAGACAAGCGCTATGGCGCTATTTTCCGCGATTTTTCCACCCTCTTTTCTCAAAGACCTTTGAGACTCAAATGGTTAACACTTTACCGACCGCTAACGGTTCAATAGCATACGCACGTCCGACCGGCAGCTCAGGCACAGATTCTCCCTGGCGCCGGCTATGTTTCGGTTTAGACTCTCCAATACCATTCTTTTCGTTCATCGCGAACGGTAAGTTTTTCAAATTGGTATAAAAGTGTGGGAGCTTACAAAGCAACGCAACTGAGCAAGGTACCTTAGTACTAAATAACAAATTACTGCTCAAATAATGAGAAAGATTGTCGGCGACAAAAAGCCGATTAGTAAGCTATCGGTCGGTAAGCGTAAGCGATAAAAAGCCGATTAATAGGCTATCAGTCGGTAAAGTGTTAAGAGTAAAGACGAACGCGTAATAACGCGATACACAGGGTGGGCCGCAACCTCGTACACGTTATACGTATGTGTACTTACTGGGCCAAAAAGGGAGAACCGGTAGCGTCCGGGCCCATCGGATAACAAAGCGTCTTCCTTTTCTTTCAAAACGTTGCAGATTGCGCTCGAAGCGAAGTCCTTCCCCGTACAGTCCAGAGGCACACCATCGAACAGTATCTCTCTTGCTTTTGCTCTCATGAATACAGAACTTGGTTTCTTGAAGATATTGTCCACAGCCTTATCTGCAGATGTGAATTACGAACATTCATATAATGATGTTTAGTAGAAGATCGAAGAGCGCTCGTAGAAAACACCGTGTAAGTGGGAAGAAACAAATTATCCAGGAGGAAAAGAAACCTTACGCGGATGCAGTGTAGTCCAGGTTCGTGAGAAAGAAGAGAGCGTATCGTCTCTTTGCTGTTATTTACGAAGAAAATTCATTGTTCCTTTCGGTCGGACAGATGGTGTGTGGACAAAAGCCAGGAAACGATTGAGCAATTATTTATCGATGTTTACAGTTAATGTTGTTATTTCTGTATTTAGAGGTAGGATCATAATAGCTATTATTTTATTCTTTGGATAAATCTATCACACCGTTTTGAGCCGAAAAACCTTTATTGCACTTTCTTACATGGGCTAGGGATAAAAACAAAAGAACATCTTAAACCTATCGATTAAATCTATCGATTGTATCTAGAACTATCTTCTAGTTACTATTTATTGTAACTAGCGCATCTGCATATGGCGAGCGCGAACTCACGTTGTCATTTTCAACGGTTAATTTAGGAATGGAAATTGCACTTAGATTCTACACCGCGGTGTTCTCATTGCAACGTAGAGAACATTCTCCGACGAGTGATGGAAATTTTTCAATTTTGACGCTTACGGAGTCTTCTACGATTGGATGGTGTTTTCTTATTGGGTGGAGAAATAGCGAGCGTTAATTGGACGATGTACGTTAATGTTTATGTATGTTATTGGATGATGTATGTTAATGTTTCTTGTCTAATACGATCATGGCAATCGGCAATTGTACCAGGTCGTCCGAAAATTTCTTCCGTTTTACGAGGAAATGATAGATGCACAACGTTCTTCCTTTTATATCATTTTATCGAATTATGTACGATCCATTTTGTTTCAATAGAACAAGCGATATTTAGTATATTATACTAAATATAATAAACTACTACTAGATATAATAAACTTATAAAACGAAAGAAACCTAATACGATACTCGTCACGAGTATTTCGTGGCAAGAGATCGAAATATATATCGAGCAACGATTAGAAATGCAAAAACATATAACGTTTTTCTCTTAGAAAAATATTCTGCTTCCACCTGGACGTAGCTTTAGCTACAGTTTTTCGCGAACGCTTCAATTTTGCAAACCTATGCCGGAGAAGCGTGTGGAAAGATTCGCGCGAAAGACATCTGCGGAAAAGTATACAAGGAAACGAAAAGAATGGAGTACACGAGGCGTTAGGCGAATCGATTGATCCGTTCGTTCAAGGAGAAGGTAAGTAACTTATCGTTAGCCATAAGTAAAACGTTTCTCGCGACCCTCCTTCGCTTTTAAATCATCGCGTCGTTTCATTCTCGTGTATTTCTAGCTAAGGCCAAGCCGACCTTTACTTTTGGATCGAAACGAACGAACGTTCGATTTAATGCACGAGACGGAATTTTAAAGACGCCGTTTCCCGTAACAAACGGATCTCCACGCGTTTTCACGCTTTTTATCCATGTGTTACGCGAAAGCTTTTGGAAATTTCACTGGCGATGTAACGACGCTCAACTATCGCGATTATATCGTGACAGTAAATATATAAAATACAATTTTTAACGAGTATGCAAATTTCTCACGGGTGATACGAATATTCGAACGAGCGATCGTTCGATTTGTTTGCTTGATTTGTTTGTTATAATAAATAATTCGATGGAACCGTTTTTAACGTGGTATTTGTTATAGGCTTAGGATGATCGTTGTTATTTGCTTACTATGAAAACCGAAAACGATCCGATTCGCCTCGACCTACTCTACGTATGTTGATAATATCGTGGATCGTGCGCTGGATCTTCAACGGTTAAGAAAGATACGATCAACACTTACTGAGAATTCCTATTGCAGCTGGTTGTTGTTCAAGGGTAAGTTTGATCATGCTGAGAATAAGAACATGAGGAAAGACCAGCTCTTCCTCGCCGGTCAATGGGCTGCTCAACGACGGATTGAAAAACCAAGTTGCTTTCAAGTTGTACTCCACACTGTCGTCTTCTTCTCGATCGACCATATTTACTTTGTGTTTATATTCGCTGAAGAAGAGACACGTTTTCTAATTCGCTGTATTCGAATAAAATTTACCGTATACGCGTGGCATACGGCGATACTCGCGACGATAAATGTACTCGAACGAATGTCGATTAAATTAACAGTAGAACTACCGATAGTTAACACGAAGCTATTTCTACCAAAACCAGCGAAAATGACTGGTCTTTAAAAAATACGTAATAATGGACTATTTTTATATTTATTGATTTATTACTTTCTCACAGAAAGAATTCCATGTTATGTAGTACATTTTTGGTATTATTAATCCATCTGGGATCCCTAAACGATGTCCTTGACACATTTATAAAATTGTAGAACCAGTCATTTTGACTGCTGTGGTATTTCTAGCATCTAGCGATCTAGCGATCGATCCGGAATTTTCCTGATAACTGATTTGAAAAACGTGTGGGAAGTTGTACAAAACGATGAAACTGGTTAATTGGTGTTCGATAAACAGATTGCAGGATCCTTTCACTCTTTGACAAGTATCAGTCATTTTGATTGGTATTGGTATAAATAACCTTAATACAAAATTATTTTCGAAAGTGGAAATTTTAAAATAAAATTGTAAAACCAGTCAATTTGAGCAAATTCGATACGTACAATCGGGAACAGACATAAGTAAACAGCAGCTTGTGGATTTATATTTATTTGTTATATATCATCCTATGGGTCTGAAGATCCGTTCAGATTTTTAAAGGAATTCGGTCGACGCGAAACATCGGATGGAAAAGTTCTTCGCCGAAAAACCTAAGAAGTTCTGGAAGCATGGGATATTCGACTCGTTGCGTGAAAGATGAGAAAACGTTGAACAGAATCCCGTCATATATAATTCAATCAACGTGTGTCGAATCGGAGCGTAAATCAGAACGAACTTTTCGAGCGACCCATAGGACGATATATAACAAATAAGACTTGAGAATGTAACAGTACCGATTCCATTAAACTTCAGGGATACCTGTTGTCGTTGTCTAACTTTTCTCAACGACTGTACGTTCTTATAAACCCGAATCGCATCCAATAGCCAAGATACGCTTCGTAAGTTTCGTTAAGTTTCTAACATCGAAGATACGACGATTCTCGTTCGTCGCATCGGTCAAGTATTCCGTCTGTACAAGTTGATTTCGAGCCTCGCGAGTTAATTAAATAACACGAGAACTCGTATTAACTCGCGAGCCTCCACTTACGGCTACGTACTTGGAATTTCGAAATCGTAGACCCACGTTAATCTACGCTAAGAGATAATACGCAAAGATAGAAATAGATTGTAGCGTTCTATGTGGCTGAAACGATCCTCAACATACTCACTCGTAGAAAAATGGTCCTATTTCTTCGAGGATTGGCTTCTCCCCTGCTGTAACTTCTGTAGGATTCGTCACGTTGAAAAGGTAGATCTTGAAGTCCAATGGAACAGGAAAGGTGGACCATAACTCGCGCATCTCGGAATTAGGTTTCAACGTTACTTGCTGTCGATCATTTTGTTAATTAATGTCACGTACGAACGAAATACTGCCGACTTTTATACGTTCGATGAAAAACTATGTAAACACGTGTGTGTGTAAACTACCACTGATATACAGAGTGTATCGCGAGGTGCGAGACTCGCTTCACGAATGGACAGGAGGCACGCGATAAAATGAGAAAATGTACGTACGAGCAACGCCTTCTGTCCGAGCTTCTTTAAAATTTGTATCCATTTTCGCGTCTCGATAACCCGCAACTGTTTGCTTTGCCTTTACGGAAGCTGCTCGTCGAAGTGGCTACCCGCGTTATTCTATGCTGGAATTTTTTAACATCGCCAAATTCTTCGACGAGCTTCGAAACACCAAATTGGTTGCGATTTTAAAATATTATCGGATGAACTTTCTTCGTCGTATTTCTACCTCCTGTTCGGGTGTTACGATGTACGTGTTACGATATATTTTGTACAAACTGCAGATAACTCATTTTCTCGTGGAGATTAATATCTTTAAAATCAGCCGTGACAGACGTTACATCGGAATACACGTTTTATAAAATACCTGTATCCGCGTTACGTTTGCCATATTTCCTAAATATTTCTGAAATTTCATTCCTTGAAACGATAGGAAATTCGCTTGCTGGTTGTATGTACTTCCGTTGCAAAGAAGAAAAATCCCCATAATAAATATACATACACGTACGTATAATACCCTGGGACCTCTGTAGAATTGCTCGAGGGATATTTCAAAAAATTGAGAGATACGACTAACTCGAATTCACAAAATCTCCGACCTGCGTCACCGCCAATGATCCGCGACCTGTCGTTCGCGTACAGAACAAAGTGGAAACTTAGTCATTCGATATAATGTTTCGCGTTATCCAATTAAACGACGGATAGACAATTATTATCCGCGGACATAACGTTTTATCACGATTCTTGACGTGCTACCGTCATGTCATTGACGTTCGTGTGCTACTTTATTCTACGTTGCTTCACTGAAATTCTTCGTTGCGCGGAACAGAAGAAAAATCAGACAGAGAATATTCGTTCTATCGTTTCCCATTTCTTCTTCCATGCAGAATCACCGCTGATTTGTAGCGCATAAAAATACCGGGACACCCTGTATATCGATGTAACAAACAGCAGCATGCAACATTACACGATAATACGATAAACGTATAAAATATTAATATGTCTATCGTTAATGTTATTATTATATTCCATTGTATCGAATTGTATCGTAATTCTTTATCCTATCGAGGCTATTACGTCTATTACAATCTTTTCTCGATGAACTAAAAAATTTGTCAAAAAGTTTACTGAAACAATTGTTATAGCACCTTAAAGTTTATTTTTTCTTTTTATAAAACACATTTTTTCTTTAAACCCGCCAAAATGTTTAATTTCACGCTATTTTTTGCCTTTTTTTTAGTTCATCGAGAAGAAAAATATATAATAATTTAATCCTCTTTTGGTTTTTTGTTTCAGTCAAGAATTACGAGATGGATCTTTCCCACCGATTGAAAACTGCAGTCCATGAAATAGGCTTAGAACCGCGGCTTTGCTCTTGAAACGGCGATAGCAGGTAAAAACTGGACGTAAAAAGTTGGACGTGTAACGGTAACGGTGTATGTGAACACGTACTTTATAGACAACGTTCGTTCATTGATTGTAATTTCTAACTAAAAGGGATAAGAGATAAGCGATAATGAGCGAGAGATAAAAGGGAAGAAAATTGACATTTAATTTGTACTCGACAAGGGATCATCTGGCAACGTCAAACACTACCAAAGTGTGTTAAAATACGCGTGCAACCGGTGTGTAATTAGTATGATTTACATTATATTACATACACACTATATTTACAATATATACCTCGTTTGTAGGTATTGGCTTGGCAACTAAGTGATTGCGGTCAATAGATGGTATGGAGAAAATCCGCAAGCACTTAGTTGCCAGGCCAATAATTACAATGCTTACGAGAACTTAATTACGTCCTTAGGAAATTATAAGAATCGTGGACTGTAAATTTTGCGCCACAAAGGAATCGGGTAGATTCAACGTGGTAGTAATAAGAATAGCAGCAAAGTTTCTTGCAGGTGCGTGAATAATCGGCAGATTGCCAGAGATGCTTGGCCGCTACTCACGTTTTTGATCTTCCACTTCAAGAAGGGTGGGAAAACGATCGCACAGAAGACAACTCCAAAGGCGAACAGAGAGCCACCGATGATTCCCAGTTTCTTCGGCTTTATCATAGTAACACGCTGGAACAATCACGGTTAGCCATATAAGTCGAGTTTGTCAATGAAACACTATGGCGATAAGTCGGCCGACGTACGTAGATTAACGTCGATAACGGAAACACAAAATGTAGACAAAATACACCGAAACAATAACTATGACGCGTAAGCGAGTAATAAGTTTCTGTTCGAACCTTCGATATACCTTAAATATAAACTAAGAAACTTTGCAAACTCGAGCATGAATAGTTTATATATAGTTGCTATACCACGGCAGAAGTGAAAACACTTCTTCTTCGACCGACGTTGGTGAAAATGAAAAGGAAAACAGAAAATGACGAAGGAAACGAAGGAAGAAAATTAAGCGATAAATGCGACGAAGAAACGAGAATCGCGGCCTGTTTTTCGTCAGAACGCGGACGACAGAAAAACTCGAATGACAGAAAACGGAAAGGAAAAGGAGGAAAGTAAGTAGCGTTTCTCGACGCGTGGATCGATCATCTTTGTCGAATAACCATAGGAAAGGAAACAATAAATAAGTAAATAGCAAAGTAATCTTCGTTTCGTAGAAATCGAGCTATAGAGAAAGAAGAGAAAAAAATGATAAAGAAACGCGTGGATATCGAACGATAGAAAGAAGAATGTAAATAAAATATCAAATAAAAGAAAAAGAGAGAAGTTAATGTATTTTTTATCGAACGTCGAAGAAACGCGATCTCGAAAATCGATAAAAATTCTGAAAACCCGGTTATTCTATGAAGTTGTGGAAACCTTGTGTCCGATCGGAGCACGCAGTGTTTCGTGAAGCTTTCGTCCGGTCGTTAAAAACGAAAGTAGACCCAAAAGCGACGAGTACCAGGTAACCTTAACGCCTCGACGAAAGACACGAGCAGCAAAATCATGCGCGAGAGGCTTCAGACGCATTCCTTTGAAAATCCTCGAAAAATCCTCGTCTATCTACTTCGAGCGTCGAACGAATATCGCGAATTTCTATGTATTTTCCAATCTAACGATCGCAAGATTGCTTCGTTATCATCGAACGAACCATCTAACTACGTCTTCTTTCCAACGTTATACGTATCTTTTTTTTTTTTAGAAACATTCTTCTCCTTTCAGTACGATATTTTTTATTTAAATAGCGTCCTTTAAAAGTAATCCTTTCAGGTTGTCCTTTTCGACGAATCCTTCGTGGATTTAAGTATTATCACTGTTCGACACGACGACGACAAGAGCTTCTCGAGCTTATTCGCACACCTTGTAATGGCCGAGCTATTGGATACGATGTCGACTGGCCGATCGAGAAGAGTACGAGAGGTCGACCGGCTTCCTCGTCCTGTGCCGTTGATCTTCGAGTGTTCGCGTGAACTGACGGTTTAGAGCTTCGTCGTCGAACGACGGCGACACCGGCAAAACGCCCACTCCTGCGTCACCACGTACAGCCGATTTTCGCGCTACCTGTGCGAGAGTGGTAGCTGATCAGAGCTATTTAGTAAAACAGATGTCTATCTTTTCCATCGCCTATTTCTTTTCTTTCTTCTATTTTTCCTTCCATTTTCTCGCACTTTTTTCTCGCTGTTCTCTCGTTATCCGTACGTACCTACAATATATCGTTCGATTTTATTTTCCTCGCATAACTCCTCTTTCCTAAAGTTCACTCCGGCGTACAAAGGCTATGGAAAGTATCAGCCACCTTTTTCTCGCACGCGTATCCTCATTTTCCAACCGAGCGCTTTTCCATCGTCTTCTGCGCTTCTTTTTCTAATCGGTTTAATCCTCACAAATCTGAAAATCTGAAAATTTTCCTAGTTACGCGAAAGCATACTAATTAACCATACTAATTAATTAGCGTGTAAATGATATTACAGTTATGGGAAGCCTTTCCATTTTTCGCTTCTCTGCTTTTTACCTTCGCCTCTGTCCTTTCGCGCCTCGCCTCTTCCATCGTCTTCGTTCCTTCATCGCTCGGCGGACCTACATTTTTAAAAAACATCAGGGAAGCGCTGAAACAGAATAAATGCAACGACCTGTCGATACTCTCTGTAGTCACTGTGCATGCTTTTTACGGCTTTGCTACGTACCGTTTTTTTACGGTAATATGGTACAACTTTGGAAGCATAACGGGACAAATATTCAGATTCTCTTGCACTGTAAAGTTTCGCAAAATTTCACGCAAACGAGGATCGGTACAACGGATAACATTAGCGTGACATCAGTGTCGCACGAAGACGGAAAAATCTTCGTGTTAGTCCGCGAATACGATTTTCTGACATTTCGATTTTACCTCGTGAAAGAAGTGGAGTTGGTCGGTGGACTTTAGAGCCTGTTGACGATATCATCAGCGAATTTCGATTTGCAAAGAGGCACGTGGAATAAAGATGATCATCAATTACATCGAACAATTTTATCGAACGTTAAAATTACAGATCGTTTTGTTTCGAAATTTTGCGACGTGATTTACGAACGAAAAAAAATTATTCTTTCTCTGTATTTTCTTATACTGCATCTAAATTGACTGAAACTGTCCTCCAGTTGCTTCGTCTTCCATACAACAGCGAGGTATTATAAAATTAGATATTTTTGCTTAGTTGATGATTATACAATGTATAAGAAAGTCTACTCGACAGTGGTATGCATGATCGTAAAAGTAAAAAGATCATAAAAACAGAAATATGTTTAACTCGGAGAGAAGTGTGCGATGCTGACAATAGCGTGATATCTTCGAAACATTTTTATTATTATTATTCAACGCTGAAATTATTAAGATGCGCTTTATGCATCATTCGGCAAGATATCGTCTTTCACGCAATTTATTCTGTGTAAGAAATAAACTACGATCGAATAAGTTAATTGTGCGCGTTACTAAACAACGTGTTATATCGTTACGCGTAACACCATTGCTTCCCTTGCGTTTTCAACTTAATTTTTCAGGTGTCGTTCTTTTCAGGTTCTTTGGCAGGTTGACCTTGCAATTTTTCGTTTTAAACGAAACATAAAATTGTAGCATCGAATTGACAAATTTAAATCTCTCAACTATCAGTCTCTCTATATCTCCAGATATCAGTTTCCAACGGATTCGACGTTGAGTCCACAGGATCGATTTTGTAATAAAAAGATTTCTACAGAATAAAAGTTTGAAATTAAAAGAATTTTTCTAGTAAAATTGTACGTTTTGTCGCTCTTGTCCATGAAGCAGGTGAGAGATTTAAATTTTCGATTAGCTTGACGTTAAAAAAAATTTTTCTTGACCAGAGGAATTGAGATTTAAACGTTACATAAATTCTGTTATAAAATTCATCTAGACGTTCTCTGACATTGGATTCCGTCAAAATTTAAATTTCCCATCGATGTACTGGATTTAAGCGTAACAAAACGTACAATTCTCGTATAAAGGAACGACGCTTTTATAGATTTGCACCTGTGTACGACACTACGTTGTTCTTTGGTGTCAAGTGTAACGCCTATCGAGCGTGAAGGTGCAGAAGAATGTATTAAATATGAGCATTCTATAGTTAACTGTTAGTGGAACACGCTGGAATTGCAAAGTTTTACGTGTGCAACTTATAATACAAAACGATGCATATTTACCATGTTTAACCGAACTGTTGTACATATCTGTTTAATTATTTTACTTTATGCTAATGCCATTCGTGTCGCTCTATTAACGCATATATACAACATTCTGTCGAATAAATAATGATGAATTTTAATTGTTACTTTCACTATCATTACATCGTATATATATAGCATACAGTAGCTTAATTGCAATTTTAAAGGAATTATTCTTCTACTTATTTCATCGTTCCTTCTTTCTGTTATTTTATCTGTATTATAATTATGCATAGGATCCTAAAGACCGTCGATGTATATACAATATATTTATCATAATTTTATGTAATTAAACGATCAAACGATATTCGCTTAGAAGTGTCTATAAAATCATCTCGGCAATAATTTATGTGAGTCATTTAATTTTATGACTCAACACATAAACCAAGCAAATACAATCTTTTGCTGTATATTAAATTTCAGTTATTAGCAAGCTAAATGACGTCTTCTCGAATCATACGCTAGATTAATCTGCATATATTTACGTAAACGTTTATAAATGTGTTTCGTTACCTATTATTACATTTGTCACACGTAACGACTCGTTTTATTTCCTTTTCGATACGTTTCAACTGTCTATTTCGATTCTATTCTACTGGAAAAAAAATGCAAGACGATTCTTTTGCAATCAGACATTGCTTTCCTTGGTACGCATTTTCCTAATTTAAGGATAGTCGCAACAGCAGCGTCGCATCAGAAACTCGACGTATTATCGAAACTGTTAATTAATTACGCTGTAAAACGTTGAAATTAAATCGCATGAAGAATTGAAGAATTTCTCGCGATTATCTTTTTCACGGATCACGCGAGGACTTATTTTTCAGTATTTTAAACTGACAATCTCTTCACTTCAATGATTCAAGCTTTTTTTTGTCTTACAGGGAATGATACGCCAGATCGATCAATGCGTCATAAGCACTTCTACATAACTAGTCTTTTTTTAATAAAAGTTTCCATCACCTGTACTATAATTACACTTGAAGAGAAACAAATACTATAGAGAATACGTGTCAAGACTATCAACTTTGAAGATGAATATCTTCACTAGCTACTAAGGCTAGCTTCTCTAAAAATGGAACTATGTTTAGGTGATATGCTGAATAACGTATGGTAAAAACTTCAAGGAAATTGCAGGAAAGTGAATCTATGCTACAAATACCTTCAACCGAAGTTACCGAACAAAGGCACTTCAATTTCTCAGCGATCTATACATTAGCCAAGAGCACACATAATCTTTTAATCGCCAGTAAGCAGAAGACAAGGCCAAAAACGCGATCTTTTTATTCTTGACTTTCGTCTTATCTTAGCTCCAAGAATCAACCCCTAAATCTTTTTACGTCCCGAACACCCTGTGTAGTGTCATGTCCCGCATCGCCTCATATAGTGCACCTCACGCGGAATTACCTGACCTTTACCGATAGACAGAACGATATATGCGCGTTTTACACATTTAGGTGCGACTTTACAATAATCCATTTGAATTGTACGTGTAACAAAGTAGCAGCGCCAAGGACGTGCGATTGTATTTTATTAATGTCGCTGTCAATTTCTAACGTCATATACACCCTCGTTCATAAGCGGATATTAACACGTTGACTGCCAGACGAATTTTCCATGGTTTGCCCAAGGCGCCGACGTCAACTTTTCATTATGCGATGCATATTATGTTGAAATATTATTTTCAGCAAATAAAATGAGTTATAAAATCATGCTTGAAGCATTTTTCGGGCCACCGGTGATCCCCACGGCGTTGTAGACAATTATTACGATTGTCCTTTTTTCTTTTTTTTATAATTATGTACTTTTAATATTTACTGTGCCGCCGGTCACCGGTGACCCCCATGGCAGTCAACGTGTTAAGATGCCTCGTCGTCTTACCAACTGGCCTTATTCGGAACGCAATGGTGTTACTACTCTGACTACTGTTATCAACGTTTTAGAAGCTCGAGCTAAAAAAATATTACAATGAAAGCGACAATGAATTCATCCCGCGTCTTATACTTAGACGGTTTGAGACGCGAACGGAATACAATTCAACGCAGCTCGATGTATTGAAAATTTCTCTGAACGATTTACCAGTATAAAGTAATATTTATGTAGAATGCGCAAGTAATTGGAAGAATATTACATCTACGTTGTATTTTATCGTTTGCGATTGTTTTCGTATTATTGTTGTTGAAATACGGATCAATAAGAAATATTCGAGTACAAGCGACAATAAATTCTTCTCGCGTCTTACATTTAGATGGTTTACGACGCATACGGAATACAATTCGACGCAGTTTGATGTATTGGAAGTTTCTCAGATTTATCGGTACGAAATATTTATGTAGAGTGCATAAATAATTAAGAGAATATTACATCTACGTTGTATTTTGTCGCTTGTGATTGTTTTTGTATTATTGTTGTTGAAACATGGACTGACAGAAGAAGGTAGAATTACAAGAAGACGCGCGTGTTTCGCTACCCGAAAATTCCTTCGTCTGAACAGTCGCATCTCCAATGTGGCGATCGAGAATACGTAGGAAATGTAGGAAAAAGAAATTTAGTTCGATTATATACGGTTATCGATGAGATTGTTAATATAAAATCGGTTATGTGGACTGTTTACAGTTGAAGAAATAAAAGGAGTTAATATATTTCCATATGGAATCTGCACGAATCTCATTGATAGTTTACTTAAAATATATCGTGAATAGACGAACTTTCAAACTACATATCCTACATGTCTTAATACGTTAATCGATGGAAATTACTTGTTTGACATTTCAACGCGACTAAAGGGTTAATCTATGCAAAATTATCGCAAAAGAAATCCTAGTACAGGAAAATTTCTAAGCTCTAACTTTCTTCTTCGTGCAAGGTCGCTACAAATCAAGCGTATCATACTTTCTAAGGGAGAACTTTATTAATCCTCGCTTGTACAATTACAAACGTATCAAAAAAGAAAAAAGAAGAAAAGACAAAGATAAAAGACAATAAAACAAGAAAAAAAGAAAAGATAAATTTCGTTTATGTAACAACACATAAACGTATTAAAGATTCATCGATACAAAAATTCTTGGCAGTGTCAGTGCATAGTACTATGTACACCATTCACACAATTCGCTCTTCTAACGTTTTAGCAACAATTACTATACTATTGGAATGGACTAGTGTCAGAAAATTCGAAAGGACGATTAGCCAAAATAACGTTGGAAAAAGTCATTTAACGCTTAACTGGTCTCGTTAGATTAGAAACGGTCGTAGTAGTTTCGCTTGGATCATTTAATTTTACTTTGTGTTATACGCGCAATGCGCGATAAAAATTATCGATAAATCTTTGACATATAAAATTAAATGATCTAAACGAAATTCTAGCAGCCACTTGTACGATACAACGATATTAGTTAAGAGTTGACGCAAGAGCTACCAACGCAGTCGAAACAACTGGTTTGTAATTTAAAAACAAAAATTACTCCAATTTTTCCAAGATTTTCTCTAGTTTTTCTCTATAGATTCTTTATACAGTTTCTTGTATAACTCTCCGTAACTCTTTCTCATTATAAACTCCAGCAAGTTCATTTCGAATTTTGTACCAAATACGCTGCTGGCGTTGTAAATTTTTGCCAAAAACCTGTCGTTTTTCTCACTTCGGTCGGTGTGTTAACAACTGTCGGTGTATTATTAAAGGTCGATAGATTCGATACTTAGAAATCGTCGATGGTAAGACTTGGAGAAACGTAGCAGACAACACGCGTTAATCTGCGCTCGAAACAGAGTTATTTCTGCGAATTAAAAAGAGTAGAGACTCGTTTCGCCTGTCACAACTGACGTAAGAAATACTCTGCTCTGGACATTTTACATATTTTTGTACGATATATCAATTCTGTGCGTTTGTGCATCCTCAAATGCACCTAAACATCTACGTACCCAGCAATCTAATTCTAACGTCCGAGATGAGAAATGGTCAAAGTGTTAAATCGATGAAACGATACCAAACTTCTCAATGCTATCGTACACCACCATCGACCGCCAGTAGCTCCAACGTGGAAAATTTTGGTTAACCGACAGAGATATCTCGAAGAAACCTTACTTGAACCATCCATGCGTCTTGTGAGCATGAACAGCAACAGGTACTGGATAAGGTTTGGGAACGTGGTAAGGCACTGCTACGTGAACAGGATAGGGTCTGTCCACATGGACCACCTTTTCGTACGGAACCGGATACGGTTTGGGTACTGGAACAGGAACGGCCACTGGTCGATCCACTGGCACGTGAACTGGCCTGTCGAACGGTACTGGCACTGGTCTATCGACGTGCACGATCTTCTCCACGTGGACCGGATACGGTTTTGGCACGGGAACAGCCACTGGCACGGGAACAGGACGATCCACAGGAACTGGAACCGCTCGATCGACCGGTACAGGCACCGCCACGTGCTTCGTCACGGGAACTGCGACTGGAACCGGATGTGGCACTGGCTGAGGCACCGCGACTGGAACCGGATGCGGCACTGGCTGAGGCACCGCGACTGGAAATGGTTGCGGCTGTGGAATCGGCTGAGGCACCGGTACTGGAACTGCAGCTGTTGAAATAAAGAAGAGATTTCAGTTTGGTCAGTTGTTTGGCGTTTCCTTACGACCAGACGCGATCCAGCTCCGTTTCTAGATTTTGTATATCGGTTATACTCACGTTGATATCCGGACACAATGCTACCTCTATATTCGCTGGTTTGTACGAGAATTGAAACGGGAATTGAGAACTCAATGCGTCAATGTATTAACGAATTGAATTAGTAAATTAAATATTTACGCAGATCTGTACGACTCGGTGCATCGTGGTCTTAGGATATTTCGTTCGTCAGAACGCCATGCGCGCGAATATTTGTCCGCGATGACTATGAATGACTAAGAATGGGATTTAAATATCGTGTTGCGTGTTCTACGAGAGCTTCTATCGCAGCTTGAAAATACACATTTAATTGTACGATAAGTTTCTAACGTATAAAGCAGCTTGAAAATACGTATGTACAGAAATAACAATTGTAGTATACAAAGTATTCGACGTTTAAATTCCATCGATTGCTCAAAGCCACATTCTAAACAACGAGTGGTGTCACTAATAATCTTTTCTTTCATAATTTCGACACACGCTTTTACCGTTGCTCAAGGGCGTTATCAAGAATTTCTCTTTGATGACGGTATATCCCATTTCGGACATGGACTTAACAATGGTAATAACGCGATCGAATTTCTTATCATTACGCATACAAGGTAATCGCTTATTGCACCAGTGTTTCTCTCACAAATGATCAATGATAAAAATAAAGGTATAGCGAGCATGACAATCTACGCGAATTTCTTCCTTCCGCAATATTTTTAGAAAAACTAAGGTGAACATTGGTTTTTCAAACAGAGTACTACATGTCATTTTGTATCTCGTGAAAGAAATCTCGTCAATAAACATTCAACCGCGCGACATGAATATGACAAATAAATTGGATATTTCGTAATGTTGTGTCTACCTGTATCGATTATCATACTTTGTATTAATTAGTTTCAAATCAATTATTCCTGTATCTTATTCTAATTTGTAGTTAATATCGTGATCAGCGTGCCATTAATTTTCAATATAATTAAAACACAGTAAACTAGTAAGTAAAGTACTAACGAGCTGCGTGCGCTACAGGTAGCGGTGGCGGAGGTGCTACAGGCGCGATCACGGACTCCAAGTGTCCACCCACGTCCGGAAGAGAAGGCTCGAAGACAGGCGCCGGTTCAGGATGACCGTACGGATGATCGGGCGCACCATATTCCAAATTTACGAGTCCTCTTTTGTCGTGCCTCTTCGACGCAACAGGTTTAGTCTTCTCGTGCTTATCAACGATAATTGCTGCACTGACCGCCAGGAACAGCGACAAGACCTGCGAACGAACGGGATATCGTGTCAATGGTGAACGTAGAACGTAGAAGAAAGA
This sequence comes from Bombus sibiricus, assembly GCA_014737505.1. Classification (NCBI taxonomy): domain Eukaryota; kingdom Metazoa; phylum Arthropoda; class Insecta; order Hymenoptera; family Apidae; genus Bombus; species Bombus sibiricus. The sequence goes on from JACXIM010000050.1 coordinate 2,578,631, forward strand.
AAAATGAACAGAAATGTTCTATTCTATTTTACGAACACAATAAGCTCATACATAATTCGCGGAAATATATAAACTGAAACTTCACTGTTGATATAAAAATTGTTCAAACCACACGACACGTCTCACCAACGGTCGAACAACAATCCACGGAAGCTATGCAGTCCTTCGATCACTTATTCGCAGCTAATTTAACCACCAAGTACTTTATCACCGTCCAAAACCAATTTCGCTGTTTTACAAAAGAACAACGAAACACAGTGGCAGTAGAAAGGAATAAAATTCCAAGAACGATAAAATTAAATAAACTAAATAGACGAAGGATAAATTAAAGAAAAGAGAGAAAAGAAAAGAACGAACGAAACGATACCAAAATAATCTTCATGATCGATCCTCGAGACGCTCCCTAAATCCTAGCTCGCAACTACGAGGCCGAAGGAAAACTGCGTTTGCTCGCTATCGGTGACCCCCATAAGTATTTATAGGGCATGCACAGGTGACACATCGCAATAGGAAGGAACCATCGTTGTCTTGGTTCGAACTCAATGGACTTTCGCTGCGTCCAATCCTGGGTGATGGCCAAATAGCGGTCGTGACCGCTTTTCTTTCGTTTACACATAACGAGCATGGCTATGTGCATAACGCGGGACGAGGCGGTATCATCCGTCATTCACATATTAGAACGAACGTGAACAATTTCGCGTGACGAAGTATCCGTCTTCGAGATCGTTCGGATAGCCGAGCGACGGCTAGGTGAAAATTGTCTACGTGAACATTCAAATTAATAAGAATAGCGATGCGCCGAATCGTGACACGGTTCTATAGCAACCTGGTTATGCGGTTGGAGCGTAGTTTCGTGACATTTTTGTTTCATATCCTGGCGGAAGCGTGGCTGCGCTCGTAGACAAAAGGGAATACAAATGTGTCTTTCACGTAAGCGTGAGACGTGCGTTAGAAAAAACGCTTTACGTTATAGCTGAACGTGCGTATCGTGGAACGATTCGACGAGTTTAGTTCGTAAGAACGAATCGATCATTAACGAGGATAAATCAAAGAGAGTTACAGCGATGCGAAAACAAGTCGGTTGTAAGGTTCGTTTGTTCAAGGCGTTATCTGCAAGCGGACAAATGAAATTTGAAAATTTGTCGCGTACGGATATGTGGCGCGATAATTTTTGAATAAGCTTGTTCGTACACAGAACTATTTTTATTTAATAATTAATTCGGTACCGCGTGGACAGTTAATCATTAAAAATTAATGTTAATAGCGATAAAAGTTAATCAAATAAGGAATAACTTCCTTCGTATAAGCATATCGATTCGACTTGAGACCTTGTACTTGATGAACCAACGACTTGCTTGGTTAACTGAAAGTTAATTGAAGTTGTCTAACTTGACCGTCAGGTATTTCGTCATTGTAGGGCTAATACGTACGTACTACAAGCCTGTTATGCGCTCACCGGCGTTCATAACGATGAATAATGGATGAAAGGTAGTGGCCGGCATTAGAAGTAGCTCGTACGTATTAGAAAATGAAAGTTAAGAAAGTTCGCGGATGCGGCCAACGCGGAAACCAGCGACACTGGTGCAAGAAACGGACCAGCCGGTTTCGTTGATCTCGTTGGCCGAGTAAAGGCGACAGCTCCGCGTTACAGAAACCGAAGAATGCTATGCGTTCACCGATTCTAAATCGTGACACGAATTGCGATTCGCTCAATTTCAGCAAGCTTTATGTATTTTTACGACCATACGAAGATCGTGTCGATGAAACGATTTCACGGAGAACATACGCTGCTGCTTATAAGTATTAAAACTTGAAGATCGCAGAGAAATTTTTCTATCGTTTGCGTAGCAGCAATTTCTTCAAATGGAATTTTATTTTCGAATAGGCTGTCGATCAATCCTACGACGTATAGTTGTATCTCTTCGTGTTTCAACCGTATTAACAGCGTGTTGCGCTTTGTTGTGGCGCGACGTTTCGTAGACGTTTCGGTTCACTTTCTCAGGGCAGACCTGTAAGGAGAAAAAGAGAATTACGCGATTAAAAACCGCAGGATCACAAATATTCATCCGATCATCGTGAAAGTTTAATATCTAAAAAGTAAATCTAAAGTCTACAATAAATCTTGCGCCGGTCAAAGTGTCCTTTTATTTGATTTTGGAAAAACTCGCGGTCTAGTGATAAACGTTTCAATTCGACGAAACACTTGGAGTAAAGATATGAGATCAGTGCTACGCATGGCCATCGAATACAGCATCAACATGAACCAGATTCGTTATAGTAAGTATTTAACCACTTTCTTCACCGGAAATACAAAACTCGCCAATCAACAAGGTCGAGTTCCTGATCCTATCAAACACGGGAACCTGACTTGGACCATCCGGAACTATCGATCTGTTTACCTCGACAAACGGCGAATATATAAAGCTAACGCTTTTCTCGATTTGATGAACAGTTACTCCACAACGAGACCGCAATGTCTATGATCTCGGTAAGAAACATAAATCAGCAAGTATCATAAGTAAACAGCGGATATTTACGCATTTATACGAAATACATAATACATAATATATAATGTATATATATAGACGTGTAAAAATATGTAAGACACGCATAATATACAAAAATACATAAAATATCTAAAGCGCTTATTATAATATTTAATGATCTTTAATCTCTAAGTAAATTCTAGTTTCTTAGCAACGTCCATCCGCAATTTAATCTTGATATGACAAAATCTTTAATTAGCGATCTATTCGTCGAACTATTATCTCTGTAGCGCTATATAATCTGAAATATTATATTGTATGCATGAGTATTAACTCCTTCGCGCAGAATACGACGCTAATATTTATATTTCATTAAAAAATAGAACCTAGATAAGAGATCTGGTTCTCCCGCCGAATATTATAACAAGTATTTCGCATTGAATATTTTATATACAGAATGTAACGAAGAATCGTGATACAACTCTTCGTTTTCGAAAAAATCAACTATGAAGTTGCGTTACGTGCGCTTGAAAAGTAACGACAGTCAAGTGGACGGAATTTCATAGTTGATTTTCTCGAAAACGAAGGCTTGTATCGGCAATTGTCGTCATTCTACATTTTCCACTTACTTTTCCACGGAGAATCACCGCCTTTCGACTTGCGTCACGATTTTCGGTACACCCTGTATGTTGTTCATACGTGTAATTTATATAATTCATAATTATATATAATCTAAAATCCTTGCAAACAGAGCAGTCAGTCATTTCAATCTGTAAATGCAATTATCTCAAAGAATTGCTGGTTATTCGAAAAATGTTTCAAACAGAACTGGTAATTTAGTACAAGGTAGTAATTTGGTACAATTACCTTTTTCGTACAATCCATTTTACATCATGTAACAATGAGAGGTGCAATTCGTAATACGTGTACTCGGCACAAAGTTCCAGAAACGTTTCTCGGTCCTCTAATTGTTATTATTTATTTATTTTTTATTAATGATCAATAGTCATTAACGACCACAAATTAAATTATGTAAGTAAGTACGTCACTACGTGACTCGCTAATATTTTATGTATACGTACCTACAGGTGTCTACGTGTGCGTATAAAGTACGTATAGGTGTTATAACACGTATTACAGTAATTATACAATTAGTGTTGTTGACTATGATGTTTTATTGGATTCTGCTTCCATGATGAAACATAGGACTTCGTTAGTTTCTTCTGTTCTTTCTAAGCTTCCACATTGTGACCGTCAAATATTTGCAACAATGTTTAGAACAATTTACTTTAACTCACTTTGCTATCCTCTTTGCTTAAAAAAAGATCAGAAACGTTTGAGACCGATCAGTAAACACAAACACGTCCGATGAATTGTGATTCTTTGATCATTTCTGGATCCGAGCCAAGCACGCTAAGAAATCCGCAACACTGTGCTAAACAGACGTGATAGATTCGTGGTAACAGCGAGCCAACCATTTCCTGTCATTCGACGGTTCAAACAATCAAACTAACGGTAGACATTGTCAGGACAAAGTTAAAATTATTAAACGAATCGATAAACTTGGAATTATTTGATTTTTCAATTGGTGAGTTAGACATCTCTAAATGTGTGAGGAGAATTTGCGTTGAAGTTGCGTTGTCAAGAAGTGTAAAAATACAAAGCACGAGGAAATGAAAAAGAATTGGATTGACTTTAAACAATTATAAAGTAGTTTTGTAAAAACATTGAATTTCAGCTGTTCCTAATACTTTGCTGTGGCTACGCGCTAACCGCAGAAACAAACGATACAAAACAAAGTAAACGGGGGATACCAGAAGCTGGCGGATGGGTTGGAATACCAAGTTCTCATGGGTACGGCCATGGACAACCATGGTTAGGTGATCCAGGTTGGAAAGGGCTCAAATTTCCTCCCTTTAACTTAGCTCATGGAGGGTAATGATATCATAACTTCGTAATTCATATTTTTAACTTTCGATTGGAATCATCTTTGACTTGAAATCTCTAGAATGACGATGCTTATGTTTTGTGATTGATAGACTGCATGGCGGATTATCATACGGTAAAGTACCTGCTATCTCTTTACCAATCGGAGGGGCCGATTTGTTGAAAACGTTTCCAGTATACATAACGAAACACGTGGTTCTGGAAAGACCAGTTCCTGTTCCACAGCCAGTTTACATCGAGAAGCCGTATCACGTGCCAGTTCCGATCGAAAAGATCATTCACAAACCGGTCCCGGTTCCCATTCCGATACACGAGGTAAGGAAACATCCCTAAATTCTTTTACCTAACGCTTCGTTTTCCAGACGATATCGACAACATTTTCGTTCTATATTCGCTTAACAATCTTTTTGAAATCTATATTTTACCCTATATTTTCGAAACGTAGTATGAGCAAATTTTATTCTATATTTTCGACTTATTCTTACCTCTCCGGTTGTACTACAGTTTCGAAATCACTTTGTATGCTACTGTCCAACGAAAGGTTAACCTTTGTAATTCCTCCTAAACGGTCCACATTCCATCTAACTACTTTCATTCACAGCATTTACCTCTCGAAACAGGCAATTCATCTTTGAAATCTACTTATCCATAGGCAGTTCCGGTCCCGGTGGAACGCCCAATTGCAATACCGGTGAAGCACCCCGTGGCGGTGCCAGTACAACAACCGTATCCAGTACCGGTAAAGCAAGCGTTTCCAATACCGGTCCCGGTTCCAGTTCCGATTCCGGTCCATCCAGCTCCGATCCCGCTGATTGGCGCTGGTCCGGTTGGCTCACCGGCATACGACGGTAGAGGTTATGGCGGCGGTCACTTTTATCCCGTGTTGCATGGCCACGGGCTACATGGCCATCCGTTGCCCGCGCAGCTCGTTCATGGTTTTGGCGCCGGTTTTGGACACGGATTCGGCCACGAGTACGGTCACGGCCACGGTTACGACTATCCACATGCGTACGCTGCCGACTTCGGTCATGGACACGAACACAAAAAACGTAGCAAGAATTGAAGCGCCGATTCTCAAGAGAGAGACTCTTTAACCCCTTAACTTTTTCTCGACGAATTTTCTTCCGACGATAAAAGCAATAATAATTTGTACTGTAGTATACATTGAACTAGATAAAACATATCTTTAAAACTGGGATATATAGTCCCAGTCAGTCTTTGAGATCAGGTTCCTCCAATTGTAAAATGGTAGATAGGATGTTTTAATTAACATAATTCAAAAGGGTAGAATGTATTAACATTCGATTGTTACAATGAAATGAGGCTTGTTAATATATAATAAACTTGGAGGAATAGTATATGGAAGTTTAAAAAATAAGTGTTACTGCATTTGTTAAAAGCTCCAAGTTTTGTTAATATAATATAGTACTTTTATATAAGTATTCTGTAAAAGAGTGAGGGCTTGTTGTAGATAATATGTCTCATGTATTTATATACATTGACACGTAATTAAGTAACAATATCGAAGATTATAATTTATAATTTTAGAGTCAAGGCAGAACAGTTTTTGTTATAGTTAAAGAAAAATATTTGTCAACTTACTATTCTTTTTGTTTGTTTTATCCCTCTTGCTTTTCGAGATACACACTGTCGAGGTACACACGCATTTAACATTTAAGTACAATGTAGCACCAATAATTTTGTATATTACAATGATTTTATATGACAATTTTGTAAAGATACAAGTACCGATGTTAAAAATATATTAATTTCTCGTACGTGTTCTAATAAATCTCCGAGCCCTCCTATATGTCTCCTCTATATCTGCATACGGTTACATACATGGCTTATTCCTGTGACAGTGTCTCTCAACTATACATTCTTCGCGTATAAGGTACGCGGAGTTGTATATCGCGTTTCAATATAACTTAATAAAATCTTATTACTACAAATAATTAATCAGATTATACGTAAAAAGCAGAAATTTTCAACATACTCGTAACAGGTATTTCAAGTAGTCTTTCTTTACCTCGAATAAATGTCATAGAACACAAGAAATTCAACCAAGAGAAGTTGAGAGATACTTTTCGTGTCACCATCGGCAGGTCATCGGTTGGACGCGAACTGAGACGTCCTGTCAATTTTGTGTAATCAGAAAACAGCTGATCAAAGTTATTCAAGTGTGAATAATAATGAGAACTCCGAGACTTACGAGTTTCGCGTGGAATTTTGGAAATTAAATGACGAATTCACGTTATGGCACATACTTTTTTTGTCCATCTTTTGATACGTCTTTAAAGAATTCCACGCAGATACAAATCGATGTTTGCACCGCAAAGAGCGTCGTAAGGAGGGGCCACGTTAAATGTCCACATGTAAGTACAGTTTGTTTACTTGATCATTAATAACGACTGTTTAAAGATTTGATTTAATCATCGTTCATTTACGATTGAGCTGTTTAAAAGTGAAAGATGCGGTGCATAAAATAGAAACTGAGGTTATGTTTCATCTTTGAGAATTCTCCGTGTAAACAGTTTATAAGCAGAGTAATGTCTAATTTTATGTGTTGCAGTAACTAAGTACAAATCATAGAATTTTTACGAACGCAAAATGCTAACGCTAGAGGATTCAGAATGCAAAGATTTTTCAAAAACCGCAATGGAAGATGAAGAAACTAACGAGAGAAGAAACGATGGAGAAAGCTATGAAAAAGATAAATATCCAATATCAAATGGAGAAATATTAAGAACAGCGCTCCTTTCCGCGGAAGATGATGACGATGACATTGAATCTCAAGAAGACGACGTATCCTCTGAGCTTTTGTCCATTGAAAATGATTCAGAAGTCACTAGTGAATCCACTGTCAGTGACTGGGATGACTTGAGAGCGGATTCACCTTTGTCGTATGTTACTTCTGTACCTAATAATAAAGAGTTTATAATAATAACGCAGTTGGAATCAGACAATGCATTAATGACAAAGAAATTAAATAATGAACGCTCTTTGGCTAACAAAAAGTCTAAATCTCGACATCGCTCTAAGCGACATAATAAAGTGTTATTGTTGAGAAAACTGATACCGAAGCATGAACCGATAGTTGAAATAAAAGAGGAAGAACATTCAATCATTTCTACCGACGTAGACGAACGTGTGCCAGCCATGGAAGAAATAGATTATGAAGAGTCTTCTATGGATCAGCAAAATATTCTAGATTCCAAAGATAATGCTGGCTGGTTACAAAGCTTCAGACCTTTGCCGTTATATTACACTGAAAGAGGTAAACCTTATTTAAAATGTCCAGCGTGTGGTGCAATGTTTTTCACTTCAAACTCATTCCAAAAACACTTATACTCACATGTGTACAAGGAAGATGATACTTTTGTATGTTCCTTTTGTAATTACACAAATACAGAGCCTGGTATGTTATTTAATCATCTATCTAAACATCAGGACCAATGTGAGTTTTGTAACGAAAACTTAATGCGTAAAAATAATTTCGAAAAACATTGGGACATACGAGCATCGAACTTCACTATGAAAAGAGATCATCGAGGAAGATTCGTATGTACTCTCTGCAAACTAGTATTTGATTTGTTACCACAGTTAGAAAAGCATTGGTTTAAGCATGCATGTAAAAGAGAAAGAACTTATCAATGTAAGGAATGTAGTGGATTATACGAAAGCAGAGAGACCCTAAATAATCATAAATGCATGAAGTGTCCTGTTTGTGGTAAAGTTTATGATAGTTTGCATCGATTAAAAGCGCATACAATGTGGACAAAGCATAACTTAAAGTGTCCAATATGTTCTTACGAATTTATTCTCACTATGGACCATGAAAAGCATTTAGCGTTGCATAGACAAACATATAGTTCTATGAAAGATTACGAGTACTGCTTGCAGGCAACAGATGGCAAGACATTCCAGTGCAATCTTTGTGACAAAATATTTTATGCCTTACCTTCTTTAGTCTTGCATCTTCAGGAAGATCACGATATAGTAAATGTCAAGAAGGAAGTAAAAGATGATTGCAATGAAGAGCAAAAGGAAGAGTCTGTCAGAGATATGATACTCCGCGAATTAAGAAACGAGTCTGCAAATTATACTAGTGGAAATAATAATGTATCCTTAGCAAACAATAAAATCGGACTGCAGAACGCGCTATAAGTATAAATTGCAACTTTTAGATGACGGGTATAAAAGTAAGTCGTACAAGGTCTGAAGACGATCGCTAAAAATTATTCGTAATAATGAAACGTGCCGTTGCTATAAGTCACTTTGTAGTATATATTAAACACAATTAAATACGACTGGCAACAAATAATTTATAAATTATCGATAAATGCATTCAATCATATCTGATCAAAAAGTTCTGAAATAAACTCGCCTCTCTTTCTCTCGAGAATAAACATATATCTGTATATTTTTTTAGCAATCATGTAAAATACAGAATCATCACACTCACCTCTACTCGACATACTCATATGATCGCAAAGTAAATGATATTACTTTAAAAAATATAATTAAGACCCTCATGTAACTCCTCCGATAATATATAGAACTTTTTGGATCAGATAGTAAAGGTAATTTTTTAGCAATTTATTAAAGTGATGTAATCACGTCGTGAATTTTCTATGTTTTGTATTAGAAGAGAAATGTAACGTTAAGTTATCGTGACATTTGCATTTGGCTGTATCATGTCTGCCCCGATGTATTGAAAAAAGCAATACACAGAGCTATCAGTCCTGCTGTAGCGATCTCTAATTAATTATTATTCTACCTTATTATCCTTTGTTATACGCGATTGAACTGGTTTATATATAGCGTTTATTTAAATACATTGATATATTTTTTTTCATATATGTATGTATAGTTACCATTCACATAAGCGTACTGCCTTCAATTGTATCTTAAATATAATCGCATAAAATCTCGGGGGTAAACATGATACAATACAACTTTTAATGGCTGAAAAGTATCTGGAACTCGCTGTTTGTCTTACTTTTATGCGTACTATTAGAATTCGATACAATTATCGACAAATCTTATCTTACGGTGTATTAATCGTTTGTAAGTCTGACTTTTGTAGGCCTGTGTAACACCGCACAATAGCTTACATAAAGAATTAGATCTCTTAACTATCTCCTTTGAAAAATAAATATCCATGAATAGTAACATTTCGTTTGTACATGTTATTTTTCTTTCTTTTTTTTTCTTTCTTTATCTCTCTCTCTCTTTCTTTCTTTATCAAAGCTAAAATAAGAGTATTATATTTGTAACTTCTTGTGATCAGAGATCAGAGTTCGATCAGCACATAGATGAAAAGTTATATTTCGATAAGGAAACATCGATATTATTTTTAAAAACGATGTTATACTGACGAAGCTCTTATCTCTCGAAAGCAAGACTTACGTTATTGTGGAACATGCAATTATTTTGCACTGTATACTTGTTAATACACATAGATATATAGTTTGTTCAATTTTTTATATACTTTAATGTATTTTACACCATTTGCTCCCTTTTCTATCTATCCTTCGTCGTTTTGCACGTTATTATATTTATATATATATATACGTTCGGTCATTCGTCAAATGATGTGTTAAATTATCCATCATTTCGGAACTACAATTAAATCAGATCCATACAAATTATATTCCATTGTAAGATTCATATTTAAATAAAAATAAAGATTTGATTTCATCGATAGAGATTAAAATTCAGATTCTTAAGCTTTGATCCATTGTTGCACGTATTCGAGCGCGCCTTGAAGAATTCTCTTCTCCGTTACCCTTAATTGAATGGCTAACTTCTTAATTCGCGGCAACGTGGTCTCGAGCAATTGCAGATCTTCCTATAAAAAGGGAAAAAGAAGGAACGCGTTAAAACAGAAAGAATTGCAATTTTCATGCCGCCACAGCGGTCGCCTCGTATTTCAAACTGGTGTCTTATTTCACTTTCACCTTCAAAGTCGTCGGGTAATTAGCAATTAACAGCTGCAGCCTAGTAAGCAGAAATTTTTTGACATTCTCCTCGACAACAGTTTCCAGTGCGCAGTCCATGTGCTTCAAATCGTTAACGCGATCCGACTGGATCCAATGCGCCAGTTCCTCTTTACGCATACTGAATACTCTAAGAAACGCCAACAGCGTATCCGAGATCGGTTCTGTTCCTGGTTTCAATAGAAATTCTCCAACCGCTGGCATATCTAACTTATTTAACAGTTCTACGCGTTCCTTTTGGAGAGGATCAGCTTTGCTGATCCCAAGCCGTAATTTGAAGCCATCCTGCAAGAATAAAAAGATAAATATTATTTACTTAATCTCTTGAGCAAGAAATAAATGCAAAATGTTTCTTTCTCTATGAGTAAATTATTTGCTTATTAGTCGGTGAAATTGTCTCTATTATGTCTATTCATTATGTGTGGTAAAAATAATATATTATGTTGTTATTTCTTGTAATATAATATTATTTTAATTGATATAATTACGTTTGCTGTAGACAAGACATAATAAATAAAGCCGTGAAAAGAAGCTAATACTTTGAGAAACCTAATAAATAATAAAGAAATAATTTAAAAAGGCTATTCGTTACAAAATTTGCCAATTATAGTACGAACATATAGGACTTGCAACATCGTAGAACGATGATAATTAAGGTAATTTTGAACTATAGTAGACACGTACCTGTTCGTTATCCATATAAACAAATCCCGAGTGTACAAAGAAATCGGAATTCGTTCTGGGCCCGTAGCTAATAAATATTTGCTCTGCTTTCTTGAAATCTCTCAAAGCGTAGCATTCGCAGCAGTTTAACGTCGCATTGAAATCCGTGGTGATCTGAAACGAAAACGGGCAGAACATAGGAAACTGTCCATATCGCTGCTATGTATTCGACTGTTGTCTTATTTTTGACAAGATGTATCTCAATCTCAAGATTACGAATAAATCGAACCGCTATGTACAATAGGATATCTGTAATTGTTCAGTCTTAATAAATAATTAATAAAATCATTTATGTTGTCTGACAATATCCTCGTCCTTAGATTCGTCAATTTCTGAATTAATATTTGGATTAAGAGGTAGAATCGAATCTCTCAACGTATAAACGTTTTTTCCATTTAAAAAAGATAAAACGATTACATTTTTTTATGGTATAAGAAACAAGATATATATGTTTAACAAGATATAAAATTATGTGTATATACAATTTGTGTACGTGCATACATGCAGACGAAATAAGCAATGTATCTCTATGACGATAGTATAGGTTATGCTCGTATGTCACGCGTTGAATCACCTATTCGATAATCTACTGAAAATATTAATGATAATGGGTATGTCATGTCTGCATACTTCCGTACGATAGTGTACACATATAAAACACGAATAAATAAACTCACTTTGCTGTCCTCGTGATTGCACATGTCCCACATTGGGATCAAAGCGTGGATCATGAGTGAACCATCCTTGCTGGGAATTATATTTTGCCTCGTCATTACCGTAGAAACTGCCCAGCTGTAACATTAATATAGTTTGAAAGAATTGTAAAATGAAGATTTTCTGCTCGAATATTACGATTTTTCTATTTCATCGTCCCGATATTCGTTAGAATTTTTCCTGTCGCGTAAATCTACATTCACTCGAAACGCAGAATTTCTAACGCGACAACCAATCGCGATAGTATTTTCTACTTGCTTCTGAATTAACTTAAAACATGCGCGAGTTGTTTCATCCTTGAACAGGATAGCGATAAAGTTTGAGCGTCGATGAACGTATTTCTTCGCTGCTTTTTTTTCTTTTCTTTTTGCTGCGTATAATTCACGTGGCCCACATAGCTGGAGTTTCTCGCGGCAGATCACGTGTTAAACGTTCTAACGAATACACACTCTACTTTTCGATGCCCCGTGTGTATTTTTGTATCATCATACGCGCTCTGTACAATTTCGTCCTAAATCTCCCATAGACGCGTCACCTGTTCGTGCCATTCTTCCATCGAACTATCGACGGTATGTAAAAATATCTTGATAACTATCGTGACAGCCTGTATATTCAGCATCGTATTAACCACGGAAGCGGTCCTGAGGCGCGTGCAAGTAACTTTCGCCTTCGTGAGAGGCACGCTAGGTGGCCAAGCCACGCACACGCAGCAGCTGTATCTGCTTTTCGGGCAAGAACTTGACCCAAAATTCCGGAAATGGAAGTAAAAGAAGATTCATCGCCATCGTTCTCGTCGTCGTTGTCGCCGTCGTCGTCGTTGTGGTTCCCTCGACTTTCTCTCTCGCTGGGGAAACGCTGGCTGCGAATCCGCTCAAATAAAAATACCGTTTACAGGGAGAAATATCAAACACCTTGTATGGAAGTACTGAATTCGAGACAAAGCCTCGTAAAATGGCAACGAAAGCGGGGAAAGAGAATTAAGGAGAGAGAGAAAGAGAGAGAAAAAAAGGAATAGATCCGGACATTTAGTCGCTTTCTAAGGCGAGATACACGCGTTTACGCGAAACGTAAATTCGCCGGTTTAGATGTTTTTATGAATCCTCGAAGCGACCACGTCGTTTCTAGATCAATTTCTATCGTTGCATCGAACTGACGGGAGAAAAATGAATTTTACTTTTACTGTTTTCTCTTTTAGAAACGAGGCGAAGAGTCGAAGGATGCTTGGCAAATGAACGATACTTGGAGATAAAACTTGGTGGTAAAAGAGCGAGAATGGAAGGTGGAATAAAAGCGCGGAGGAAGGCGGGAAATGTTGGAGGGGGAGAGGATGTAAACGGAAGTGACCTTGGGAATTGTTGGACATTGAGACATGGCGTATACATAGAAAAATGATTAGGAGGGGCGTACCAAAGGACAGAACGTAGAATCGAAGTAGAAATAGGTAGAAAGTAATGGGAGAAATGAAGCGGCAAAGAAGATGTATATCTTATAATATATTCTAGGCCATTGCTTAAAATCGACGACTCTACAAATGCATCTCAGGTGCTTTAAGGAACATTTCATTTCAGTAACTTTAATTTTGTATACACAAAATGGATCACAAAATTGGAACGTGTAGAGTAGCCTTAAGTTTTGCGTGGCAAGTATGTTTATGTAAAAATATGTAAAAATTTTGTGTAAAACTAAGCAAGAGAGAACATTTTGCGCGGAAGAACGAGTTAAATAGCACTGTAAGCTATTACTTTGCCTGCTACTACGTTTTTGTCATAAATACAACTATCTAATTAATTAACCCGAAAAAGGCAAATCGAGATTCTCCTTCTTCTTCGAAACGTTCAAGTAAAAAGGTATTACGACACAAAAAAAAATCGAAAATTGTAAAAAAGGATTGATATTTCGTTATAATATTTATTCGAGTACTCTGTTCTATTAAAAAATTTGGCACACGCACAGAGATATCAGAGTGGAATATCAAAAAGATGAATATTTCCTACGATGTTCCAAGCTTTTATATCTACGCACATGCTATTTTCTCTCTTTTTTTTTTACTGGATTTTTCTCTTTTCGTTCGACGATGTTCACGCCAACGCGATCGTACGGATGCTTTCTCGTTTAGGCTTGTCTAGGTGGTCACAGTTGGACAAAAGTGGGCATTTTACGGGACAAATGAAAGCTCCGATCGCGTTGTCGAGATCGTTCTGCTTGTCGCGTGGCTATTAGATTACTTCCTCTTACGTAAAAGGAGGAAATCTGGCTCCAAAAGCGGATTTTACGATCAACAAATATGGTACGGATATATGGTGGCTGGCAAAGAGAAGTTTCTGCTCAAGATGTAATTTCACTCGTCATTGTCCAAAGAAACAAAAATTTTTTCACGATTTCTCTATCGTCTCGTCCCACTCGATCTCTCGCGTGTAGCCGATTCAATTTGTTAGTTTGTCTATGATGGATCAAGTACACGACGAAACGTACGAAAGAAAAGTTACAGGAACGAAAGCAAAGCTACGAGAGAAAACCTACGAAAGAAAAGCCAGAGAAAGAGTACGAGAGAGAGAAAAAAAAAAAGAAACGCTGATCCGATGAAAAAGAAACTCATCATTGTCGCGAGAGAATCAACGTTCTTCGTGGTAGTAGCTTTTTCATTTCCACTACTTTAGCAGCGAGCACAATAAATAATGCATCGCGAATAGGCCACCAGCGTAAAAGAAGGGTAATGCGATTCAGCAAATCAGCTGGGAAACTGGAAGCGAGCAGACGCGTTTACGTGATAATAGAAAATTATATATCCTGTGGAAAAAGAACGGGAAAAGGGAACGAACGCTCGCTTCTCGTGCGTACCGTACCGAGCAGATAAACCGTATGAAAGTTTTAGCTTCGTGTGAAAGTGCGCGCGGCTCCTCTCTCGTTTTACGACTCCGGAGCACACTCTCTTACCAGCCACGACACATCGTCTTTTTCGTTCAAATGCATCAACGAGATATCGCGTTGATAATAAGTCCAGAATACGGAACAAACTTTTTACGCACGACGCTTCGTTTCCGAGAAAATCGAGTTTGAAAATTCGCCAAGTATACTTGGACTTGGCTCGTTCAGAACGAAACGGGAGTAAACAATGGACGGAAGGTTAAACTGCGTGTAAAAATAAGTAAAAAACGTGGGATTCAATTTTATCGTAAGATGCTTCGTCTTTGAGAAAAATACATTTGAAAATGAGTGGGCATACGCTGGGCCAGTTTTTAATTGAACACGCTCCAACACGTATAATGCGTCAAGTTCGATTAACTTCGACGAATTCGTGTTACGAGAACGATTATGCTCGAAGAAGATGTCTTGCAAACGAGAATGGGACAAAAGATGATGTCTGAAAATTTCTCGTGTCCTCAACCTCGCCGCTCGGAGCTTCCACTCCTTGTTTCGACGTATTTCCCACAACTTCGGTAGCAAATCTGTTTCTCCATCTTCAATTTGTTTCCTCGAATCTTTTGGAAATTTCAGCTCGTTGTCTCTTTCCCATTGTCGGAGTTCGAACGTAGCACGCTGAATTATATGAATCTATTTTTTTTTTTTGTTCCAATGTCTCGATGTATTAAAATCAGCGATTAAAAATATTGCAACTATCGGAATTAACAACTGTTTCATAAATGTTAATTAATTTACGTACTGAAAGAATTCGATCTAAAATATCAATAAAAGAGATTTACTTCGCGGCAATTCGCTGTCTTTCATGTTTATTACTTATCGAATAAATCCAATTGGTTGAAGTATATCAAGCTGCACAGCCGTAATAGACCTTGCGCAACCGTTAATGCCATCCACGATGGACGAGCAAGAAATTGACACTCTCTTCAGCGGGAATGCTCGTCGAGCATCGTACTATTTTATGAGTACAAGTCTTCTCCGAGAATATAAAACCGCGATAAATAACGTACCATAAAGATGAGATCGATATACCAAACTTGATATTTACATTTCTCTACGTAACGTTAGATAATAGATAAACGTTAGACTGGCGTTACCATCTACATGGAAATCTCACGTTATTTGAAAAATTATGACTTAAACGTTTACGAGAAATATATACGCGAGGACCGCTATAAATCAGGCGTGTAAAAGTTTTCGAGTGAAAAATGGAAACAGATTCTGAGAGAGGGAAAGATCGTATTTTGATTTTCGAATCGTCCATAAGATAAATAAATTACAAAATATAATACAGAACGAATATCGAAATTACAATGTAATTACGTCGAATTGTTATACGACGATCGATTATTTCTAACGATCCATAATTCACGAATTATTAATTAACACTTTACCGACCGCTAGCGGTTCAACAGCATACGCACGTCCGACCGGCAACTCAGGCGCAGATTCTCCCTGGCGCCGGCTCTGTTTCGGTTTAGACTCTCCAATATCATTCTTTTTGTTCATCGCGAACGGTAAGTTTTTCAAATTGGTATAAAACTGTGGGAGCTTACGATGCAACGCAATTGTCGCAACTGAGCAAGGTACCTTAGTACTAAATAACAAATTACTGTTCAAATGATGAGAAAGATTGTCAGCAACAAAAAGCCGATTAATAGGCTATCGGTCAGCAAGCGTCGACGACAAAAAACCGATTAATCGGCTATCGGTCGGTAAAGTTTTAAGTATGAAATAAATGTGTTTAATTTCGGTAAAATTGAGTTGAAATTTTAACGCGTTATAAATATCAGGATAGATACGATAGATTGTATTATCGATAATCGACGAGAAGAAATTTTTCTGAAACAAGCTCTAGAAGGATTAGAAACAGAGAAAAGATTGAGAATAAAAACAATTCAAAATAGAAGTGAAATAGGAAGTTAACATTCTAATGGAACAACGCTACATGTAAACACGTTATTCGATGATACAGCTGGTTTTCATTAAGCAACGGAAATATTCACATGCATAAGATGCTAATTAAAAGTGACATTGCGTAAAACAATCGTGACATCGCTAAATGAGACAAAAAAATTATTCAACGAATAAATTGATTTCAACCGATTTCAATGAATGTTCCTTTATCGTTTGTTATTCTAAGTTTGCTTGATCGTATCGTAAGCTGAATTTCAAACAAGATTAACAATAAGACAATTACAAAGTACAGCTTGATTATAGAAATTAATTTGTAACTGTAGGTAAGTGATACGAAACGAACAATCAGTCAACGAAGAATAACGAACGAATAGTCTTCTCTCCATCTTTCTCTCCCCTTTTTTCCATGAAGAATATTCTTCTCTCGAATCTATCTTGCAAAATTCGCATTCAACTAAACAGCAAAGTTTAACATGGTCTAATAACATCTGGATACGAACATGTTCTAAATACTCGTCTAAATAAACGAACTACCTAGTTAGTGTAACTCGTAAGTACAAATTCTACAACGTTACCTACCGCGTAGTTTTGTATCCTCTGGTCCAAAGCAAATTCGTGGGACAAAAGAAATTTATTTATTAAATCAATGGTTACGCTCGAACGATTACACCTACATACAGCTATTTGTCGATTGAATCTTCAATTTTGCGTGTGTTCATTATGGCACGAATAAGTGGGATGAATGAGTTGGTCCAGCGAACGATAAGTTTAAAGAAAGTACGAACGATGTAGAACGTCTGCGAACATCGAGACAGGTTAGACGAATAAAGGAGATTGTTTTAGCGTTGCCAAGATGGCGCGCGTTCTATTGGTTCGGCAACTAAGTGATTGCGGATTTTGTCAATACCACCTAGTGACATCCAAATCCAATACTTGCATACGAAATGTACGAATTTAGGCAGAGGATTTCCGTTGGCGAATAAAAAAGTTTCTAACGTAGCATTCGAATATTTTCGTCAGCCTGTGTAGTAGGACTACAAAATACATTTTTCCTATTAGGCTATGATGTACCAGGGGAAATAGGTGCAAGATACGTCGAATAGGTTAAGTCGAAGTCGAGGTCTGTGCGAAGTTTGCTTTTGGCTTTAATTCTACTTTAGCGAGATTATAAGGACGTACGAAGATAAATCTTGCGCCGAGGACAGTATACGAGATGAGATAAGGTATTGCGACAACACATAAATAATTAAATAAATATAATAATCTTTTGCTCTTGGAAACACTACAAAAACGCAGAACACCTGCGACCTTTGCTCTGAATAATAATTGCGAATCAAATTAAAATGTATTTGATACAAGGATTATCGCTATTTTTCTAAGCTCGTAGTTCTAATTTCTGAACAACGTTCTAGAAATTATTCGATTATACGAGTTAGATGATTCAGCCTGTACGCGACGACCAATGAACGAAGAAGCGTCGCATCGGTTAATTAAAAAGGAAAACGCGACAAAAGCGTAGCTAATGAGCGCGATGAAAGAGAGTGGCGACAACGAAGACGACGAGGACGACGACGACGACGACGACGATGATGCTGAGAACAAAAGGAAACGAGAATAAAAGACGAGTCACTGGTAGTTTCGCAATATCGTTGCTCGACTAGGATAGATAGAGATCGGGAGACGAGCTGAGCAGCGCGGCTTCTTGCAGTTCTTGCACATCGTGGGGATGGATGCACAGTCCACTGCACGTGGGAAGGTCGTGCTATGAATCGAAGATCGTGAGATCTTCGCGGAGCGCACTTTCTATTAGAATTCACTCGACGGAGGTTTACCTCCGTATTGCACCGCGATCGCGAAATTGTCGCTATTTACGCTGGTTATTTGTAATTCGTACATACAGCTTTATTTTCCAATGAAACGTTTCTCTGTTCTCAGATTCTACGGTTTATCTGGCGAATGAATCCAGCGATTTGTAGTCGTACGAAATATACTACGAAATGAAATTTGATAATGGGCTTAATTAATTAGTTGATAAATTCTATATAATAAATACTTGTCGATATACATTACGTACATTTTATAATATTTAATCTGTACTTTCGTAAAATATACTTTCGTAAACAGATACACAGACGGGGAATAGCAACCGAAGCAGCAAGACTGCTCGGATATTCGAAGCAAGTATTATGACTTTTTGTTTTCACATTTTATAGATCGTTGGAGCATTATTAGACTTATACTTGGTGTATTATATCCGAAAACACTGACATGTACGGATAGTGCGATAAAAAACATGTAAATAGATATAGACGACTCGCTTGTAACAGACTATGGGTCTAAAGCGTAAATAAATTATTATCATATTCTACGATCTTTGCTTTCGAAGTATCGATGAAAAAATTCGCGAACCAGCAACGATTGCAAATAAATAGCAGCAAAACTTTGTACAATATTCTTTTTTACTTTCACTGGTAATTTATACTTCTGCGGTTGCAACAAATTGGGAACGTCGCGCAGAAATTCGACTGTTCGTTTCAGCTGCCGCATTATCTATTATTATATTTAACATCTATACAATATGGTAGCGCGACGTTTAATTATGAAACAAATTATCCTCTGCAAACAGAAGTAATGAATTTTTCCTGCCGAGCAAGATCCTACCAACAATAATGGAAATCTATTTAATTGCCGTATAATGGCGAATCAACAGAGAAGATACAGTACGCTCGTTATTCGACGTTTCGCCTGTTCAATTACCATGAAATATACTGTACCACTTAATTACTGAAAAATAAAGCCCGACGTACGTGTCTATTGCTTCATCTCCGTATCTCACCGATTCATTGTTCGATCTAGGAACATGAAAATCAACTTTTAACGTGCTTAATGCACGGCTTCTTAACACGGAAATTTTGTAAACCACGATCGTTGCACAACCGTCGCATAATTAACCCATACGAATTAATGAAATCGTTAATTGCATTTTCGTATTCCATAACGTACTGAGACGTGAGAAAGATTCTTCTTTATTATCTCCGCGTGTACGAACGTATACCTCGTATCTGATTAAATCGCAATCTTTTGGACGAAATACGAAAACTTGGATGGAATCGGAACTATCGCGCCAAATTATTCGTCACATCTATCAGATGGATTATTATCAACGATCGTTGTTTACGCGTGAACGCCACGTATCGCAGATGCTTTGGAGAATTTCATAGCCGGCATTTTCATTTCGATTTGAGCGATAAGCTACGTCCGGAGTGGCGGCAAGAAACGACAGGGGGATGATTTACAGGCGTTGCTGGACGAAGATCCATTAGCCGCGAACGCAAGAAGAATCGGTCGACCAATTAGAAATGACGCAAGCAATAATTCGTAGAAAATTAGAAGACATCAAAGAAACTTAAAAAAAGGGAAAGTGAATACCACAAACGCTGTGTCGACACGGGGACAGCGTGCTACGATCTTTAAGAAAACACAGTAACTGGAAGCTTCGAAACCTGGATGAAATTTGAGAATATTTATCGGAAGAGATGGCAACGCGAGAACTTTACATTTTTCTAATTTAGTTTCCTGTTCGATTATAGTTTCGTATCCGAAACGCTTCGCGCAATCCTCTTCCGCGTGAATAGCGCAGAAAAAGGCACCGACTCTTCTCGATGCAACGAGTCTTCCGGAACTCGCGGTTGAGTCTATCGAAGCGTGTCTCGTAGATCGGTCGGAATTAGCTTTGCCATTAAAAGAGGCGGAAAAAGTCGCAGCTGAAGATCTTTGCAACAAAGTTCAGATACCTTCGTCCTTCGTGACGCTTTGAGAACCGTATGCACTGACAAGCGTATAAGCTGAACTGCCGCGTATTTTTCGAACGATTAAAAAGATTCAAAAGGTCGGTCAAAAAGTTCGTTTCGATTTACATTTTGATTGGACGCACGTTTATGGAATTATATAGATGCCATTTTGTTGCACAACCCTTCGCCATCTTCCGCTTAAGTTGAATACTTTGTCCTTGCAGAACCTCGCGGGTTTTTCGGCGAGAAACTTTTCAATATGATTTTTTGTGTCGATCAAAGAGTTAAAAATCGGAAGGAACAGTTAGAAAATAGATGTATGTACATCTGTATTGTACGAGCGAGGAATGAAAGAGAGGAAGACAAAAGGAAAATGAATGAATGTGCAATAAAACAAATCCATTCCTGTTTGAGATGTATTAGATTGTCCGATTAAGCGTCTTTCTTTTACAGACACGTCTTTTACAACGATGCATCTTTATACAAACATGAAACCTAATCTGTCGAACCTTGTGACCTTTACTTTCATAGAACAAAATGGATCATACGTAATTTGATAAAATAATATAAAACGGAAAATGTGCATCCATTATTTCCTTATAAAACGAAAGAAACTTTTCGGACGACCTAATACAAGAGAATAGAGAGCTGTTCGTTGATATTTCAAGTTATTCTGTCCTAATAAATTTTGTATTTAATAAAACGTTATACATTGGGTTGGCAACTAAGTGATTGCGGATTTTGTCATAAGGTGGTATTGACAAAATCCGCAATCACTTAGTTGGCAACCCAATAGTATTACTTTAACAGGAACTTTCCGAGTGGCGTGTCACGAGTGAAATATTTTATTAAAAATCAGCGAGCGTATTTAAAGGTGTTTCTGCTAACGTTTTTCAGCGTAATACGCTTGAAAATAATTTGCCGGATGGAGAGGTACCGAGTAGAATTTATCGTTTCGTGAAATTCCTCAAACATCGGAAGAAACTTACCGACCGATCCATATAATATCTAACATATCGACAACAGTTTCGTACTATTCGAGTAACACAAAAACACATTCACACCGTTTCGTTTACAGCACTCATTGCCTTTTTTACTGTTTTATTTAACAGTAGTTGACATTTCTATGGAATACCGCACGAACGACGTAAGACGCGTGTTCGCAAAGTGTCAAAACGTAATTTTACTCAAGAAAATAATTCCTGCCATTGTTTGCCATTTCTGATTCCACGAGCGAACCACCTTTTTCGCCAGTTTGCACGCGTATACTCGTGTCCAATCGCTAATCTCTCTCGATGACAGATGCATGTCCTGAACGCGACTCGCCGTCGCGACGATTCGTTTCCTTCCTTGAACCGTTTGCGCCCATCTTAACGCTGTCCTTTCGCTAACAGCAGTTTCTCACCGCGTACACTGCAAACGCATCTTGTCGCTACATTTGCAACTTTGTAACTTCTAAGTAGCAGTTTCTTAAGTAAAGTGGAAGAGAGCAGGGATTAATCGCTTCTCGCGACGCTGTGGAAGAAAAGCAGCATGTGCGAGGATGAAGCTTCCGAAACCGAAACCGAAACGAATCTCACGCGTCGCGTCAGTCGATCGCCGCGACAAATTCGATTTCTTGTTATTACGAAGGAACGAACCGCAGCTACTTTTTCCACGCTCCTAACGCTTCTTGCGTTGCTTGGTAGGCGGGGAAGGGACGAGCTGTTGCCTCCGGTAACGTGGGTCAGCGATCGTCGCGATGAAATTCATCATCGTCGTGGCCGATCGCTGGCCGGGGAACAGGAGAGCGTCCCCGGCGAGTGTTTTAGTAGAAGACTGCTCTCGAGTTTCACCGACTTACTTAGGACCGAGCACGGAGAAAACCGGCGTCAGTCCGCGAGAGCGATTTGCCGAGCGTGGAGGAGCGTGCCGCTTCGAAAGTAACGAAACGCTCGGCCGTAAGGATCCGTCCGCAAAATAGAAGGAAAACGAAAGAGAAGAAGGATACGCAACACGAGACTAAATCCACCTAAAAGTGATTTTAACAACGTGCGCGAGACACCGTGTACCGTTGCACGGAAACGTTTGACGAAGATTCGCGTGGAGTCCGTTAACGCATGTGCGTTCAGGTTAAAACGAGCGAAATCGCGGGCAAAAATACGATACGATTGCTGCTCGAACGAAGATTAATCGCTGAAAGATCTGGCACTCGTGTGGTTTTGCGTCGAAACGATCAATATCCTGGTAAAAATAGGTGGAAAAGGAAGGGACAGATTTTCAGGCACGACTTTATTCGTTTGTTCGTCGATGTGGTCTACTTTAGAACGAGCAAAACCGTGATAAAAATACGTCGAAAAGAGAAGCGTATTTCCAAATATCGTATTTCACATTAGAAGAAGCAAGATTGTGATAAAACGGAAGGACAAAGAGGTAAACACACTTGCAAATGCACAGTCCTCGACCAAAGATTCAAACTCGTAGGAAACTCCGACTACTCGCGACTACTGTACGAGCCGCGTTAAAACAACGAAAATCGTGGCGAGGAGAAAGAAACGTATTTCCAAGTGGAATAGAAAGTTGGTGGAACGTTTGGACGACAGGCTGCGAGGCTGCGTTCCGTCGTTTCTCATTCAACGTTTGAAAATAACGTTCGAAGATAGGGTTCGAAGAGAAAGATCGAAGAATCTGTAGAGGGAGACGAAGACTCGCGAGAACAAAAGCGAATTAACCGCGACGGGAGAAACCGCGAGCCGGTAATTAGAAGCGTGTCAGGACTTCCCAGCGATTCTGCATGAACCCTGAGGATATATTCGGCCTGTGCAACAGGAAGAACGCGATTTTCGTTTTCCTGTGTATAGCGGCGATTTTCGTGCATCTGTTGGCGGAGGAGGAGGAGACGGCGAAAACGGAGGAGCCGAGCGGTCAC
Source organism: Bombus sibiricus (assembly GCA_014737505.1). Classification (NCBI taxonomy): domain Eukaryota; kingdom Metazoa; phylum Arthropoda; class Insecta; order Hymenoptera; family Apidae; genus Bombus; species Bombus sibiricus. The sequence continues at coordinate 2,602,038 of JACXIM010000050.1, forward strand.
GATATCGTGGACGAGCTAAGAGAGAACTGGTGCTTCAACGACCAGGAGCTGTCCGTGTTTCGATCGCACTGCAACGATGTGGAAAACATTCTATCTGCTCTTGTTGATGCTTTTCACGTTCGATTTCCCTCGCGATAGGCTCGCCGGAGCCGAGCGCGTTCGAACGAACGCCGAGCTCGTAACCCGAGACGATGATCAGAGCCATCGGGTAAGAAACGAAAGAGAAATTTCAGTTACATACGCTGCCGACGATTGGCAAATGTTTTTCGGTTCGGGTTCGTGTCTAACGCGCGTTGACGCGTTCGGTGGTTGCATTTTTCCTATTGCCCTGTTGTATATATCGTATCCTAAGGGATTATGATTTTCTACAAGATACATAGAATGCGATCGAGTAACGCGTACGACCGATAATTACTTATCACGAAGGAAACGAAGAGAACATATGGAATAAAATTTATTCGTTCGAGATTTAGTTTTTCGAGAAAACGCGGACTACAGATTTGCTCGAGACGTACGAACTTGGTTCTGGTTACCGACTAGACGCACTAGTAGACGAGTAAACGATCAGAAGGAGATTGCCCTAAGGGCGAAAATAGGTGAAAAAGGTGGAATAGGATGTTTCCGTTTCAACCAGTTAGCTGTTTCCGACGAGTGTATACTCGTCACGAAGAAACGGCAATATTTTCTGCTATGACGAACTCCGTCGGTAATAAAATTAAAAAATAAGACAGCCAACGTTTGAACAGTCACGCGTACTCCGTGTTTGAAGAGTATATTCGTCGTCGCTTACTTGTATATTTATATGCATTTTAGGTACACGCTTTTCAGAATATTCAAAGAGGTCGCAACAGCTGACTGTTTAAGGTTTCGTTCGAAGATGATAGAGTTTGTTCGTGTCTAGTCTAATGGTCGATCTAGTACACGCGTATGATAAATTTTCAAATTTATTTTTCTCGGAAACGAAGCGCACTTGCGAACAAATTGTATTCTACGTTTCCCACTATTTTTCACACGTAGAACGATGTTCTACCGTTTCTCAATTATATTTATGTAAAATACATATAAATATCGAAGAGAGCACGAGGCAAGTCACGCTCGAATAAAGAAAAATTAAAAACGTACACGTGAATGCCAACGTCCAGACGAATAAAATTCTATCTACGAAAAATTACCTATTAATATATGCAACGTTCTTTACAAGGCACAACGCGTGGCACACTTACGTAGAAGCCTATCGTTGTTAACGTTATTCATCTCTGTACTATGATGAAATAAATACGATAATAAAATTACTCTGGTAGTGGGAAACCTTTAATAGCCGCTATATGTATTTTACACGAATCCATTACATCGATAATTAGTATTGTGAAATAATTTTGTCGAAATTTCGAATCTTCTCATTTACGTACAAACTCGACGTCATATCAACGACATCAAGCGTTACATATTTTCCTGCCACGGTATATAAGAATTATTACAAGGAAGTAACAAATGTAAAAGCAACATTTGCCACTTGTTTTCATCAGAAGTTCTTGCCCGTGTTTCTCAATGAAAGCAATACTCTTGGGTTGAGTAATTGCTATACACAATTTTAGTCACCGTTCGAGAAGATAGTCAAATATCTGCACAGGGATGATTCGGTCCAACTATCTCGGACGACCCTCTAAAATTTGTTTAATTTCTCTTTCATCGTCGTACGCTCGTCTTTACGCGTAAGCCTAATCGAACAAAATAACTGATCTAGCAGTTCACTTGGTAGTTGTTTCATTTTTTCACAATCATTGTACAGAGTTTTGGCAATCTTTTAACGAGTTCGTGAAATTTTTAGCTTTTCGATAGGCTGCAAACATTCTAAGGATTCTAAGGATTCTCGTTCAAAGATTCTGGTAATTATCCCGTTATTTGCGTATTGGCCTTCCCGTTTATTTTTATCCTAATATAATCTTCAGATGCTTTTGACACCAAAAGTCTTTCTCGAGTCGGAAATGTTCGAATAATCAGCTCTTTCAACGCGACGTGACCGATTGATCGAGTCCGAGTTTGTTAAATTTCGTACCGTTTGGCAGCGCTTTCGTACGAATAGAAAAATTCGACACGAAAGTGGAATGTGAAACCTGATAGGAGAACGTCTCGTTGGAAGATAAGGCTGCGTACGAATACTCGCGATAAACAGTGTTATTTTGTTCTGCAGTGGTACAAGGCACGTCGTTAAATACTCGCCACGCGTCAACATCGAATTTGTGTGCGAAAGCATCGAACGCTAGTATCCAACAATTTTCGCGAAACTCGTTGTTACTCGTTTCACAATTCGGTGAAAAGAAGGAAAGAGAGGAGGAGACGAAGAGAAAGAAGCCGCGATCGATTCGTCGTGATGCACTCAACGTTCGCGTAACTAACAATCTCTCTAGTCGTTTTCATTGTGCTAATCTCCTTCCAAAAATCCAACCACCGACGATGCTCTTTCCCATCGGATCGTCAAATAGAAACAACGAAAGCCACGTGACGACCGAATATATTTCTTGCTGTGCCAGGGAATTTCAGTAATCGGTTTACGCGTGTCACGAGAGGAGACAGGTTGAAAATCGCCGCTGATCGCGTACGTATTCCAATTTCGTGTCATCCGACAAGGTGTTACGGCAACGAACTTAGATAACAACCAAAGAAATCGTAAGGCAGTGGGTTAACGACGAGACCTGCAACGAGTTTCTCGTCGTTTCCTCGGCGGTATCCGACGGTGGCAAATGTCAAAACGCACGTCGAGGTCGGCAAAACAAGAAAAGGAAGAAAAAAGAAAAAGAACTGGCCGCGCACAGTAGCACACGAACAACCAGAGAAAGAGAAAGCTGGCATCGCGCACGGAAACTTCGAAACTTTGCAAACGCTTTATTTATTTATTTACTTTTCGCATATTACGCGCGTTTAAACGATCTTCAAACATTCGTCGTATTTTCTCAATTAGCTCTTCGTTGACTGATACCTCTTTCGAAGAACCTTTCGTAACCGAATATCCTAATACCTCGACGTTCTATTCTCCGAGTGTTCCGTCTTCCGAACAGAACGTTTGCCAGTAACGGATGCTTTTTCCTGTTACAATTACTATGATTCGGGGATCATAGCAGTTGTGACCCAAATGGAAAAAAATATTGCGGTATGAGAATTGGTATATTTTAGTTTAACCGATTTTGGATACAATGGAATAGCACTTATAAACGAGCAAAATATTTTTGCTTACCGATAAGTGTCGTCGATGAGATTTTTTTTTTTTGTTACCGATAACCATTATAAATGCGAGAATTTTTTGGTCGCCGATAACCACTATATGTATGTGAGAGAATCATTTTTTGATCGTCGGTAACCATTATCCATGAAAATTTTCTTGGTCACCGATATTGACCATTATTCGTTCCGTCACGAATAATGGTTATTGTTGAGAAAGACAAAAAAATACGTCACAAATAATGGTTATGACCACAAACAATTCCGTCGCGAACAATGGTCATCGCTGACGGGAAAAATTTCTCTCGAGGAATTATCCTTAAATATGAAGTTATCGACAATCAAGAAAGATTCTCTCTTCGATAATGGTTATCGGTAACTGGTAAGAACATTGTGATCACTTACAATGGCTATTCGTAGATAGTACTAGAATACTCGAAGATCGATACCTGTTGATCGTTCAATTTTTTGAAAAATTTCTTCAAAACTTAGTGACCACTACTTTTTTCTGTTTAAACAAAAATTAAAGCTAAGAAAATTAAACCTTTTTACCAATGACTTTCTTCGTAAAAATTTCACAAATAACTGTTATCTTTTACGTCTGTCTCGCATGTATCGAGAGACATAAACATCAAATGAAAATAACGAGTAATAGAAATAGCTTTCACGTCGAAAATTTATGCAGTCTAGCAGCTGAAAAAATATGCGGTCTTTAGATGCTAAAACGAACTAACAATTTCCTTGGCCTCTATTCGAAGAATGAAATTTAATAGCAAAAAAGTAGCTATCCTACTACCGCAATACTATTTTACTTTTATTTATTGCTATTAGTTCGCATACGAGAGGCTCAACTGTATACTTGTTTCATTCGTTTCTGAACGCGAAATGTTACGCTGTCTCGTAGATCTGAGAAGATAAGATCAAAGAGGAAAAAGGAGGAGAAATCGCTAAGCGATCGTCATCAGCGAATTAATTAATTGCTGCGATCAAACTGAGCGATGAAACTTTCACGATCGATTTGATAGAAGCTAAGCTAGATCGAAATATCGTCGAGACGCGTTACAGATAGATACTTTGCTTTTGCTTGTGGATAGTCGAGGTCGAAAAGCGTGCGACGGAAAGAATATATCGCGAACAAGGTAACGGAAATCTCTGTTCCACTTTTTCTCCTTTTTAATGTTATTTAATAGGAGCGATAAAGTCACGTCTGAAAGTAACGAGATTCACGCGACGCAGAAGGACGATGCGCGTTGTGAACGTTACGACGTTACGAGTGAAAATCCACGCGAAATAATGGTCAGTGTCGTTCCTCGGGCGCGAGAGCACAATTTGCTTGTTTGCAAACCGAGAGAAAACCAGCGAACCGTTTCTACATCGAACGGCGACGTAAGGTTCTAAAATTTGTTGTTCCCCTTCTAAAGTGACTTAATTTTTCTACGACTCCTACAACCGAATTTCATTGATTTTCTCTTTACGAGAAGAAGATATTACGGTTGATCGATTCTTTTTCTCATTCCGGAAAAATCGAAACTGAGAATTATTAAGGTGTTCCAAAGAGTTGGTGCGTTCTTTTTAAATATATCGCTTTGTACTACTTTTTGAAACGAATAGAGCTGATGCTATCGTTCGTTTGGAAGGAAATAGAGGGAAATGGAAAATTCGTGTACTTTTGCGTCGCTATTCGAAGCAGAGTTTCAGGGTCATAGTTGCAACGCGGTTGGCTCAAGGTCGATTAAGGTCGTAGGTAAAGAGAAAGCGATTTCATATCTTCGGTCGATACGAAGACGTTCGAATTTGTTGGCCTCCATCTCGCAAAAGTCTCGCAACTCTCTTCATCTACCACGTTTTATCTCGCGTTTCAAATTACAGCGCGTGAGCGAAGCCTTGCCGAAATGTTGCGTTTCAATCTCATTCTCGTTTCAACGAACGGACATTCTCGTGTCTGGGGAAAATCTCAACGCATAAAATAGAAATTACGTGAAATTACTACGCGTGCCAATCGACTGTTCTTTCGTTTTGTCTGCGTAAAGGCTTAAGAAACTTTCTAGGGATAAAAAGATTCCCGATAAATTTTTGATAATAGAAAAAAGCAAAATGACTAGAACATGACGTAAAAAGAGCAGAAAAGTTAAGCGTGAAATTACTAGCCTGAATTTTCTAAATTTTGAGAAACGAATTGATCTCGGATATTTCTTACGCTACTTTGCTTCTTTACCTTATCGACCTTAATTGAGCGATTAGTGATTATGGCTATCGGATTCTCTGCAAAAATTATTTAGATGTAAAAATAATTATTTAATTATCGCACTTATCTATATTACAAAAGTCTGCACTTCCGTTTAACCTTCAGCCGGTATTGTTGCGTTAGGCTCATTAACAGATATCGTTGGGTCTATACTTTGACTATGACTATACTTTGTCAAAGTCAGTGTCCTCTCCCATTGTATGATCTCGTTAAATCTTGAAATTCGAATTCGAATAACCCCAACCTAACCCCAATCACCATCGATTGCTTGTATCGAGTAGAACACAGAATAAAACTTAATAATAAACTTAAATCCAGATATGCGGATATATACTTCCATGAATACAAATAGAGTAATAGAACCTGAATCGTCGAGAAAATCGTCATCGTCTATCGTACTTTTGTATGTTTGTGTATTATATATATATGCGTACATTTATTAGATATTTCGTATATTTTTGCATATCATGCGCGTTCTGCAGATTTCCCCATAATGTGCATTGCATACGTACGCACAATAAAAAAGTAACGTCCACAGTTTAGCGCTCACCTATGACCTAACGATATCGATCGAGATCAAGCCGTTCGTTCGAGTCCTTTTAGCAAACAAATAAGGCTGTTAATGCTCTCGCAAAATCTTTAGCGAGAAACTGAAACGAGAAGATCGCTCTTATCAACAGAGGGATTGTAACACGCCATCTCTCAAACTTTAGAAATTTACCAACAATAGGAAAATACGATTGAATAAAAAATGAATCCAGAGAACGTAGCAGAGTTAAACATACGATGTAGCTACTCCTAAAATTTGACTATATGGAGGCTGGAACAGCCAAATAACGCTAACTAAGTATCTTCTTTGTTTCTGACAACGGGATGTTTTAAAGCATCTTTCGAAAGAATGTTCCATCTTTTTTAACTTTCTCAAAGTTACCAATACTTTTTTTTTCTCGTAGGAAAGTATGTATTTTCTTTCTATTGCATTCTGTAGAAGATGAGAAACTACATTTGGCAATTTTGGAATTGCTTCGGATGATTTTGAGTGACGAAAAAATTATTAACTTTCAGTTTAAAATTCAGAATAAAATTCAGTTCCGTATATAAGAATGCATTTTCTTTTTTTTTTTTTTAAGTTTCGCTGGTGGAAGAAGAAACCGCTCAAAGAGCCTGTTATTTCAGACTCTCGCAAACTCAAATAATTCACTGAAGCATTTATCAACGTTCGATTATTTTTAGAAGGAAACTCGAGGCCGACCGGAAGCCAGGAACGAAAACTCGGGAGCCGTGCTAGTGGGCAAGTGGCGGAACAACGGCGAGGCCTTGGAGCCGAAATGGCGAGACGGTGACACGGTTCCGTTGCTTCCATTTTCCCAATTTTCCCGCTTCTCCCGTGACAAAATCGACAACAGCGAAGAGGAAGACGACTACGATCGACGTGCAGCGAAATATCGTCAGAACAACAGGCGAGGGACTTTTCTTCGTTCCAGGAACAGCCCTCGTTTACCGTACAGCGACTACGAAGACCGTGAACTAACGGAAAGCAGGCGCGGATACCGTGAACGAGAAGAGATCTTACCACGGAAGAGAAATCGACCATGGACTGGCGAAAACGTGGCTACGTTCAAGGAAACGAGGAAGGAAGACCTAGACAGAGGCTTGGAAGAAGACAAGGAGATAACATCAGCGAGATATCGAGAGATATTTCAAGCACGACCGAACGACTACGAGCACGAATTCAACGACGAAGAGTATCTAAAGCCTCGACCGAGGAAAAGGAGGCCACCGCAAAACTACGAATTCGCTTTGGTCGAAAACGAAATGTTGCACGAAGGGAGAACAGGAAACAATTCTGGCGTAGCTAGCAAGGGCGTTGCTCTCTCACAGAACGCCATGGAATTGAAGTCGCTGTTGAAGATGCAACAAGAGGAAGGTCTGAGCCTGTCCGAGATTCTGCAGCAGAGGAATCTGACTCTCGATGATCTGTTGAAGGGGAAAGCTGACGTGATCAACGCTCTGAAGATGAGAGACGTCGACGAAAGCGAGGACTATGAGGAGTCTGCGAAGATGATGACCAACTCATTCGTCAAACTTTCCACCACCAGGAAACCGCAATGGACGCTCGCTACGGAACCTGTAAAAACGAAGAATTCTCAGAAGGACGAAGAATTGGTGATCTCTATGATTCCGATGACTATCGAATCGCCAAAGAATCGGACAAACGCGAGAGCATCCTCGGACAAAATAAACAACGACGAAACGTATTCAGAAGTAGGAAATGCAACGGCTGGAAAGTCGTTTCTCGCTAATGTCGATCCGCCGCGAGTTAAGATTACGACATCGATGCCGTTGCCGGTTGCAACGAATTCCATGGAGCTCTTGCAAGCCGACGACGCCACTGTGAAATCATCGGGCAGTGGTGAAATCAGAGCCGAGAGTTTAGACGAGGACGAAATCATGGAATTTTCCGATTTCACCGATTACAAGAAAGGACGGAGCGGCGTGTCTCCCGTCTGGCTGATGATGAAAGACGAGAATGTCAGCGGCCCTACCGAACTGGAAACTTCCAAGAGTCACCTCGAGGATAGAGGATCCACGTTGAGCATCGAGAAAATACTCAGCCCTACGGAACGTTCAAAATTGACGAACAATTTGTCTATGAATACTGGAAACCAAGAGCAGCTTCTTGGTGATTCGACTAATATTAATAAAAGCGGAATACCCAAAGATGAAGACCAACGCGAGGCCATGGACCATTTTGAAGAGGACTATAGCGCTTCTTCCGAGAAGGAATACCAGAGTGACACGCCAGTGATATACTATGACCTGGAACAGAGCACTCAGATTAGTAATTTCACTGATGAGAACGATAGGACCATAATGCAGGAATTAGAGTCTGCGTTAAATGCAATGTCTCGTGATATCAATTCCACGTTAGAGAATTCACGTCAAAGTCTTTCAAAGAATCCATCCGCGAAAAAGGATGATAATAATAGTCTGAAAAATCATCAGGATAGAAATGCAACAGAGAAAAAGAGTTACGATGATATCGTGTCGGAAGTGGAGCCAGAAGCCCGGGCCGAGATCTTTGAATTGTTTGCTTCTGGGTCAGCAGGAAAGAGACTCGAACGTCTTCTTAAATCGAGAAACATGAGTTTGGAGGAACTGATTGCGTTGAGACAGAGAGGATCTAGCAAGGTCCATTTGGCTCAAGTGTCGCGAATCAGAGCTCACAAATCTAACGATGAATATCGAATAAAAGATAGGGATAATTTGAAAGCGACAAATTCTTTGTCGCCTAAAGAGGACCTCCACGAAGGAAGAGCGATCGTAAATCATGACAACTACGATAGAGAAGTCGGTAATTATTTGTCAGGATCGACTGAAAATTCAAAAAGCATCGATTCATTTTCAAATTCAATGGATCTCGTTCATCCTGAAGAGATCACGACCGAACGATCGATGCCTAATGTAGAACCAAAGACTAACAGCGAAGATGCGAAGCTTGTTGATGCTTCAAAGATGAACAACGAGAACGAAGACAAGGGGAGGCATCATACAGTGCAGATTGTTGATCTGTTGACAACCTTCGATTCTTTCCCATTTATGAAGGATATTCAGCGAGAGTTTTCTGGTAATGAAGACAAAAGAAAGTTGCTGGTACAGGAGAGCGACGTTGGCGTGATGTTCATCAACAACGACGCGGAAACGATACGCGTCAACGATACTTCGAACATCGTAGAATCTGGCTTCGTTAAGGAGATTGTAAAGCAGGAACCAAGTTCTATCAACGTTCAGACCGTGTACAGCAAAGCTAGCAACATTCTCGGTGAAGATGAGAACAAAAGCGAGAAAGGAAAGACTCTTTCGAAGGTGAAACCGAGCATAATAGCTAGTGGCGCAATTCTTGGTGTAACTCTTGTAGTTTTCCTAGCGATATTTATCGTATGCAGGATCCGACAGAAACAGAAATATAGGTATAGCAACACGTTTTCTAGAGCGGTGTTTCAGGGTCCAGTAATGGCAGCCAGGAAACTATCAAATTCGAGCAGCTTAAGCACCGTGATGGTCAACGTGGTCGCCACGTCAACAGCGAAAAGGCCAGAGAAAAACGAAAACCAAGAACCTACAGGAGAGATGGATCCCAAGAGTGACATTGATAATGACTCGTTAGATGCTAACGACAGCTGGGAGACCATACCTGATTATATGAAATAAATTGACCTAAATGTATTTGTAATAGTCTTTAGAAAAATACAGAAAAAGAAAAAAATAATAACAGTATTCTCACATTTATGTTAAGTTAAAGCATACATATATTAAAAATCGGTTGTATACTTTAAATTTAGATACTCAATATGAAAAGCACAAACTACTGCACAGGATTAAGCATTAGTGTAATATTTTGTAATGTAATGTTTTTTATCTGATTTTTACACTGATTTTGTAAATGTGGGCGATTGTACATACGATTGTATAGAGCTTTTGATAATTATCCCAATAACCGATAAAATCTAACACAACATAAAAGATATAAGTTCGCGTAACTTTATATTACGTAAGATCTTATTTTGGAACTTCTTTTAATATCGGAAAACGTAGTAAATTTCTAGTATTGTAAGCTTATCCTTCAAACTTACGTATATAAAGAGTAAAACATATTTATTTATATAAACAACTGATAGGCGAAATAAATTACATTTTATATAAAATACGAAAATATTAAAATCGTTGTTTTATTACTTACCAGTATTTTTCATAAGTAAAAACATCCCTGAGTATAGCAGATACAGCATTATTGTTCTTTTGAAATAACTTATTAAAGTAGGCGTACTGTCTTGCAATATTTCTGCATTGTTTCAAAGCGGCCTCTGCAATAAAAGTTATATTAAAACTTAGTAAAGTCGAATTTCAATAGAAAATGAAAGGATTGCTACAATAAGGACACTACTTCGTTTTTCAGTAATTAGGTAAAGTAACAAAACCAACTCCAAATTAATTACAATAAAATCAGTTTTTGGAACTTTCTGCTACAAATTCATAGTCAACTAATACTACTCGTAGTAACAAACATTTACACTTTTGAATATATATCTTTCTTTCTCTTCCGATACAAAAATAGAATTTAATATTATTATTTCTTTTTTGCTAGAGCTAGCATTTTGTTGTCGTATATTAGCAAAAAGTTAAAAATTACAAAATTAAAATAGTAAAAGAAATCAAAATAGATACGTTTTTAATCAATTTCATCGACATTTACCTAATGTAGGGCTGCCTTTAAGTTCATTCATATCTGCAGCAGTCATGTATAGCACGGTTGTATAGGTAGTAGGAAGAATATCCAAATAAGGTTTCCATTTCGAATATTCTTTGTGTTTTTCAATGAGTAGGGCAATCGCAAGTGCTACTTGCGGCATAAGTTGTAGTAGAGGATCGTTTTGAAGAGCGACCAGCTCTGGAGCCGCATTATGAATACTGAAAATAAGTTCCCTGGGTATCCTTAAAATCAACTCGTTCTCAAGAAAATTACGTTCCGCTTTTAAGCCTAGGTCGTATCCCGGAAATTCAGCCACGCTTGCTCCGTATACGTTCGCGCCATTCTGTTTGAGCCAATTTATGAATCGTCCAATCCCCTGGGACCGTTTCGGCGACTCCGTCTTCATTTCCTCCAACTGTTTAACCTTCTCCAAAACCGTTGATATCTCCACGTAATTGTTCCATAGTTGCGTTTCACATACTGAATTAAAGCACACTATTTCAAAAAAGATAAGAATTACTCTTTGTGATAGACTGAATGCATTATCAAAAAATTATTACATGTGAGAGACTCTTTCAATCTCTAAACGAGAGGTTAAACGGGATACATATTTTATGAATCTTAGATTCTCAACGATATAAAATTCATAAAATAATTTTACATTTAATATTAAAATGTATTTGTTTATTTTTACAGTGATAACATGAATATTTAATGCGACTATCTAATAATTTTTCAATCGTATTACGCGAAGGCGCAGAAAATGATAGAATTGTAGAAAGAATAAATTGATATGTAAAAATAAGTTCATGAAAATCGTACTCACGAATAAATAGTCTTTGGCACAAGGCATTTATCACGTTTCTGTTCTCTAATTTCGTTAATTGCTTTTGATATAAAACGAGTTCTTCACTTGTGAATGATCCATCAGAGTTTCTTCTGTCCATGTTTGTACTATTTCACGGCACTTTCGTGACTTCTCCTCGCATTTAGATGCATTATAATGTGTAACGCGCGCCTACGACTGGCAAGAATAAACACTTTTCGTCGAAACGAAAATAGAACATTCGACGCTCTGCCTCCTCCGACTCGGGCGACATAACCTCAAAGCTGCAGAGAAGAGCTACTTTCGTTCTGTGTATACCACGAACTCCACTGCACTTTATTGATTTCAATTTCTGTCAGAGGTCACCTACTTTCGCAATTACGCCAAACTCCTTGTCACAATCACATTTGAACATTTTTTTCTTTTTTTTCCTCCGAGATATATGCCCATGCAATTTTCCTGAACAAATTTAATATATGTTCAGTAGCAAAATTAACTCTATCGTTGCATTTATATAACAAAAAGTAACTATTCAATATAATGATTGTATTATTTATATTGACATTTACGCGATATATCTTCTTAAACACACATATATTTACATTCCGAAAGTATACATATGCGTATACTTATATATAAATTTAAGTATATTCTTCATTTGTTGTACGTTTCCCCCAAATTACTTAATAAAACAGGGTGAAATAGTACACAAAGCATAAATGACACAAGTTTCATTTTAGTATAAGATTTGTATTGTACGAAGTATGGAAATAAACAAATGATTTGAATATTAAGAATAAATTTATATAGCCTTTATATTTATAAAATTATTATTAAGGAGGATCCAAAAACATAGGTGAGATAATTATTTACAAACATAAAATAATGATTTAGTTCCTACTTTACCTTTCTATCTATATTTATAAATATAGGCACATTATTCATAATAAAAGAATCACAAATGCTTAGTACATATACTATATATAAGATTACAAGAATGTCAAATTTTGTGGTCATTGAAAGATGGGCAATAGAAAGGAAATAATTAAATTTAATAGATAAACAAATTAAAATATGTGGTAAATGAAACAAAAATTTGGAAAATGATTTTAATTTAGAAAAAGATAAATATTACCAATAGTTTAACGTTTATTAATTTGATATAAAATTCTTTGTAATACTCGTATTAAGGCTAACAGCCACAATTATATTTATCCTTATATTTAATTTTATAATATTCACATTTTATATTTAACGTAAAAAATATTTTCTTTTATATATTTAAGTCATTTACTAAGAATATATTTTTAGGGCCCCCTTAAAATTTATAAATTATTCGATTTGTGTACAACTAAAAATAACATAATAAAACAATAGAATTTTTCCGCTGCAAAGTAAGATAACTAATTGTAAATTTTTTACAAAAGCAAACAAAGTACGGACAATAAGTATATAAGTTATTTAAGAACAACAAATTGGTGTAATTAATTAATATCATTAATTGAAATATTTTATTTACTAATATCACTACTCGCGAACGTTTCTTATTACCTTAAAACTACATGTGCAATTTTTTGTATTAAAAATGTTTCGCCTTTGTTTATTATTATTATCTGAATATAAAATTCAATTTCCGACTTTAATTTTCAATTGCTATACATTTCGTAAATATTATCAGAAAAATAAAAAATGAGAAAGAATGGGGATAGAAACATCTATATTAATCGGCAGAGAATTCAAATATCCTGGTTAAGAAATTTATCGTAATTGCGTAAATTGTACAGATAAATCACTACTTCTTTAGATTATATTTAATTACGCGTTATACAAAATTATAAGTATATTATACATTCTACAACTTTGCCTATTAACTGCTTAATATTTCTTTGCAGCGGAAAACTCGTATCTTAAATATTAAAGATACACATATAATTACTATATAATTTAATAATATATACCGTTATTTATACAGCCTAACCTCTAAATAGAGCCTTGTAGACAACATGATTTCCTCTTTTACTGCTACTTCAATAGAAACTTATCGAAATTCACTTTATACCACGAAATTAAAACTACAATTTGTTTTGACTCAATGGATTGTGTATGTCATAAAAGTTCTACACTTTATAAAAACCGAAAATAATACACTTTATCCCCTTAATAAATGTGCGCGATATTTTCATAAATCTTAGTCTCATATAATTATTTTAAACATTTATGATTCTCTCTCTCTATAATTCAGACAATTCTGTTCATCGTGGATACACATTGCAGTATACCAAATAATTTGCGAACATACATTCCAAGTACTGTAATCTACAAATGTTGAGACTTTCATAATTTTTTAAATAATTTCCACAAGGATACCAGCCTCTCATGAATTTTTGCTTTGCAGCTAAAATAGCACGTGATGCATTTGTGGTCCCCTGTTTTTATCACTAAAGGATTCGAGAAGAATAATATTCATGGTTACTGTAGAGTGTATCAATACACTATTCAAGGGGAATTAAAGGCTACAAAACACATAGTATATTAATATTAAATTACTTTTGATCCAATGCGCAAGTATTGGAGTAAATTGTGCAGACATTATGGAGTCAAATTTACAAAATTTTTAATTTTCTCACATCAGGTATTTTTCTTTCCTTTTTAGTATATGTATTCATACACTTTATTTCATTTTCTTCTATTGTGTAGCAGTATCTGAAATGCTTTGTCGCCACGTAGCATGGAAAGGGATCTTCAAGATTTTAACCCTCGTTTTAGGCAAAGCGGTTAATAAAAGTTTTTGAAGTTGTGGTAATGGTAATATATCCACTTGAGGATTTGTTTCATTTGGTTCCTGTTTGTCATCACCTGAAAAATAAAAGAAAATATATAGAATTAATTCTAAAACACATTCACATTTTTTATATATAATATAAATGGGGATACACATATTTAACAAGGTACATACAAGTACCTTTTTGATTGTCATTTTCATCTTCAACATCCTCGATTAACTTTAGACAGGGTACCGGTTTTAGTACTGGTATCGCATCGCCAGTGATCTGTTTACTTATTATTAGATTACATTGATCAATAAATAATTCTGTAACCCTAAGTAACTCAAGTGTAACGCCCCATACGAAATGCGTCAAATTATTCGATAGTTCAGTAACACCTCCAAGCACCATATTGTTAGACGTTGCCGATTGAGATATGTACGTTGGTATAATTAACAGCCTTTTAATATTCTTGCAGTTTGCAAGACATTTGTCAAAGCCATTTTTGACATCAAAATTGACCAGTTCCATTTGACTTAAGTTTTGTAACTTAGATACACCTTCCAAAATGTCAAATGTACAACATGAGCCTTGACCCTTTTCCAACCTAAGACGTTCTAATTTTTGTAACTTTATTAAAACTGTAGTACCAAATTTATCTGGAAAATCTGAGCATTCACCCAATTCTAGAGTTTCCAAATTAACTAATGCTTGTATTATATTAATTCCCTTCTTTCCAAGTTCCTTAACTGATGTCAAACTCTGTGAAGTATAAATTTGGTTTAAATATTGAAAATATAATTAGAAGAAAGAAGAGTATAAAATTAAAACAAAACATAGACAAGAGCAATTATACTTACCAACTGTGTTAGTTGCGTTAGTTCTTGTAGAGGTGTGAGATCTTCTTTTAAAGACATACCACTGATTGCTTTAAGCCTTAATTCTTGACAACGTTTAAGATTTCCAACTGACTCTAAATTTAGGGAGTCACACTTTATCGACATTGCACTCAATACTTCTAACTGAGGGCAACTTCTAATAACTTCTTCAACAACCATCACAGGACATTTACATAATTCTAGTTTGACAAGGCTAGTTACACGTGGTATTACTACTAAAAACTTCTCCCAAATGCTGTCAGATTCGCCTGCTACAAGCATTTTTCGAAGATCTAAATGTTGAGTACCATGCCTCTGTAATGTATCTGCTAAGCCATCCCAATCTGTTACTTGACTATTTTTCATTCGTACAGTTTTCCACAGAGAAGGATGCGCAGCCAAATCTCGCCACATTTTACACACTCTTGCAGCCCGAAGTAATTCTTGTACCTTAAGGTATTGAAATATGCGCAGCAATGCATGATAACCGGCACACACTGAATCCATAAAATGCTGCTGTTGTTCTTTATCCTGCCGATTTTGTTTCCTTCTGAAAGTATTAAAATAAAAATATTTTTAGGTGATTTCTTTTAAAACAACTGGCCTATATAATAAGGGTATCGTTTCTTATATGTATGATGTTGGTTATAATTAAAAAAAAAAAGAAACTAATTTTACACTATTGATGAAATCTTTTATTTAATAAAAGAATATTATGATTTTTAAAGAGGCTTTTGAAGGACCAATGATTTACAATAATAATAATCGATAATTTTATACTAGCTATGTTAAATGGAAAATAATTAAATGTAAATAAAAAGCCTCTGAAAAAACTTTCAAAGGTCGAAAATTTATCGTTCTAAAATTGAATGGAGGTATAGTAACAAAAAAACAAACATAAATAGGAGGTGGAAATCATGAGGAACAAGGATTTTCGGACGTTTTTGGGAAAACGCACTAAGAGTTTTTTTGTGTTTCAGCTCGCACATGTCTTTATATCTGTAAATATAAAAAGTAAAAATGAATTAGATTTTTTCCACTGAAGCACTTATCAGTAGCTGTATTTGTAATTGTAGCATGAATGTAAATGATGTATTGTCCAATTTGCTGCATACATTTTTAGAAAAGGCTTTCAATTAAAATACAAACTTTTACTTTGATACTACAATTACATAATGCCTGCAAGAACCAACGATATGTGATTGTTTTGTTCACTTTTCACATGTCTCGAAAATTTGGCCGCATTTCTAAGAAGCTAAGGCAGTGTGCTTCGATCACAAGATAAAATCAAATTCATTTTCCACCTCGAACTTTTATATTTCCAAATATAATAAACGTCAGTATATATTGCATTTACAATACTATTTGTATAAATTTTATATGACACGAAAAAGATATGTAGTTACATGCATTATTTTTTTTTATAGTTCTATAGAAACATTCTATAGAAATAATTGTACAAAATTTATAAAAATATTCAAATAAATGAAATACTTTATATAGATACATATACATGATATAAAATCACTGAAAAACACGTATATCTTGTAAATACAATATGTACAAAGCAACTGCCAAAACCTCAAAAGAGAGTTGCCTTAACTTATTTGGAGAAAATATTTAAAAAAAGGAAGTAAAACAAATATATATGTGTGTTTGAGAAACAAACACTTACTTGCTGCTTATTTTAACAGTACCCAAACTACTTGTCACAAAATGTTGTGTATCTACTTTAAATAAGTCATTATTTGTGTTAGTTGTATTTGAATTCTTTACTATACTCTTCTTTTCAACTGTGTTACAATTTTCTGATTTCTTACTTTCTATTGCAAGATCTGTTGTACTAGATAAGTCATTTTGTGATTTAGTTGCAGTCAATATATCAGTTCTATCATTACTATTGCACGTTTCATTGGCTTTCTCTATTATGGAACTTGGTGGAAGTCCTGTATGCGATGCATCTTTTGACATGTCTTTATCAATTGATTTATCAAAAGCATCTTTTTCCACAAATTTTGTTGTTAAAGAAGTACGTGCTTTTGTGGACATAGAATTGTCAACAGCGTTTGATATATCCGTAAGTGTACCATCCTGAAGTATAGGAGGTTTATCACCAATTTTATCAGGCTTCACAGTTATAGCTGGCTGAACAGCCATAGCATTATTTTTTGGTACAACAATATATCTCTTGCCCCCCATTAGAGCAATATTCTGGGCCGGTTTTGGTAAAATTCCGTCATGACTTTGTAAAAATTCGTTTTCTGTTTGAGCAAACCAACTGCTTTCTTTATTATCTGAATTTAAAGGAGAATGTGATGTTGCAGAGGATGTTTTTAAAATTTTAGTAGCATTTCGCGATTGTGAATCTGCATTATCAGATTTGGGTATTCGTTGAAGCTTTGGAGGACTTAGATTTACTTGATGTTTTGACTTTGTATTTTGTGCACCTAGCATACTGATTGGTATCAGTGGAGGAGGTGTCAAAGATGGATTCGTTTGAGATTGATGAGATTCATTAGTATCTTGTTGACAGTTCTACAACAAAATTAACGCCATTTATTTAACATATCATTACTGTTGGCCAACGTGTATTTCAATTTTTTTATTTAATTTATTAAAATATATTTAATAAAAAATAAGTAGAGGACTAAAAATAAATTTTTTAAATAATATATCAAAATATGTATGATATTTAAACAAGGAATCTCAAAATTGGGAAACAAATTATGCTGTTTATATATGATACTATAAAAGAATATTATTACAAAATATTAATATGAAAATTGCTTAATAAGTTAAAATAAATTTACAAAAATATATCTTTTGTTACAAAAAAAACTTACCTTGCAAACATAATTGTCACTTCCTGCAAACTCTGTACCACCAACACACTCAGGATGATATAAACAGAGACACACACGACATTGTAAGCTTGGTATCAACCCCATACTGGTTGAGCATCTTATACTGCATGGTTCTTGAACTTTGGGCCTGTAAGATGTGCGTTGATTGGGGACAGGGGTTAGGAATAAAACAAGTAATTTAAGTAAGGGATTTAAGGATCAAAAGGATAAAGGAGGACATACAGTCATGAAAAAAATAGAAGGAAAAGTTTGAACTATTTCAAAATAAAATTTTGAACTCTGTAATTACATATATTTGCTATACAGCATGCACTTTAATCATCAATATGTGCTCTAATGTATTTTTTAATTTACAATGCAAAATGTAAAACTTTCTCTTTTAACATTTTTTAATTGAAGAAGAACATTTACTACAATTATTAAGGAAAGTTTTAGATAATTAGAATAATTACAAAATATGAAATTTGATAATAAAACTAATACATTAATTATTCAATAATAATTATTATAAAATTGTAATGGTGCAATTTTATATAAAATATTGAATATATCTTTATACATTGTACATTATATATCTAACATATAATAAAATTCTAAGAAATTATTTTCATGAAAAAATTTAAAGGTGCACATGCTGTAAACTTTTCATTGGGCCTTTTTAAAGCATATTAAATATGATTATTATCACGTTTAATTATTAAGCATTTAGGATACCCTTAAATATTGCAAACTAATTACAATTGAACACTATAATAAAATAATTAAAACATCAGGTACTCACGTTAATTGTCTTTTTGGTTTAGGAGGCGGTGGTTTTTCTACAGGTAGCTGACTTCTTCTTGTACTTGTTGTTCTTTGAGGTGGAAGTATCTCCCTTTCTTGAGAAGGTGACTTTATTTCTGCTATGCATATTTGAACAAAAATTTTTGTGAAAATAATAATTTATCTTAAAAATTATATGTAGAAACTTCTACTTATATATATATATATAAGTGATTAATTTCCTCACTGGAATAAATTACTAGACAAAACTAGAACATATAATTTAGAAGTTTCAAAATTTAACATAAATATTAAGCAAAAATATTTCAGATATAAAAGCTAAATAAAGTTATCCTATATATGATAATTAGAAGTGAAATGTGAATTTTTTACTTGATAGAGACATTAATTGCACAAAAAATTTCAGTAAAATAATGTAGTAATTACGTAACAAAATACAAATAAAAATTTCATATTGATATTAATGCATACTTATGTGTGGGGTTTTCTTTGCAGACACTTTCACCTTAAATCCTGTTGATGCAGCTTTTGGTGATTTCGTAGTAGCTTTTGTAGCCACTGGAACGGGCACTGATGCAGGTTCTTCTATAACCCTTTTACCAGGTGTACCTCTCTTATACCCTATACTCTTTCTTGGTGGAGTAGCTGATATTCCAGGTCCCTATTTTCAAATTACAGTTAATATTTTATACAATTTTAATAAACTTAACGTATATTAAAATACATATAAAGCAAGTTATTTACCCTCATTCTTTTTGCGTCTCGAATAATCTCTTTTTCCGGATCATCAGGACCAATTGGTTCTTTGAGGAAAGTAAAATTATCAATAGTTAACTCTTTCGTATTAACTGAAAAGAAACATATCATGTTACTATAATTATTACTCATATTATATTATTATTAGTATACGAAACTACACTTACGAAATTCTGCAACTTCTCTGAAACTTCTAACCTTTTTGCCCTTTGGTGTATAATAATAGATATCAGCCATTCTTTTAAGACTAGAATCATTACTTGCTCTGAATACCAATTCTCGTCTCCAACCATACTTAAAAGGCTCTTTGAATGCTGGATTTGATATATCACTTGATACTTTTTGTTTTCCAGTACTTCCTGGACTAACTCCACGTAATAAACGATAACCTTTAGACTTTATCGATGTTGCTGGACTACTGGCTGCAGATGATGAATTTGTTGACTTAAGGGAAGTGTCATCTGTTTTTTGTACTTCTGTTTCTGATTCAACAGTATTTGGCATTCCAAGTGATTCTGTTTCTGATTTATCAGATTCCTTTTCCTTCTTTACTTTATCTATATCTAATACATGTTCACTATCGTGCATTCTGTTATCATCCGAATCTTCATCATCTTTTTTTGTATCAAAATTCTTCCTTATACTATATCTAAATCGTTTTGCCAATTGTGCCTCTGCTACTTCAGCTTCAGCTACAATAAATCATGTTAATGCTGCCTAATTTTTTCATCATAAATTCTTTGTATTTTAAAGCATCTACATAATTGAAACAACATATCTTCATAAATTAATACATATTTATATCATAATTTTATTTAATGCAAATATGTTAAAAATATAGCATCCTATTATATACATAGCCTACATTTATACCATTTCATGCCTTATTTATAAAAGTAAAATGAGGTATTATTAACATAAGTATGTGTGATTAAGATTCCAAATATATTTATTTAAAAATTAATTTAAATAGTTATTTCTTAAATAATATGCATCTACAAAAATAATGATTTGTTCTAAGCATAACATCAATAGCTTACTGCATAAATATTGAATGCCCATTTTTAGCAATTACAAGAAAATCTGTTTTAAAAATTCAATGGTATTTTATAATTAAATAAATACTTTTTGCACTATATTTATCTTTATTAATAGTATTATAAAATTGGTTGTAAATTGTGCATTGATCCCTTTCAGAAGCATAAAATGACAAAAGTGGATCATGGTTGTTGAAACTATCTCTGTGTACATAAAATACCATAAACAAAAATTTTATTTTTAACAAATTTATGAAGTAGATATAAATGTAATTTTTATACAGCATAAAGCAACAATCAAGAACTATCTGCTGCATATAAAAAGCCAAATTTTACAAAAAGTGAACATACAATATTTGTGCAGTAAGTCATTGGCATAGTCTTTCGCTCTCATGATATGACACTTGCTGGCAAGCATGTAGGCTTGCATCTTGAATAGACCATAACAATAATTACCAATACCAATTAATTTCTTCAAGACATGACTTGCTGGCTCCACTTCGTTATCTCCTTGTATATCAAAACCATTGAATTCCATAGACTCCTCTGAGCTAAGATCGTCCGGTTCCGATAGCTTCCGTTTGCGTCCTTTTGTATTTAATGTTGAATGACTTTCAATGGTACTAGTTGAATTTGCCTTGAACTTACGTAGCTTTCTTCTAACATTGATTTCCATACCCTTTTTCGGCGAGTTCCTAATGTCGCCGTTCACGTCCTGCCCATCCATTTTAGAGGTATCCACTTTAACTTGCGTCTCTTGTAGATTCGGCATACTACCAGCTTCTAGGTTAGGATCCTCGCGCGCCCCATCGGCATTCCCGCCATTCACATTAATACCGTCCATTGTATGGCCCCTTTGGGACCAAACACCGATCTTATGTCCTTTAACAACCTATACGTGAAAAACGTTAATTTTCTGTTATTTGTCACTTCATAAAAGACTCCATCAAACGTTTTAAAATATAACCAATTGTACTACAGTCCCCTCGCGTCTGGATACCACAATCCCGCGCTCATCTGTCTGCGAGTGCGCATAACATACGCGCAGACACCACTACGCGCTATTTACACAACCGCCAGGATTTTTCTTGATACGATTTCAAGCAGTTCCTCATTACGCTAGCACATCACACTCATACTCCGAATTAATCCAAGAAACTTTTGCTGCAGCAAAAATTATTTAATTTCCGTAAATACGGTTTGAACTGGCTCTAATGAAAAACGACAAAATCCTTGAACAGACACGAAGCGTCCATAAAACACACAACCGGAAATGGCCGAAAAAAATATGCAGAAGGCGCATTTACAATGCGCATAATTTTCAATGCGGTATCTTGTGAATAATTCTAAATTATTTATAATTGAAATTTGATAACAGAATTATGACATAAAATTTATTCAAGTAACGAATCATTTCGTAGTTTATATAGTTTGGTATTTTACGTATGATGTACATAAGAACGACTCGTGAATTATTTAATATTTATATGTTTGATTTAATATTAATAAATAATACACGAGTACTTTTGTTATCACCTTTATTTGTATATACATATATATCATATATATATCATATATATCATATATATATCATATATATATATATATCATATATATATATATATATATATATATATAAAATGTAACATGTTAATAGCCGTTTAGTTTTAGAACATACCGGTGATATGTTAGTTGAACCATGACCAAATTATTTCTTGTGGGGACACACATATATCATACCCTACAAATACGGCTTCACACCATACCAAAATAAAGAAGATAGTGAGGATCTGTGGCACAAAGTGAAAACACTTTTGTAATTCACAGATTTCTAACATTTGTTTCCTTTTTTTCATTGCTAACTAACGAAAACATTGCTCCACAATGTTATCAATCTAAGGAAAATTTACACCTTCCGCTATTATATATACAAGGTAAGCATAGAAGTTGCATTTTTTAATCTTGTGACTGATTAAAAAACGTATTCGAAATTTCTTCTGCAGCTACCAATTTACTCTTGATAATCAAATCTTCTTAATAATAAGACGAAGGTTTTAAATCTTAATATATATTTCATTAAAATTTGTTATCAGTAAAATAGTAAACAAAATATGTATAAGATAAACTTAATAGAAAAAGTAAATATTGTACAGAATATTCGAATTAATTTTTAAATAATATATACTTGTTATCTTATAGATACTTATCAATTATATATGAAGTTAATATATAGAAATTAATAGATATAGTATTGTTATTTATATACAATTATGCAATTATAATTAAATAGTATAATAGATTAGATGATTTTATACCTTTAATATTATTTAATAATTTAATAGAATAGTTTAATTAAAATTTATTACATAACAATTTTTTAATACTGTTACAATTTTCTAAATTATATTATATATCGTATTTACTATTATTCATTGTTAGAAACAAACATATCCTTCAAATGGAGCGTGTTTTGAAAGCTGTACCAGCGGATTTAAGAGTAAAAATGGAGGCACTTGTGCATGATTTAACTTTGGCATTAGAAGAAAGCAATAACAGTGCAAATGTGAGACGCAGATGGGGTATTAGGAGAAGGGCCCGTTCCACGGGCAATATTCGTAAGTATAAAGCAATAAAAACATAAAACAACAAAATTTGTTTTCTATGAAATTATTTGAATACTTCGTGAGTTAATATGTTATGTAAATGTGTCTCAAATAAAGATTAAAATGAGTTCAAGCGCATATATTCTAATCACATTTCTATGAAATCAGTTCCAGTCTATTTCTACAAGGCAGACAGAGGATTGTTATCAAGATTGTGTTTATAGAAACCATATTTCATTGCTCAAAGAAGTCAAATTTTATAAATCTTTGAAAAGTAATTTTTAACACTTGAAAAACAATTAAAGAATTTGGAAAATAATCTTTAAATAATTACTTTTTATTTCAGCATCACTTCATATGAATAAACAATCAGATGACAGTTCATCTTCTATTTGTGATATCCATATTCCAAAAAGTAATACTGTCTCTAAATATCAATCTGATAGTGATGATACTAATCAAACAAAAAGATTTGCACGCTTTTCTAATTCAAATAATGCTAGTAACATTGAAAGTGATTCAGTTAATGAGAATTTTGTACCTAGAGTAAATCCACGACGTAAACGAAAATTTAAAAGAATGGCTATTGACTCTGAGTCTAATCCTTCAACTTCTCAGACTGTTGCAATGTCAGCAACACTTGCAAATAAAAAGAGAATTCTTCGAAGTGATTGTAAAAGTAGATATGGAACAATATGGTAATATATACATAACATTATATGAAAATATTATACAATAATAAGAGATTACATTCAGTATTACAGATTATTAATTAATTCCAAAATAATTTTTTATTGTAGGTGTGGAAAACGTAAGAGGTCTTGTAGAGAACGATCTACAGATTGTGATATGAGATCACTAAAACCAAACAGAAATGCAAAATCAAAAGATCACATCAAAATGCAAACTGAAGATGGGATTGATTGCTCAAGAATATCTAGTTCAAGTATTTCATCTAGTGATTCAGAAACTGGACTTATCACAAATGATGAAGATCGTGAAGGTATTAACTGACTGATATATGCAATAGAAACTATAATTAGTTGATTCCTTTATCTTTAGGAGATGATGAACAGTCTGATTGGATTGGTGAACCAAGTTGGTGGGATGACGGAGAAAGTACTAATGAAGATAAAGTTAATACTGATCTATCATTCCAAATGATAATACATGGAAATTTTGAACATACAACACTTGAAACAAGGAAAACATATAGGAAAAGAATTCAAAGAATTCGGGAAGGTCTCAGCGGAAGAGAAATCCGCGCTGGTCGTCGGCATGTTGACAATAAACCTGGATATTCGATTATTACATCAGCCAATGAGAAAGTTTCTAGATTTTTACAAGATCCTACACAAAACGAGCTTAGATTACATCCTATGCGACAGCCTGAGCGAGAAAAACTTCGTCGGCTTGCAAATTTGTATAGTTTAAGTTTAAAAGGAGATTTAGGTTGTCCAATCTTGTATAAAACTCGACATACTACACAAGCTATTTGCGTAGATCAAGTATCATTTAACCGATTTTCTGGTTACAAGAGATTGAGGAGAACTCCTCCAAATTCACCTAATTCAGAATTAATAATGCGTAATCAAGAACACCAAATTTCTAGTACAAGTTTTGATTCACAAATCATAAGCCCTATGTCAAATTTAGATTCGCTGCAAGCATTACCACAATTTTCTCACTTCAAATGGGATTCAAATAGTATGGATATTGAAATTCATGGGAAAACAAAATTACATGATTTTGATCATTCAAAATCAAGTTAAACTAAACAATATTGTTTGTTATTTTGTTTCTTAAAATAAATTATTTATGCATATATATATATGGTGCTTTCATGTATTATTTTTTTAATATGTAAAATTATTAAATATTCAATGTAAATTTGTTATATTGTTCTTAACTGTGATTAGAATTATTTAAATATACACATTTCTTAAATATTTTTATCCAGATTAATAACAAATTAATATACATATTTATTAATCTGTCAATCATTTCATATTTAATATTGTTTATAATACATGTGTATTTATATTGAAATTTGTAGCATTACACATAATATATATCTCACCAATTAAAACATTATTTATTTTGCAGACTCTAATCCTAATTCTTTGATATCTTCTTTCCAATTTTTTAATAACAATTGTATTAGTCAATAATCAATAAACAAAAGTAATAAAATAATAACAAATTAAAGATAATTAATTTACACACTTTATTGATACAACATTCAAGACTTTTTACCCTCGCTTAATTTTTTCTGAGCAGCAAGTACATTTTCATTAGTAAGCATTTGAAATTCTTCGAAACGTTGTGACATCCTTTGGTTCATCTTCAGATATTTTTCCATGCAGTTCAGAGCACAAGTTTCTTCCCTTGCTTGGACATCTCGTGTAGTAAACTCATTTATACAGTCAATAAAACAAGTTTCTATCAATCTATTATAGGACGCCACAAAATCTCGAACCTGAAGTATTATAAAAGTTCCAATAATTTAAATTTTTATTCTTTCCAACTTATTTTTATTTTCACATAATAAAATTTATAATCCTTTATCTTCACATCAACGAATATCAACACGTTTATCGTCTATTTATATAAGATTAATTCGGTTCTTTTACGGAATAGTGCATGATAAAACAACAAATACATACAGATTTAATTTGTTCAGGATCCACATTTGTAGGAATTTGCATTGCCATTGTAATGATCTGATTTTGTTAAAATATATGTACGTAAATAAATTATCGATACACTACAAAGAACTAAAATATCTTCGATATAAATTATTTTAAGGTTAAATTTGGACTGCCAGGCACGTGTACGCTGGAAATATGTATGTACACTGTATATACATTACGTGTAAAATGTCGAACTTAATCTTCCGAACGTTTTTGATAGGCTGTAAAGATATACGATCCTAAAACTATCAGATCCAAATGTCAGTCGCACGTTCTAAAACTCGACTTTCCCAATTTTAATTTTTGTATTTTTTGGAACACATTATAAAGTTTTCTGTGTGAATACAAATTAATCTACGGAAACGAAGTATAAATTAACATTTCAGGTAATAGTAAAATTTAAAATATGTGCAGACTACACAAGTAATAAGAATAAGAATTACTCAATACTTATTTAATTAATTATTTAATATTTATATAATCATTTTTTAAGTATTAATATGTACAAGGCATTAATGGTAAAAATATGGAAAAAATATTATTATATAAATTAGTAAATAATCAGTTGATTAGAAGTAAATATAAAAATTATTTATTATCATAGCGTAAAATTTATCAATGAAACTGCGCAAAGAATCAAGTTCTAGAAAACGAGCAGATGTTTCATGTCAGCAGTTGATGGTAGTATTGAGTCAAAGTAAACTTGGCCTTTGTTTTGGATGTATCGAAAGTCTTATATTTGAAAGGTAAGACAGCCATTATATTTTTTATATATTATTTGTATAATAATCTCTATATTATTAGTAATTAATTTATCTATTATAATAATACAACATAAATTTGTATGCATATTTGTCGGCATAAAAGAAATCAAAATTCAAATTCAATACACATATGAAAAAGAAATGTAATAAATTATAATAAATATTTGTAATTAATTACTTTTATTAGGATATGTAAATATTTTTGTACAATTTCTACATATTATATAATATCAATATTATTAATATTATATGAATATTATTATATTTACATATGTGTATGATATTTAATCAATAATTTAGAAAATATTTCTTTAAAAAATACATACATATTTTTCCATCCAATTTTTCATCGTATTCTATCGAGTATTGTATCGCTAGTGTAGTAACGGTGCAAAAATAGTTGACAAACGAGGGTTCGTAAAAGCAACAGAAAGCTTAAATACGTTACGTTATACGAATGCATTCTAACATTTTGAATGCAGTTCAAACAAAATTAACAAGATTCACATTTTCAATTTAAAGTATGTTATTATAATCATAGCATTATTCATATTGTGCTAAATTCTAGTTAAACTTTGGAAGGTTACGAAATGTTACCCACAAAATTCTTTTCTTTTTTGTTAGTCGTAAATCATAATGCTCTATTGATGCTGTTAATATTGTATTTCATGAGCTTCGTAACGGCAATGTTATATCCATCACGAATTAGTTGATAAAATATTAAGTAAGTAAATAATTATAAGTTTTACTATTTTTACAATGTACTTTTATTTCAGTAATCAAATTTGTGATTACTATACTACCATAAGAAAATTGTTGTCCCAACGAACGCTGCATTCTATAGATGGCGCAATGTTTCAATTTTTCATTTTCATTTATTCCATGTAATTTAATTAATTTTATTTCATTCATATTTATTTATATGTATTTATATACGTGCGTGTTATACACCTAAATAATTCTTATAATTTCTAATATTTAATTATAAATAATTATACAGAAATAATTTATCGTTTATATGAAATTGCTTCTAATTGTCACCATTTTTATTCATATTAACTATCAATACTTTACAAACTAAAATATTATTATAATTATATTGTTTCAGAAAACTAGACGAAAGCACAAGAACGAAAACTCGATTGGTACAAAATTTCGAAAGATGTCACATGATAATCGAAATGTTTCTTCAATCGGTAAATCTCTGAATTTCGTAACCAATAAAAGATTATGTCCGATAACGTCGCAACAAACGTCATCTACGAAAATGCTCATAAAGAACAAAAGGAGAGGAAAATGGACGAATAGCTCTACCGCAAAATATCAGCATACGATAAATATTCCTGTCCAAGATGAAATTATAAAAATAAAAGAAGTTGCATCCAAAGAATATACGGAGTCCATCGATAACAAAAGCTATGAAGATATAATTGACGACGATCCAATTACTGTGTTGCGTAAGGAAATACAAGATTGGAGAATTAATGAACTATTAACATCTAGAACTGAAGAAAGGCTTACTGGAACTCCAAGTGAACAACGTAGTTACAATTATAGTACGTTATGAGTTAACTCATCATAAAATGCTTATGAAATATTTTATTTCGCATATTTATAATTAAGCACCATTGCATTTTCATTATTCATAGTTACTTCCGGAGAAACCACAAAGAGGCAACAAAGTCCTAACAACGTTTCCAAGGTTTCTACAACGCGTGTTGATTTCTCAGCAGCTACGTGAGTATTATGTACTTTCATGCACGTTTACTTATGCTATTTATACATCTCTGATATTAATGCAGATTCGAAAAATTTGCATAATTCTGAATCGAAAAAATTAATACATTCCATAAATTGGAATCGCAAATCAGACTATATGAATTGCACTTTCGTCGTGGGATATGCATAATGCTTCTTCGTCGTTATTTTCGTAACACGTGTTTCGTATTTACACGAAAGTGCAAAATGTTTACTTTCTGTTATGTGTTATGTGTATTTGTTTAAGTATAAATTACCAGTTGCATGTTTTATCATGGTGTTGTGATAATTAGAGTGTATGAGCGAGGTAAGTAGGAGAGAAATTTATATTTTTCTATTATTACTATTTGGAAAATAGTTTTTCGTTACTAACGTATTTTAATAATGGTTCCTGATAAGATATACGTTTTCTTTATACTCGATAAGACGTGACCAAGCTGATTGTTATGCGTCGAAGAGTCAAGAAATAAGCTCGAGAGTGCGTATCTTACGTAAGTAACTGTAAATGAAGAACGATGGGAGAAACACGATTGTGTGTCTTCACGATGCATATGTACACGCGAGAAAGACTACGTCATTCTGGAATTTTCGAAAGTTTCGTCTAACCGGTTTCTGGTTGCGTACACAGTAAGACCCGTTTAGTACTCGTCGGTGCTTGCATCAAGATGAACTTCACAGTTCATATAGCATTTAACGTAATTAGCTGTTTATTTTTGTCCGTATGGATTCTAGATAAATGACGTACAGTGACGTGACGTTTTGAATGAAACTAATGGAAAAGATAGGAAACACCTCAACCTAATTACAACTTATAACAATTATTAGCTGTTTTTTTAAAGAATATACTCATTTTATATGTATATATGTATGTGGATGAATCATATTTAGATATGTGGTAGAAGATAATAGAGATTTATGACTCATTAAATTAGGTAGATAATTTTACAAACGAGAAAATATTTTTCGGAACGTCAATTTTAACTTTCGCGCGCTTTTAGCGCATTTCGTTGCGGCGAACGGTTAACGTATACACAGATACGGAGTATGTGGTTATCGGGAGGCCGTTGTAATTCTTTGGTAGTACCGTCACGAATGAAAAATGATAATGAGCATAGTGCTGTAGGTTAGTGAGAACAATAGCCACTTACGCTAATCAACGGAGGTGCATGCCGCGCGCGTTCGGTAGTAAAAATATTTTCGACGATAGCTCGTGCTACGAATGAGGAACGCCGAGACATTGCCGAATTTGTCCCCGACCATGAAGTCGTTCCTTCGTCGTGACTGAATTTTTGATCTTTAGGCATACGTGCACGCTTGTCATTTCGCCGATACCATGCTCGTGCGTATCGAGAAAGGATTTTACCTCGTCGAGTCACGAGTCCCGAGGACATTCGTCTTGAATACTTTCAAATGCATCATTCCCTATCGCGTTAATAATGGAAACGAAAAATAAAATGACACGAGAGGATTCAAGGTCTGCGAGGAAACGAGACTTCAAGTGCGGCCAGCTCATCCAGATAATGATGTAGGTTAGGTTCCCAGCGGTATATATCGCAAAAATCAACATTCTTCGTGTAGCCGAGGTTCGCAAAAAGCGTAAACCGGTTTGCCTCGTAAATGGCACACGACCGTGCGAACGGGAGACAGACACGAGGAGAAAGAGCGAGTAAGAATAAAGGACAAGCAAAGGAAGGAAATCTTTCAGTCGCGATTTACAGTAAAGCGATATTTCGTCAATATATTCGAAAAATATTTGAACAGTTACTATAAAAAATTTTTAAGTCCGTACTGCATTTATTACATACATTTGTATGTATGTATCTTGAAATTTCATCAGCACTATAATGAGAATGGAGTGTTATGATTATATTGGCAAAATTTGAAATCAGTCTGAACATGTTTATAGGAATTATAAGATATTTATTGCAAACACATATTTACTAAATAAGATATAACAGGACTGCCCGTCTTAAACATAGTATAATAAGTATCAAACATGGTCCCAGTAAATATTGAAGCTTATTAGTATAATTGATAATTGGTTGTTTAAGTATTTTTGTGATTTCTGTGAAGTACATATTTATATTAAATATCTTCTAATTTCTATATCTGTTTTTTTAGATCTGTTTCAAATTTTATCGATATACGTAATCATAATAGTAGTCGAATCTCATAACAATCCTAATGAAATTGCAAAATGTTTCATACAATACACATAATATACTCATAAAAGGTACCCATAAGTGTTTGAACACTTTTGTGTGCCTGTGTATTTTTCTCGGGAATATATTCGAAAAAGGAAGCGAATTATTTCGTAAATTACTACGACTCGACTCGTTTCGTTACAATTATTTCACACTCGAAGCATATCTCCGAGGATGTATTATCTTTGTATCGGATTACAGTTGTAAAATAACTCCCAATGCCAGTTATTTTTCATCGTAATGAACCCACGCTAAGTCCATTATATACTTTACCGCGTAGCCGATTCATCACACGGCCTTAACAGTAATAGAACGATGCGTTTCTGATTCGTCAGCCACGTTTTTTTACGTAACGCTACGCGCAACGCTGCACGTGACGTCAGCTTGTACTCTCAATGTTGTCTACCAGTCAGCATCGTCGGCGGACATGAAATTCTTGTGGAGAAAGCATGTTTGAGCGCAGCCCAGATCCACGATGACTGTAAACGCAAGGTCAATGCCCTAACAAGCAAAAAAAGAAAAAAATATGTATTTCTGCTCTCCGTCGAATCTACACGAAGATAATTCCTCCGTTGAACAAACAAAACGAGCGAGACGATTTTATTACAATTAGAGTTACGAGAGTAAACGTTGGCACTCGTTAATCAACTTCATAGGACACAGTTTTTTCTACGTAACACCGGCTAGTGACGTCAGAGCGTGCAGTGTGTCTGCTAAACGAACGTCGTCGACAGACACGGAAATCTTACGGAGAAAGCATGATTGAGCGTAACCTAAATCCCGAACGGCAAGGCCAATGTACGACGAAAGAAAAAACTACTAACCATTGACATACACATAAGAAATATAGTCCACAGGTGCCTTATGAACAGCGTAACCCTTGTTGAAAGAAAATAAAGAGGTTTAAGGTTTCTCTTTCTCTTTCTAAGATATTTGTCTCTAATAGATAAAAAAGAAAAGAGAGACCTCGTTATTTACCTCTATTTCTTTTTTAGCAAGGCTCATTTTCTCAAGACGGCATCCGAGGTCTATACTTCTAACGTTTATGCTATTAACGAACAACGTCACATAATAGAAACCGATTGGCAGCATTCTATGGTAAAATCATTTTCTTTATTTTATTCTCTTCCTACCATTTTCCTATCGTTAGAATTTATCGTATCGCAAACGGACAATCACAAATTGTCATAAAACTTTTCTTTTTTATAGAACGAATGTTACATTGCGCCGCTACATGGTACGGCGTTGTTACATGGTAATGTTAGAGTAAAGCAGTTGAGCAGCACGTTTTTTACGTAACGCTACGCGTAACGCCAAGGCGTGACGTCAGCACACTCGGCGTCGCGCCAGCCAGCAACGACGCCGGGCGCGGAATTCTTGCGAAGAAAGCACTAACCGAGAGAAGCCGAGTATAACCGAACGAGACGACACGGCATAGTTGCACGAGGCGGCAACGCTGCGAGCGTCTGCTAGGTTCAAGGGTACGGAGTGGAGGTTGCTCCGCTCCGCTCGTCCCTAAGCCCGACACGACCGGGAGCTTGTCCCGAGAAACAGTTGGCCGCATGTCCGCTTTCATCCAACGGGAAACTTCTCGAAAGATGCGCGTAAAAAGCTTGTACGTTACTTATATACTTAGTCGTGTATTCGGAGAAATTCCCTGTTCCACTGAAATGCGGACGAAGTTAAATGCTCCTAGCATTTGATGCATACGCTGCGTGACCGATTATTCATGGTGGAATTTAAAACTGACTCAATCGTTCAGAGTCATCGTCTCCTCCATTTATTTCTGTCTCTTTTAAATTCCCGTTTTCTTAGTTTCAAGACATGTCTATGTAGTCTCGAAATAAATTACGTGTCTTCAAAGTTTCATTTCAGTAGCCTTTAAAATGAAAGAAGATAGAGCATTTTTATAAAGCGCTACTTGGTCATGCTATGATTGTCAGTTACTTACTGTAATTACTACATTGAGTAGTACTTTGCAATTGTAAGTACATGACTGTTTGTATTTTGGGTTTGGAACTGTCCCTCGATTGAAAATTAAAAATGTTTATTTCTTGAGTCATGTCAACCCATTAATACGAAGAAACGATATGTATGCACATGCTTGCAATACATTCATTGATAAAGTATTTCAAGATATAATTTTCGCACCACTTTTGAGAACATAAATGAACATACGAAATACAGTGTAATAATCGAGGTATTTAGCAGAGTCATTGAATAACCACACAAGAGGATCGCGGTTAGTAACGAGGCTATTTTGCCGCGATAGCTGTGATCTTCTTCGAGACATAGAATCCGCTGGCAAGGATCCCAGCCAGTGAATAAAAACAGAAAGGAGAGAGTCATCGAGTCGACTGTGTCCTGCTGCTGGTTGACCTCGGCCCTGGCGTCGAGATCGACGGGAAACGGATTTACAACTCTGACATTCGCACTCGCACCGCGCACCAGCCATGTGCTGTCCTAGTGGGACTCACAGAAGCCGAGTCATTGTTATGTCTGTCGTGAAAATGAGAGCAAAAGAAGAAAATGGAGTGGAATTCAGCTACGATTTCACTTTAAATATTATGTTTCTGGGCGGGTGTTACGATTAAAAGGAACGGATGTAGCTTTGATTATGTTCCTTAATACTATTATGACACACCTGGTTATTGTACTATATAGTCACTAATGGTAGTGTCAAATTTTATCTCCATAATTCTTAATGAAATTTGATAATATATTTCTGAGAGGAAGTTACGATTAAAAGGAACAGATGTAACTTCAATCGCTGTTTTACTAGCATTATAACAGTTTGATTATTGTATTACATTGTCACTACGTCGCTATTGGTAATTGTAATTTATTTAGTTGACAATAAAATTCATATGTGTACTTTGTAATTGAATATAAATGGTAAACGTACTTGTCATAGATTCCATCTTTCGTTCAAGGTGCCTAATAAGTGCCTCACAAAAAAAAAAGCACAAAATTCTACTCTTCATAGGAGCAAAACCTATATGTCAAATCTACGATTCCAGAACATTATTCCAAACTATCTTCTCACAGTCATTAAAAGAGTTTCATCTACCATTCTGCTTACGAAGAACTCCGCAAGGGCAACAAACGGTTTGACAAAAAACCCGTACACAATAGACATTTAATTTCTTAAAACCATGCAAGAAACATTTGTCTACGATCTTTCTCCATCCTCTGTCCTCTGGGTATATCTGTACAAAACTGTCTAAAGCCATCCCTCATTTAATGCATACATCAATCTCTACACAGCACCGAATTTTTACCGTGAGGCAACGGTATCATTTTTCTCAATTATATAGAGAACTGGGAAAACGCAAAAATTTCCAGGCCAGGCTAGAAAAATCGCGTCCTTTGTCCGCGGTTCATATTATACATTGCGCATTCACTGGATAACATCTGCTTAATCGCACAATGGACCCACGGGTACGTTCCGTTGGGTCCTTTATTATAGCGTCTCAAAGAGTAGGACGAAAAGGGCCTGAAAAGGGTCTCTCCCTCCCGAAATCTTTAAGACGGTTTCAACATCTGCTCTGGCAGCTTATACGTGTATATATACGTATAGAAAGAAAAAGGAGTTTGCACGTGTCCTTTCAGGAAGGGATCTCGGTGGCGTTCATTGTGATCGACGCGCAAAACGGGAAGCGACAATTGACATCTGTCTTGCGTTATGCAGGATTTCTGGGTCGAACTATTTTTGAAACGGCATATGACAGGGCTGCCTTGCGTGTATGCTCGCCCTGGCATAAACATGTTTCCTGCCGATTCAGGCTACGCTAAATAGAAATAGATAATGTATTTGGTCCGTTCTCCACGAGACGCGTATTATTGGATCGTGCGTGAGTCTCGAAATAACGCTTTTTTCTATTTCGAAAATGTTTCCGACGCCGGAAATATCGGGAACGTGAAGCGTATGGAGTTGCATCCATTGTTTCTAATTTTAAGCTTGTTTTTCGTGAATGAAACGAAGGGAAAACCGAGAGAAGCGAATGAACATTAGGTTGCAACGTACGTAGGTATTTTCACTCAAAAGTTCGAAACATGTTAGGATTTCAATTGCGCTACGAAAAATATCCTAAATACGCAGTATATTAAAAACAACAAAATAAAACGAATGTAATATACTGTACAGTAACGAGACACGAAACAGTTATCAGTCGGTGAACGGTCGGGCGTTAATAAATAGAAACTCGAGCAGCTCGAACGTAATCAAAACGAACGTAACTTTACTGATTCCATTATCACGAAGCGCAATATGCAGGTTATTTTTGTTCAGGAGCCACGTTAATCTCGCAGAAGCGGTGCCGATGACTTTTAATCGCGTGCTTCATAGCCGCCAAACTGCGTCTGTTATTTCTGAAGCGTGCACTCCCGCGATTTCGGTAATTAATGTGTACTTAGGTTGATATTGCTATGATGTGCAATTACTCGTTACGTAAATTGTTATATCATTCTAGCGATATTTAAATTCTTGTGTAATATACTCATAACATCACTCATAACACACATTTGCACACCATTGTATTTATTACGGCATCTACGAACTAATTAATTAATTTCAAGTACATTAATTTTTATATAATTTAGTAATACTTTCACACGAGATTACCTTCTTTTTTTGTTACATACATATATCATAATGCTTAATATACAATATAAATGATGGAGACCAGTCTCTTGAGCTGAGACGAGTAGTTACAAATGATATAAATTTGATAATTTATAAAGTAAAAATGTTTTTATTTCCTTTTCCTTTTGTATTTATAGCTTTATTATTGTAATATAAATTATAATATTATCATAGAGAAAATCAAATACTGATACATTTCATGGGAAGAGTGAAAAAGAGCGAGCCTCTTTAGCTCAGTGGCAGAGCACTGGTCTCGTAAACCAGGGGTCGTGAGTTCAAACCTCACAGGAGGCAAATTTTTTTTGCATTTATTACATTCGATTCCTATTTTAATTGTAAAGAAATCATTAAACGTTGTCAAGATTTTATAGCTTTAATAAAAATTAGCTTGAATTCGTTTATAGGAACAAATTTATGTCGAACTTTTAAACTATGAATCAAGTGTAATTTCAAACACGTATTCTTATAACGAGTATATATGCAATTACCTGTTTTTATTCAAAGGAAATTCTGTATCAAAGAAGAAATAGTTAAAAATTGTAACAATTAAACCCTAATATTTGAACTAATAAGAGGAGCTGGACAGGATAACAATTTAGTGAACCTGTATTATCGAAACTACTCGATTATATGAACTGCCTTGTTCACCGACCTGTCCGGATGAACTAGACTCTCTTGTATAAAATAATTAACACGTAAAAACGAGAATTAAGTGAACTATCCTAATACATTTTATTCTTAACTGAAAGTGGTGCTTAACTGAGACTCGTGCCAAACACCACCTATCGAATCGAAAGGCAAATTAATGTAAATGTAAGGAGAGATTCGTTGGATCATCGTCAATTATTATAAGAAATCGGCCTGGAAACGGCGATTCAGAATTCAGCTTGCGTGTTGGAGGCTGCGAATGCGTCCCACGTAGAAGCTGCGCATTCTCGATATTCAAGAGTCACACCGACCAGAAGAGACGGTACTGTTTCCGTAAAATGTCTGTAAAGCGGAGAACCAGAGGTCGCTCGCGTATAATACCAGCGAGATACTCCTGGACTCCTGGCTGTTTCAGAGAGGGGTTAGGAATCGTGACGTGCCATGGATAGGAGACGTTTTTCCCCTCGTTTTCACGAGGAATACCGCCGAGTCGCGAGGCGAACGAACAGAATCTTAATTCTCGGCGTTAGACGCTCGATGGGCAAAGATCTGGTTCCTTAATGAAATCCCAGTCGGGCTCGAAAAAGCGTAAAAAACTGTGATATTACGTCGAGCAGACTTTCAACCACGGCCACGATCCTCGTCTTCTTACATCATCGCTTTCGTTTTCTACTCGCATTGGGTAGAATCGTAAAGTGATTTAAATGATGTTCTCGCAAGAACTCGATGCTCCAAGGAGTTTACGTCTAGTCAGATTAGGTATATATTATAATTTTCAATATTCAATATAAATAATACGAAGGCCAATAGTTATAAATGATATTATCAGTTTGGTAATTTATGATACAAAAATGTTCATTTATTAGTATCTCTTTTATCTATTTTATTTCATGTATTTAATCATCTATAACAAATATATTATTTGTTAGTTTATATGAACGAAAGAGACAACGAATATGTTACAAATTCATGAGTATTCTCTAATCCCAGTATCCGCTGATAAGTTGTTACGGCACTGGCGCATTCAAACCGGTTTTACTCGATCATGAGACTTTAGGCGATCGTTTGCGACGTGGGCGAGGTAATGGTCCGTTCAGCTGAAAATCGAAATCCCTCTGCGATAGATTCACGTGCCTATAAAATGAAAAATGAAATCTTCCAACTAATGTTACTGACGTTTCGTGACTTTTCTAATCGTACATACTTTTCAAAATCGTTACAGACAAAGAGAGAGAGAGAGAGAGAGAGAGTAAGACTACCTATCTTAAGAATTTTTAAAATATTAAGAGAAGATTCTCCATACGTATACATCCAAATGATGAACATATTCAAACAAACGATGAGCCCAGCGACGGCTAACGGAAGCGGATGGCAGACGGAACGAAACGTGACGGACGATAGCAAAAAATTACAAAATTACTTTATCCCGAATTCGTGAGGGCTCCTTAATTTTTCACTAACTTCCGCCGCGACGGAAAAAGTTGAAATTATGCCGACTACGTAGGGGTACATAGGCACGTTTAAGCGGATAGATATATACATATATATACAAGTATATACGGTGGCGCGTCGAAGCGTGAGGGGCATACGATTCGCTTGCTCGCTGGCTCGTTGGTTCGCGGACGAGCGGTTACTCGCGTTGCGGGTATTCGCCGCGCATTCCCGCCGCTAGTATTCTAGTATTCTGTGCCGTGCTCGGGGCACCCTCGGAACTACGGGCCTACGTGACCGGCATTGCCAGCAACGCTCTTTCGAGAAAGGCGCCTTCCAATCCACGAATTGCAAAATATTCCACAATTACGGAACTCGCCGCGCGACGTACGTGGCGTTCCTTCGCTACGCGACCAATCGACATCGATTCCATCGACTGTTTCTTCCAGGGGTGAATAAAACGTGTGCCTTAACCCCTTAGGGTACGATTCCCTTTCGACCTAACCGCTCAAAAGATGCATGATATTCATTTAAACGAAATTGTTTCTAGACTTATACATCTTTTCAGTTAATTAAAATAATATATAATATAACCTAACAAATACGTGATGAATTTCGACTAAATATCCTCGGTTTTATTCCGTTGAGCTTATGAAACAGCCGGCTCGTCCATTGATCTCGAAAAATGGAATATCCAAGCGGTATCGTCTAAGTTTCGAAAAGATGCTTGCTGTCTGATGGCCCAGATTCGTAAGTTATATTCAAGAGGGAAATTAAGCAAGTCTTACTCCAGTGAATCGAATCCCGTTACCGCGTATAATTCCGTAACGGTTCAGAACTGAACGGGTAATTGCAAGTGAATAACGCCAGAGGCGTTCGCTCGAGCGTGCGCATCCGAAAGCATTCTGAAAATATCGGGAAATGAACACGATGAAGAAAACATAAGTAATGCCGCATTCGCACTAAAGGTGCGCTTAAAACAGACGAGTAGGGACATAGAGCAAGAACACGTCGTTCGTGCTCGTTTAGTATAAACGGCAGGTAAATGGCGTAATCTGTTAAGTACAAGTATAAGTACATAATTGTGCACTTAGTGCAATCCAATCATAAGATTGATATCCTTATTATCAACGCTGCGACAGAAAAACATTTTTCTACGCTTAATTTCCTACTCTTTACCATAAGTGGAATGAAAATGTTTTGCTAAATCGAGACTGAAACGAGAAATATATCTGCATCGATCAAGTTCCATATTTATCTCTAATAAATAGCTGACACTTCATGAAATCTATATACAATTCAGAAAGTGTTTAAAATTACATATCGCTATCATTCTGAGATCTCATTACAGATACGCTTAAGATGTTTCCCTGCAAATAATTTTCGTCCACTTCCAATTATTACTTTTTTATTTATATTAATCGATATTGCTATAAGAACTGTTGATTTTATCAATATCTACCGTGTATAGTTGCCTGAGATAATATCAGATGCGAAAATTAAATTAAAGGAACACGCTTCGTTTATAGTATGTTTCATATAATTCCAATAGTTTGGAAGTGTGCAAATACTCATGCATCCTAATGTACCTGCGATGTACTTGAGTCCAACGCTAGCGACGACGTACCTACACGTGTATCGGTTTATCATCGCACGACCGAGCTAGACGAGATCGAGGCTACGTCACGTGTTCGCACACAACGAAGCAAGACGAGGTAGCACCTAAATAAGTAACTATACATACATATACTTTACGGCTTTCTTTCTATCGGAACGGTCGCTCATGCGCGCTCAGCGCATGGTATGTATCGCAATACGCGGCGATAAACCGCTTATCTCGCCGGCTACGACGACATAACGTTGGTCCATAATACGAGGGGTGTGACGGGGTACATATCGGTATCGACATGCGAGGGCAACGTGACTCTCTAGCAGCGATCGATACAAAAGTTTCGTTTACAGTTTACGTGTTGCACGCCGCGTCACTTTCCGCTTTTTCTTCGTCGATTCGTAATCGCATCGCAGTTGCGCCCCGTTCACACCTGCGCGATCTTTGCACGCGCTTCTCACTGGGCGCGTGCATCGACACACGTGTATGCATCGACGTTTTATGGTATATTTAACACTGCCCTGTCTCCAGAGGTCTGTGCGACCCAAAATAAAAATTATATCGCGATAGATTTAAATTTTCTGCGCGCATCGACTTTATGGTATATTTAACCTCGTTCTGTTCTCCTCGTGTTTTTAATCCTGCTACGTTCTTTTGGTCATTCTCAACCCAATTAGATTTCTCTAACCTTAAAAAGTATGTTCACGCGGTTTCAACAAAACATAGAAATGGTCAGTGGTACGTACGATATTTGGTTTTAATTTTATGTTGAACATCTTCTTGAAACATTTGATAAGATGGCAGCGAGATCGATTGTTGTCTCGATAGTGTTAGCGGTAAAGTGGTCATTGGCAACGAAAGGATTAAATTTTTGTTTGTCTCGTTTACTTACGTATCGGTTTAAGATGGTAGACTCTTCGTATAATTTGTATAATAGAATTAAATGAGAAGTCTTCCGGTAGTAGAGCTTTGAATATTGGTCGAGTGCTCAAGTACTCTAGTAATACTGTTATTTAGTTTATTTTTATTTTTTCATACGAATAAACATAGTAGATAAGACAAATTCTAGCGTTGATAGTTGTATCTAGTTGAAAGCAACGCGGGCATGTTACAGAAAATAATAATTCCTACGACTTTGTGTTTCATCGCTGCCAAATTAATTTTCGATGAGTTGTGATACAACTTTGTTGCAACTAAATGTAATTTTACGTTCATTTATGTTTTATCGAACTACTAGTAATTTGCTAATTCCTACAAATTTATCGCTATCGCTCGGATTTATTTACTATTTTCTTGTTTCTTTTTTTGCTTTGGTACTATGTTAAAAGCTATTTTTTTGGATTCAAATCATTTTCAGTGAGTTTGTTAAAAAATGAAATTTAAATTTTGGGACAAAATTAAAACGAGTCTCAATTCTAAATACCAAATACATAAATCTAGATTTGTGTAAAAATACAATGTGATAGATACATTTTATTAATTTCTCCAAGCGTTTTGCGAATACATTTACCTTCATACGAGTCCAAAGTACATTTTATACTCACGTTACACGTATCAACAACTAACAAGACAGATTTCAAATCCATTTTAAATCCATTTTGTGGCTTTGCGGTGAAAATATAATCGTAAAAATACGCGACCACTGGAATTTTATTCCAACTACGTAGAGGAGATTCATAGCAGCAAAAATGAGCGAAGTTTGTTAACAATCGAACATTTGCAGTTGAACAACCTCTATAGCCTCCGATTCCATGTTCTGACGTACAGTAATCTGTATCTATATCGGCTATACATAAACGTACAACCCACGACGAGTCAATAAACGTATATCATTGACACAAACATAAATCATAGATAAGCTTTGGAAATTTCCTACGACTAGAAATATAATTCTTTGATACATGTTAGCTATCAGCGTAAAGAAAGAACGGATACACAGTATCAGATATAGGCGTAACGATGACAAATTAGTAAATCGTTTTACTTCATTCATCACGTCGATCTTTCGTTTCTTCTCTCTGATTATTCTTACTCAAAAAACCGATGAATATTTCAAAGAGATGAAATCCGTGCGTTCTCTTTTTCTTTTTTTCGTCTCCATTAGATGCAAATTTGCAACCAAAAGGAAACGTACATTGTCATTTAAAAATTCACGACCCTTCGTTTCAAACGTATATACAGTAAAGTATAAAAGTTTCTAGTCGGGCAGATTTTTCGCCTTACACTTCGAAAGCGATATCTGAAAGAATTTTGGTACGTTAACCGAATCGTGTTTTAATCAGCACACCCTGTAAAATACAAATTGAAACGAAAAACCCTAATATCGAATAATTTAATTTAAATCGATTTCAAATTGCTATGCTCGCGTATGATTCGACAACGCCTAGTTGAAGCCCACGATCCAATCTCATCGTGTAAAACTGATCGTGGAAAATTGATCGCATAAAACAAGAGAAAAGTTAAATTACCATCGTTTCTCAAGCTCGACCGCGAAACTTTCGACCGTCGGCGTACACGCTTCCGGGCGCAGATTACGATGAACGATGGTTTGAGAGTCTCGAGGTGACATAAATATTTATCTGACAGAGGAAAAGTTGCATTTTCGCGCGACACTGGCGACCACTCATTGGCCTGTGTCACCCTTGTGATAAACTACCGTACTGCCATTGTGTCAGGACGATACACGCGAAATGGCACTGTCGCGTGTGTGTACGAATAACTTTTCTCCTTGTAATAACAGCTGTTAAAGCCGGCGTACTGCTGAAACGGAGAAACCATCGCGTCACGATTATTTTCCCTTTCGAGCGAAACGAGTTTCGCGCGCATTTCGCCGAGGGAGGTATTACAGCTCGAGCTTTTTATTCGCAAAAACAGAGCTAAAGCGACTTACGAAAGAATTCCAACGTTTACTACGGAAAATTTGTATAAACATAGGACGTGTGTTATGAATGAATTCGCGTGTGAATTCGATAAGGTTCGATAATACAAACGCAATAACGTATTTTGTACGATTAACTAAAATATAAATATTATAAATCGTACTTGCGAAAAACTATGGTTTTGTAGTTTTACGTAAGATCAGATAAATATACGAGAAATTTAAAGTCGAATTTTAAGAAACACGATATCGAAAATTTCACAACATTTTCTTTATCGAAAGATTGGAAAAGAAAGAAAAAATCCCAAGCTTTGTAACTTTCCTTGCCTCGATGTTTTTAACAGATCGGTGTCAGAATATCATCAAAGGCGATTTCTTTTTTCTTTCGCTTCTTTATTATAATCGCCGATAGTCGTGTCTCGTTAGAGCGCTGACGAAATTTCAACAAAATTCCCTATAAATGCACGTAATATATCGATACAAAAATTCCGTGTTGAAATAGTTTCGTGAAACGCTGCAGTTATCGTATAATCGACAACAACGTATATAATAATTTCTTACATAGCAACGATTACACATCACGGTGTTTTACGTGTTCCTTGTTCATATATATATAAATATACGGATAGTTGAAAAATGAATACAAAAAACTGATAATTTTAGGGAAGGCTATCGTACGTCGTCTGACAACAAAGATACTTGTTCGACCGCTTCGCGGAAAGACGCGTTCACAGTATAACGCGCCAATGACAGTCGTAATTTCTCGTTACGATACGATGATCGACGCCATGAATCAGCCGATCCTCTATTTCAGTTAAGATAATAGAAGTGGTTGAACAATTATAACACTGAGTTAGCAGATTAAATATTCTCTTTCCAACAACT
This sequence comes from Bombus sibiricus, assembly GCA_014737505.1. Lineage (NCBI taxonomy): Eukaryota > Metazoa > Arthropoda > Insecta > Hymenoptera > Apidae > Bombus > Bombus sibiricus. The sequence goes on from JACXIM010000050.1 coordinate 2,644,777, forward strand.
TTGAAGAATGTGAGTGGTGCGTGTAGAAGTGTTTTCACCGAAGAGTTTAGAGCAAGTTAAGATATGTATTCTGTGACGGCCATATTTATACGAAACTAGTGATGGATGCTGTCCGCCCCCCACCAACGGTCGCTCACGGGTAGAGGTGGCCGCCCAATATTGTACATGGGAAAAGCTGCTTTTCGCATGTTTTGCCTTAATGAATAATAACCCTAAAGAACGTTTCGACTTGAAAGGTGTTTGTAGCAATTAAGGGCCTTGACAGAAGGGTAAAAGTTAAATTTTATTATGGTTCCTTAAGGTTATTAAGGGTCCCAGTTAATATATTTGTAGAAATGGTACGAGGATGGACTATAGTTTATGGTAAGGTCGAGGGATGTAATAACACTCGTGAAGAAAAAAAGGTGAAGTAAACTCGTAAAAAAAATATTTTTCAAACGCCGCCAACCGCCACTCGATTTTGCAAAATTCGCGCAAATGGCATTGGAGGAATAGCTGGCAGCAATTGATGATCGGAGGCAGCTGTGATTTGAAACGATAAAATCTTGTTTGCTGTAATCTCTTCCTCCTTTTTCCATCGGCACGTCTAATCGAACGTTCTCGCAGCTGTTACTTTTGGCCGTTATCGTTTCGTGTGTGCGTGTCCGCTGCGTGTTTATTATCGCCGAAATTTTTCAATCGATCGACATTTTTGGTGGACACGAAACCAGGTTCATTTAACGATTACAAGTGGTTTCCAACAGCAATGTTAAACGAATATTTTATCTCTCTGTACATTTATAGAGGAATTATGGATGAAATGTCGTCAACTTGGAAAAAATCGATAGCTAAACTTTAAACTTTTTTTTGAACTTTTAACATTATAGTAGAAGAAGAAGATTTTTCATAAATAGCGGAGTTTTTAAATCGTCTATAATGTTTATAAACTTAACATCTCACCTTTGTAATACTTATTATCGTAATAGAAATTAAATAGTTAATTTATTAATTATTAGGAATCTTAATTGTATTTCTCTTTCTTTTGTATTATGTTTCATTATTGACTTAATATTCGGAGAAGTATAGAACATTGACGAAGATATCGTAGTATCGTTTATATAAATTCGTTATAAACATTATCGTCGCAATTTTAAAATACCTCTTCATAAAAATAAGTTTCCTTAACTTAATAATAAAGAATAACAGTCTATTAATAAAAGATCTTGGTATAGTATAAAAGAATATCATTGTCTGTGTGGACCGTTTGAAAATTCATTATAAATGATTGATTTTGTTCCTGAAATCAAATGAAATAAAATTAAAAAATAACGACGCCAATTCGTAGTTAGTTCTTTTTTTAAATATTAAGGTATTGAGATTATTTTTATCTTCTATTAATAAAAGTGCCCTTCTTTTATTGCAGATGTTGTACATGAACTACGTAACACGGTCTTGAAATAATTTTCATTAAAAATACATTCTTTAAACAATTTCTTCTTCTTTTTTTCTGTATATAATTTACAACCTTTTCTTTTACACATTACAAACGAGTTTCTTTGTTCTCACTTTATGTAACAGTTCGTTTTTTCCAAATCAAGGCATTTTCTAATAAAACCAGAACGCAATTGCGTCGAGAAAGCATCGAGGTTCATAATAGAATTAAATACAAACAAGTACACAAGGGGTGATAAAAATACCTGTTAACTAAAATTATTCAGGCAAGACCACAAATTACTATATTTGCTCCTTTAGGAAAATTATTTCAAACATTTGATCATATTCAAGGCTGTTTCAACGTGACGTATTTTATAAAATCGATAAATCTGTCTAGAAATGTATAATAAGAATTTTCGCATAATGGGGAAGATAAGAGGAGAGTTCCGTTTGAAGGATTCAAAATGAATTTTTAATTTATCTTAAAAGATTTCAATTTGGAAGAATTCCATTGATATCTTGTAACCTATTTTTGAAATAGTACACGCAATTAACAGGATGAAATTACATCCTCGGTGTTATTTATATTAAACAGCGTAGCTGTAACATATTTTTATTTCATAACATAAAACAAAAATCATAAAGCAATTAAAACGAAAATTATTTAATTATCGTATCGTTATTTCTTATTTTTGTTTCACATGAAGTTTGTCTAAGCTTCATGCAACAGCTGATATGTCAAATTCCAATCAATATTAAAAGCCAAATTATTTGTTATGCTATTTGGAATAGTTAAATTGCTTGAAAATGATCTGTGCATAATTATCTTGATACAAAATAAAATTAAATTAAGCGTGAATTACTTTTCAAGTAAAAATAGTAAATTAATTGAATTATCACTGATTGCTTCAAGCTCTTATCTTTTTACCTGCATTCGATAGAAAACTTGCACGAGACCGATATATGTTAAGTATTTTCGGTTTAACAATATCATCGTCGATCTCGCCACCGACGAATATTGATCGTCGATGTTTGTAGTCGCTGGAAATCCGGTGACGTCTGCCGTAAAAAAGAAGCGTTTAATAAAATTACCATAAAACGTTAGGTTAATAAGTATGTATATCTACACACGAGGCCCGGCTCGTACCAAGTGAGAAATGACGACGTAGAAAGAATGCATAATCGCATCACGTTTTCGCTATTCCACTCTTACACGTGACTGCACATAGTTTCTTGTCCGCGCGACTGCGTACACCAAAGATGCATACTACGTGTGCACTGCACACGACACGTGTCTATGGAAAAAAGAAGAAAAAAAAAAGAAGGAAGAAAGAAGAAAAGATCCGCTCGTTATACCCCTTCGCTTGACGAGAACGCCTCGAAGGACGTTCGAATCTCACTGTTTACCGCCGACAGATGTGAAACAGCGTTTCCTGTTTTACTACCCATTAAAACGTTTTAGAAAATCGGTGTATTTCATTGAATTTCACGTTCGAACTAAGAAAGGAACGCTGTTCGATCGATGATGAAATATACGAAAATTCTACGCGATTACAAATTTTTTCACTGACGCTATATGTAGTTTAAATGTAAGATCGTTAACTTACTTTTCGGGGCGACTGTACACCCATAGAATCATGGAAATCATGACACTATTAAAAATAACCTAGTATCTACTTTAAATAATTTATACAAAAGGTAAATAGCTACTAATACATGCAGAATTAAATATTCGTATTTTATTGCACAAAAACTATTTACTATAATCGTCTAACTTGGCAAGTTGTCAATATTAAGACTCTCGCATTTTTCATCATTCTTTACATAAGTCGAAAATCTTACAAATTAACAGTCTTGAAACCCAAGGAAATTTTCATAAATATACCCTATCATTTAAAGAATTAACAACACGCTTCTTCGTATTACACATCATCCGTGGCATTTACCGTCATTTAAATTTTAAAGAGCCGAGGAAAAACACGTTATGGCTTCAAGGTACCATTTATAGAATAACATCAGTCACAGAGGCAACCTGCAAAATCGCGACGTTGCTCTAACGACGGGCGTTAGTTCTAGCTGGTAACCCACATTTATGAGATAGACCGCTTTTATAACGCTTTCTCGAGTAGAGACACCCATCTGCTCGGGCACCTGACTCGATTCACCTGCCACAGGTATGCACGTAGGTACTCTCCGCCTGACGTCGTCAGGTGTTTCTTCTCTGAGCGGCTTTAACAGCGCGCCGTGTATCGAAACAAAGAGAAGAGGGCGCAAACCGAACTAACGTTCTCTTCGTTTCCTTTTTTCTTTTTCTCGTTTCGACGGCTATCTGATGAAGATCCAGCCGCGGATAATCGGTCCGTTGACTATTGAAATTTCGCGTCGGGGCCGCTTCCTCGGCCCGCTAATAAGAAAATGATCGAGTTCCATGGCAGATCGTTCTTTGTACAGCTGTGCACTGCACGCCCCCCGTTCGACGCCTGTGGAAGTTACACGTGGTATACGTCCGGGGATATGGTGTTTTCGAAACAGTCAAAGTGTGATTGATGGAGCGGTTGTAAAGGTACATTGTATTATGTTTATATTCGGTTGGTCGATTAAAATTGGCTGTGCGACGTAGAAAGAATGCAGTCTTTTTTAACCTCAATTGGTAACGTTAAGTCGTAGTCGCAGGTCGTACGTGATTAACAAGAGTTAGGTTAGGTTACTTCGTTGTAGAATACGTACTATTTCTGTTGAATTTGCGTTTTTATTTATTTATTTATTATTTTTACTTATTTATTTATTTTTTTATTTTATTTTATTATTATTCTACATAAATATATGTATATGCAATAAAATTTAATTTTTAATTTCTTTTGAACTACATGTACGATATGCGAGCAAACAATTGCAACAACGTAATAAAATAAAGACATCAACGCGAAGAACGTATATAAATATAAAGCATTTCGTGAACATCCTGGCATTCGGCCTGCTGCTAACTCATTCCTTTCCGCAAGAAGTATGAGTATGACCGTGTCATTGTGGAACGCTTTCTCACGAGTCCTGACAAAAGAACACGTAAACGCATACACAACGTTCCATCCAAGTTCACAAGCCGACAAGTACATTTTCTCTTCGGAGGATACGCGAGGCTGCACAACGTGTATTACACGGAAATTAAGAATATTCATTTTTCACACGTCGACTTTTTCCTTCGTACGTACGTTAATCAACGTGCCGGCGTAGAAGATGGAATCGCAATACGTCTCGCATTGCCGAGAAAACAAAATGCGGCCTGTATTGGCCGTACACCCTTTTTCCGTCGTGGCGAGATTTATATGGTTTTGTCGTGCAACGATAAACTCGTCTAATCTTGCGCAACCATAAAGTAATAGTCACCTGTAACAGTATCAACCACGAGAGAAGAGTTAAAGGGTTAAGGATTAGAAGCAGAGACGCAGAAGCAAAACGATGTACGAGTACATATATTCGTGCGCTAAAGCATTTAGCCAAGAGATCGCGTGTAATACTTGCGACACACGCGAGTGCAGCATAGGACACGCGACATCGCGTTCCGGTCGTTTCATTTCGCTTCGTTCCGTTTCGTTCTGTTCCGTTCGCCCCACCTCGCGGCGTGCGTGTGCACCGATGTCACGCCATCACGCCATTAACCGTCCGGTGCAATATGCGCTCAGACTCAGACCATCGTCTCCTTCGTGGCATTGCCCCGCCATGCCATCGCCTTTGCGATAGCTATTACATACCCTGGTCGAAAGGAACAGACTGAGTTACGAGGCCAATGTGAACCAAGAATGCACAGAAATCAACCCAATCTTTTCCCCCATGGCTTTGTCGCCAATCGCGCTTAAATTTCGATGAAACACGAGGGTCATAATATAAAAAATAATGGAAATATTTCTCAGTTGAGTTGTCAATGGATGAATTCCTATCGCTCCATAAGTGGTGCTGTAAATTTCATGGTAAAGGGAAGTCATGTGTATACATCTATGTATATAACAGGTGTGTGAGCTGGCTGATCTATCCTACCTATCCTAAAAACGAAACCGCGAGCCGTGTGGCATTAACGCGCACTGCGCGTAGCCAGAATACGATGTGATATTGACCGAGGCAGCAACTGTAGCGTGACGAAGCACACTGCACGTCGAATCGCGTAGCACGAGCAAGAGACAGAGAGAAAGAAAAAGATAGAAACTATAGCATAAAGTAGCACGTCCCGCTGGATGACCGCGAGAATCGCCCGCCAAGCTGAGGTTTGTACACATGCGAGGTGTGTGTGCATCAGTGACGAAAGAGAACGAGAGAAAAGCGCGTAAAATACAGGACCAAGCTACTACATAGTAGGGTTAACTCGGTCCGGTTCCGTGGTTCGAGCATGGTATTGAAAATGGGTGGAAGCGAGAATGAAACGCGAGAAAGAAAAGCGAGAAGGAGCGAGTGAGGGAGGGCGGAACGGTTCGGAAGAGAGATAGGGTTTGCACGGAAAGGAAGAAAACTGGGGGAAGAAAGAAAGAGACAGTCGGGGGTCAGGGGGATGGGAAGGAGTTTGCACGCGGCGCGGAACCGGTTATGCTTCGTCAAGAGGTTAGGTAGACGAAGATAGGGGGGTAAAGGGAGAAAGCAGCTAACCAACGACTACATACGACGATGTCACCGCGTGTGTATTCTGCATGCAGCCCGCTGCATACAGCTAACAGCAAATCCATCGACGCTGCGGCTCTCTGGTGGACGCGCGCGCGCGCGCCAGAGTTCGCTCGTTTTGTATCCCCACGTAACTACTCCCCCCTGGTCCCCTTCCCACGGTCGGTTACTCCTGTGCAACTTGCAGCATGACGTCACGCTCGTGTACGAGAAAACGAGATGAGCAACGCTGCGTAGGAAGCCTCGACGAAGGCGTACGAGAGACGAGCGGAGAGATGCTGCGCAGTCGGAACAGCAAGGTGCCTGACACAAGGCAATTTTTCCCCTCACTCTCCTCCCTCTCCTTACCCCTTCCCCGCCACCTTTTTCGTTCGCGTCCTCAACACGTTTACTCCCACTTCTCTCCTCCCTCTTTGTTCGGCTTTCTGGGTTATTTCTCTCATTCCCTCTGCCTGTTTACAAACACGCGTAAACTCGGCCGAATACATGACATCATCGCGCAATCTCGTGATGCCGACGAAAGGACGACGCGACGATGGAAAGACGACAACTGGTCTCCCCGTTCCCTTGGCGGCTCTTGCTTGCTTGCTGCTGCTGCCGCTGGCTGATCGATCTAAAAGCGACCCGCTGCTACTTTCATTTTCTCACGTTTCGCGTGTCTTCGACTCGAATCGATACCATGCTAGTTAGTCTAGCTTATTGCTTTGAAAAGTAAAATTCTGGCACATAAAACAAAGGTAAAATACATAATGTAACGATAGGAATAGCAAAGCGTAAATATTCGACATTAGTCAATATCACGTTCGTAGCAAATGGATCGGGTGAATAATAAAATATTCGCGAGAGAATTGAATAAACCACCGCGTGTTGTGTCACGAGGAATAGTGTAACGCATAACGTAATGTAGAGTAACACCATTATCATCCTGCTCATCTCTACAGTTTGGTCTCGTGTCACGTACCGTCCGTGACTAGTAACAAGTAGACGAGCTATCGTGACGTCATCGTTATCAGTAGGGTACTGAATTAGGTCGTATATCGCGCGCATATCCTCTTCCCTTGGTCCATTTCGAACGGTAAACACAGCACAGGGGGTTGATTTAAAGGATCGCTCGTATTTCTGACGATTCTTTGTCACGCGAACTTGGATCCGTTGATAAAAAAAAGATATCGAACGTATGTTTTTCATATTGTATTGTCTTTTGTTTAGAAATTTACATTTCGAACGTAACACAAGGAAATTGCACTGATATAAAAATTTTCAAATCTTTGAAAAATATATAATCGTAGTTCTATAAAAGTTAAATGCATTCATTTTCTTATTGTTTCTTGAAGACATACTGCTCCAAGAATACTAATTTATGAAAATAACAAAAAGACATAATACACATTTAAACAAAATAATAATAATAATAATTAAACGACACTTGTGCATTCTATAGATATATTATATACCATCCAAACTAAATCTCGAGAAATTGGCATGGCATTAGAATATCAACTTAATTTCATACATTGTACTAATTTACAAAACGTTTCTCTCAACTGTTTATTTCAAAATGAAATGGCTACAAAATTATAACAGCCAGAGCGAGTAAACAACATGTACATACCACGATATTGTACGCGACGTTTAACCGTTTGAACTACCAATGAGGTCAAGGACACGGGCGAAGTCGATCTATGATATAACATTATCTCCTGAATACGTCTAATACATACTACAAAGAGCAAGCCTGTAAGTGCATTCACAAAAATTCCAACATTTCACCTGAAAAGGTACATGAACCTCGACAGAAATAACCTAACGCAACCTCGGGTCAATATCGCAACGGACCCTTGAAGAACAGAGTGTTTTTAAGGTGGATAGTAGCGAGTGTGGCGCTGTTCAGGCAAAAGGTTAGTAGAGAAGCGCCGGATTGATTTTCTCTGGCCAGCGTACACTGTGACGTGACAGAATGATATTATCCGCTCTGAGCAACGTGCTGCTCTTTACGATCGAACCCGCACTAAAGGTACTCCTTCCATCATGAAACTACGACGAAAGTTACTTCTTGATCTAGCGTACGTTTCTCGAATCCGTCGAACGGATTGAGAAACATGGAAAATTCATACGCTCGAGTATTATACGTAAAAGCTTTTATTGTCGACGTCAAACGTTTAAGAAACAAGTAAGAACTTTATTCGAATCTACGTAGAGGCGAAAGAGGCTTTGAATTTCCGGCACATGGAGCGGCTTGACAACGTCGCATGATCTTTCGCAATGTTGCCAGCGCCTCGAGTGACGTCACAAGACATACGACTCCCGAACGAGTACGTAAAGCAGCTCGCCGGCAAAGCCAAACTTACGCTCGGAAAAGTACAACGCTCTCTTTGTTACTCGATAGGAATAATCGGAGATCGCATCTACCCGCTTCGTTTGCACTTATTGTTAGTGAAATGCAGAAACTACGTCCTCCACGCTCTGTGCCTGTATTCGCTTCGATAAAACCGTAGCTTCCAGAAAAATCTCCACGAATAGCGTCGTAATTCACGAACCGATAATTATAGGTTATAATACGCTTCTTGAATTTAAGATCCGTTAAAGTCTTTAGTTAATGTATTCAGAGTGATTTAAGAAAGTATTTGAACAATTTTAGAAACTTTTTATGTACATATCATACAAAGCATTTTGAAATCTCATTAGCACTGTAACGAGACGCGAAGATTATCGCCTAGAAATTCTAACATATTTATTAAAAGAGCATACACTTCGTAAATATCGTCAGAATATTTGAACAATCAACTATTCATTATATGTATTAATAAGTCACGATATTTATTGAGATTAATTGCACGTTCAAAACTACTATTTATGCCGTATACCAATTTTTTATTAAATGCATGTTTGTAATAAATGTTTTGTAATCTCTATATACATTTTCGAATTGGTTTCAAATTTTGCTATTGTAATCACTGATAGTCGCGTCTCGTTACACTGCTAACAAAATTTCAAAAAATTTCGTATAATGCATATAATATATTCATAAAAAGATTCTGTGGTAGGCGTCTGAATATATTCGCGAGTCTTTGTAAATCATTCTGAAAATCTTTATTATTTGTTATAAATATGTTTTACGTTTTATTACAAATTACAATATTATGCGATTACTTCTAGGGATCTTTTAATGACGATTTTTTGACGAATTTTAAGAGTTTCGTGGGAAATAATAGACGAGGAATATTATGTACACGATTACGCCTCACGGTGTCGACGATTCGTGATGTTTTCCCGCGCAAGGAAAGAGAAGGTTAGCTCGTCGCTTTTTTGCGCGTTACCAACAGCGTAACAAACCACACCGTTAAGGAATCTTTAAATTCCGTTACGTAATGGTTCTGCAGCGATAACCCTATGACACGTACCAGGTGTGTCCGGATATTTATTCTCGACTTATATCATCAAATATTAAGTATTTAAGAAATTACGACCCTCCCTGCTAAAATTCTCGTTTGCACTGCTCGGCTCTTGTATCATCGGTGATAATCTATGAATGATACCAAGTGTTTTGCAAGATTGTAAACATAACATTCATTCACGTGACCAGCCGCCTATTGAAAAAATCTTCCGCTCGAAGTAGATTATCGAGGATACAGATACAGCAAACTCTAGTAATACACGATATGTAAAACCATTTTTATTAGCAAGTATACTTTTTGAACGTTTATCTTTCTGTCCTATACATATCTTACAAGTTCGTATATATGAATAGAAATTTTATCTCATAAACTAACTTTACCTATTTGACTTACAAAGATATTCGAACGCTTGCTATAGAAAATATTCATGGATGTTTTATGTGCGTTTTGCGAAACTTTTTGAAACTTCACTGGCACTGTAACGAGGCTATCATTATTAAATTATATTAAAATATGAAATCAATCAGAATTTAGAGATTACGACACATTGTTTGCAAATATATTCTTAATAAAAATCTAATATATAGGATAAATAGTGTCAACATATAAATAGCGCTAAATCTAGTTTCACTAAATATCGTTACGTATTAACATGATCGATACTTGACTATCCAAATATTTTGATGATGTTCGCGGAGTGTATGTTTACGAAAAATGCCTCGCAACATTTATATACATTTACTTCGTATTACATGCATAATATATTCACTGGAAGTTTGTATAAGTGTTCCAATATTATCGTGAGTCACCGTACATGTTTTTCAGTAATCTCACAGTATTACATAACGTTCGATGGTAACAAGAGACGTATCTATCCGATCGTACATCCACATAATTGCATTTCACTGCACTCGTGACGCTGTGCAGACAAATTAGAAATTAAAGCATATTAAAGAAGGCGTCATCGAGCCAGACACGTCTACCGCGTGTCTCGGCGAAGCGGAAATAATTTTGCAGCGCGTCGCGCTAGATAAAGTCGCCCTATCAGTCGCCCCTATGAAATATGGTAGCCTAGTGTGGCTGATACTTGTCGCTATTATACACACGATATTTTTGTAAGTGTGCGTACCATCAATATGCAACGTGCCATGCAAAATTGTCGCATGAGTATACTCGGGAAAGTAATTATGTAAATCTTGCGCTGACACAGAACGTGGAAGGGTTAATGGATAATATCGTATCATCGAGTGGAGTGACAAAGTTATTTGTCCCTTGTCTGTAAATAGATATTCGACGCGTTTCATGTGTTTTGAGAGATTAACGGTGAACTATTCCAGCCTTGCACATGGCTGTGTTATCGACAAACTGGTCGTATTAAAATTACCAATTGGCTAAATTTGCGGCCGGTTGTTTGACACACTTGCACGGATGCTTATGCAAAGCATCCGGATACTTTAGTCCATTTTCTAGTAACAGTATGTGAATTTTACCAAAACGTACAAATTAATATCAAATAGGATAATCGATTGACTTATAATCTATTATATTTGTATGTACAATTTCATTTGTTTTATTATCAAAATTGTTGTTGTTATGTAAGAGAATTTATTAGTGCTGATAGCTCGTAACTTGCGACTCGTTAAATTTCGCTGATAATATTGGTTTAACCATGCTGATCGAGTTGCAATAGTAGAAACTAATATACCTTCGAACGAAACTATGCGGTCATTCATTTTTCTCCGTTTCAGCTCGCACAAATTGTATAACGTTCCAGGTAAAATTTTTTGTCTGACTGCATCGCTGCATCTAAGCTTTGCGTTACGAAGTCATGTCGTACTATGATGTCAGAGTGATGTCACTCCTTTGTAGATACTCGATATTTGTACATTGCGGTAAATATTATAAATAATTTACAATTGCGTTTCTTTTTTTAAACTCGTGGCAACGGAATAAATATGCATCTGCGCGCATGCATAATCACACACTTGTATTCCTTGTATCGTGTTAAAACGATAGGAACACTTTTAGAATAGTCGAAGCAAGCTAATGAAAACGTCTATGTATAAACAGCGCGATGTTTGTTAGTTAGAAATTTTGAGAATTTTCACCAGTGTCTGGTTATTTTTGACTTATGTGTACACGTGAAACGTTACTTCCACAGATTACGTGAATTTTTATCGCGTTTTAACAACGCAAGATATAAAATCGATTTCACCATCGCGTACGATGTTACAGATGACGAAAAGATACATACTATCGCGAGTGATACGGTAATCACATAATTTAATATTTCGATAAGATGATACTATCTTATCGTACCTTTCTTTCTTCTTTTCTTCGCGATATCGTTTTTCAAGGGGATTAATTTTTCTATTTAAGTTGTGCAGGTATTACAAAATACGGCATAATATCTCTACTATCGGTACGATCAATAAAATTAAAAGTGGTGAGAAAGAGAGTTCAACGACATGGATTTATCAGTGGTCATCTGTAGAGGATAATCTGAGATTTCATCACGCGCAGTTCGTCGTTGTAACGACAGCAAAGCAGTCAATAACCAAACTATCTACTCTAGATGCCAAGCCTCCTGTGACCGTTATCTCGTATTCCCTTATCGCGAAAAGCCCGATAAAATGGCACGCCATTATGCGATCATTGGATTCGTATTATGGTATGAATAGCCATTGTTTATATCGTTTGGCTTAAGCAATTTCGTTTAATTGCATCTGAAGATTGCAATTCATATGCTTCCACAACGAATCAAAGTCGTTGAACAACAACGATTATGATAAAGAAGATAAAATTGGTGAATGGCGGCGTTAAGATTGCCACGAAAAAAAAAACGAGAAAATCGTGTCTACGATATCACGTACAATTGCTTTCGAACGGAATCTTTTAAATTCTCAGTTTGTTATGTAAAAGATTAGGAAAGCGATTGTAAAATAAAAGTGAAAAATTATCAGTTGAGTAGGTTTGAAAATTAGTTTGCGAAATATGATATAAATATACTATTTAGTATAAATCAAAATATATAATGCATAAATTAATATAGAAAATGTAACACAGTTCAATTGTTTGCATAATCTAAAAGGAAAGCAAACTGAGAAGATTAATGTAATTGAATCTGCAGCGACAATTTGTCGAGAATGAAAAAGGCATGTTTTTAAATTCTAATTATTACGTAACGGTAGGTATAACGTAATGCTAATTATGTTATAAATATATAGCCGACTGCTTAGAACTGTATACACACTAGAGTCAGTTGTGAGGTAGTAACTAGCATTGCTATACGTGTTTGTGCGTTATACTGTCTCAGTTAAGTACATTAACAAACATCGAGCACAATTAGAGCGTAATCGGATTTTAGATTCCAGTTCATATTCTGTTAATTAAACCAACAAGGACGATATACAGTTGTATTTCTTAGTAGGCGCCATTTTACCAGGCGAACTAAAAATCCAGATACCACATGCAAATTAGAATGGGTGGAGCCCTTTTCAATTTTTCTACGTGCACGTACATGTACATACGTGCGTATATATGTATATATATATATATATGTATAATACACCAAAAGATCGCGTCGTAAACTCGAATTAAAAACAGTAACAAAAGTAACCTGCAGGAGGTATCCAGCCGGCTGAATAATCGTCAGTTTTAATCCCCCAATAAATTATAAGATCCCATCCATATTCAGTAAAATCGAAGAGTAGTTCGTTAACAGCATTTTCTCGAGTGTAAAGTGGACCTCTCGTTGCGAAGAGTGGGTACGGAGCGCGAGTGCGCGCGCGTGTTATCGTCATCTTTTTTTCCTCGGTTCTCTCTTCCCTCTCTGTCTCACTTACTCTATGTTCGCATTCGAGTCCCGGTCGCTGACTACGTGTCCCCTAGGGCAGGCAGCCGGTACGCATGCGCAGCTTCGCGATTATGACGTCATGCACCATGACGCCACAACGCCCGATTGGCGGAGCGCGTCGTAGCCGCCGTTGTGTCGTCGTCGTCGCGTTGTCGGACAGAGGTGTGCGGAGAGGCGAAGCGGGGCCGAGGAAAAGGCAGGGACCGGCGAGGGGGGAAGAGAGCGACACCCGTAGCTCCGCTTTACCGCCGCATTCTCGAGCGTTCGTCTCCTCGTACGGCAACCAGGCGAGCGAGAGCACGTCGTCGTGTCGCGCGCATACCATTATTTCGTGTCTCGTGTTCAACCTAGAATACGGTTTCTATTGTATACATATCGTACGTTCGCGCATCGGTGCTAATGGCGGTTAGTTGTTAGTCGGCTTTCGATTTACCACGAGAGTAAGTCGGTGGTAAAAATATCTGGCGTCCGAGTAACGTGTTCTTCTTTTTCTCAGCTCCGCCTTTACGGCGCGTCGCTCACTTCGGGCGTTGTTAATACGCGCTCGCTGAATTCCCGGCGTAATAACCGACAAACAATTTCGGGCATCGTTTTCTCGTCGCGACTCGATCCATGTAGTTTTACGAAACCGAAGTGGAAAGGAAACGTGAAAGACGCGGTGGGAGTATAATTCAGTGATTTCTCTGCGAGTGAAGTTGATTTTTGACCTAGTGTTTATATGCGGTGACTAGCGCAATCTCTCATGCCAAATATGCTATAAAACCGATACTTTGTGCGTCTCGATAGTGCGTGAGAGATACATAAAAAAGAAAGAAAAAGAAACAGGATAGTAGACGTGATAAAGTGGATGTGAGTGATACGTTTTGGTACGTTGTGACGACTCGGCGGAGTACTCGCGGACGAAGAATTCGAGCAAAATGATGGGAAAGAGAACGCAGTGCTACTTGTGCGATCTGCCCAGGATGCCCTGGGCGATGATCACCGAATTTTCGGAACCCGTATGCCGCGGTTGCGTGAATTACGAGGGTGCCGACAGGATAGATGCAGTATTGGAATCGGCCAAGCAAATGAAAAAGGCACACGGATTCCACGAAGCCAGATCCTCCACATCGAAAACATATAGAGCAACTGGACACACTGAACACAACGGCGGTGCTAATTTGGATGTTCTACCGATACAGAATACCGGACAGAATCATTCGAGGCATCACAATATCGCCGGTTACTCGCAGCTTCATCATCGAAATTCTATCACAGAATTTAACTCGGGGTCGTCGAGACAGCAGATTTCTCGGCAACACGAGGAAACTCATGAGATAGCGAATGGCATGAGGAGTAATAACGTGAGAATCCCGAACGCCCACCTAGCCGCGGTGGCGCATCACGTGAACCTCAGCCACAACAGAGGCATCGCACAGCTCAAGCGAAGTATTTCCACTATCGACGAGGACGAGCACGCAGAGAAGAGGCTCACGTTGGAGGAGCAACATTCGGTCAGGCCGCCATTGACCAGAGGCGATTCTTTGCCAGCTGTAAGCCTTGCCGTCAGTTACGTGCAGGATAGAAGCAAGGAGAAGCATCCTGTGAGAGCGCCCAGTTTTGATACCGCCACTACATTTAAGACCAATGGTGAGTTTTACACGCAGAAGAAACGATCTGGCTACTCGTGTTATGGACGCGTTTCCGCTTTCAAATCTGCTAGTCTCTTCGCCATCCTCGATTTCGACCAAGAATTATTTATGCCTGCAATGTTTATTTTTATAGAAGTTATATAGTTACTCTTATTACTCTTATAGATATATTGTTTTACGAGGAATTAGATATTTTGGAAGACAGATGAAATATTCTACCCAGTAATGTTGTTGATATTTATAACCATCGAAGATGCATGTAACATTATTTTAACCGGGCATCCCGATATTACGCCTCAATTGGTATCGCGCTCTGTTGTAATTGACCCACAAGACTTTAGGATCAGTTGCTTCATCTCAGAATACTTCGCTCTAATTTCTATTGCATATTTCACGTCATAAACACCATTAATAACATTTATCGTGTAAAATTGAAAATATAAAAATCAAAATTAAGTACTGTAAAACTAAATATAACCAAACTTAAAACTAATCTCCGTTTTCTATGGTCCAATAACACCAATTGTCGGTTATGTTGAAATTAAGGTATTAGATTTGCTTCCATTTTGAAGCAGATGCTTTTTCTTGGTTGCTCTTATCGGCTGGTAGTAAAAATAGGTAAACGTTTGGTCGTGCGCGTGGCCATCTGGCACGGGAAAGGAACCGCGTGTATGAGTTAAAAGACACAACCTTTGGGCTTCGGGGAATCATCCGCGCCGCAGTAAAAGGATGATACATCTCCCTTCTCTCTCTTCCTCCCACTATAAATCGGACGCGCGTTGCCTTGCGGCCTCCGAGTCAGCGCGCGTTTTTCTCTCTTCGTCTTTCCTTCGGCCAGTTCCTTCATTCTGGACGAACGGCAGTCGTCCAAACGCGTATAAAGGAGACGTACGTTGAGCACGTGATGGGACGACCAAAAGATACACCGAGTTGCCGTGCCGTACCGTGCCGTGACGTCCAATCGAATGACGTCACTCAGTATATTTAGATACAATGAATGAGTCCGTTGTTGCTCAATACAAATCTCATCGACCGTCGCAAACATTTTACAAATGTAATTTCGCTCCTGGATCGTAACCAGTCAGATATGACCAATCTCTTTAAAAAAATATTGACCACAGACTGTCAACGTAACCTTCTATTTTATGGAATAAACATGTATATCTGCGGTGGGCGGGCAAAACAATGTACATAAGATTTATTAGTCTCGCAGAGAACTATTTATAATGTTTAGTGCAACGTAAGATCAGGATCAGGTTTTTGACATTCTATTAATAGAATTTCAGGTAGGAAAATGGTAAAGAAGTGAAACTGACTTGTACTAGAAGTATAAAGAAAAGACCAACAATGTGGGATATAATATTAGCGTATTCCGTTTTTACCAGAATTTCACTTTATATTATTCTTTTGTCGAAGATACATTTTCGAACTGTACCGAATATTATACATATAGAAAGTACAATTTTTGTGCAAAAATCGTTTCTTTTTCCTGTTGAAGTACCACGTCGCTACAATACTTTCAAAAACCGGTTCAACTTGTACGCGATATATTTTACCTTTTTTCGCGACTGCACCGCGAAGGTAACTGTAGCGTGGCCCCCTTTTTTCTTGCACTCCTTTCCGTCGTACGTGGCTCATTGACGAGGCGGGTTGACGATGCTCGAGTCCGAGGTTCGCGTTTGCTGCGCCCGTACGTAGTACGTATGTATACCTACGTACAGCCGGGGTGACCTTGGTCATCGACCGTTATTTCGACACTGGCCACTTTCTAATTCGACCTTAACGCGCGTGTGTGTTTACGGTTATCGAGTGGTGGTTCGCTGCAGTCACTGAGGGAGGCCATCTGTCTTGTCGCCTCGCTCTTTGCTATAAATATTTCCTGGAAAATTTTCATCATTTCTCTTACGCCGAACAAAAGTTTAGTATCATTCTCATCGTTTCCTGAAACGATAGTGATTTATCGTTGCTTCAGCTAAGAAATAGAGATGAATAATTCGGATCCAACATTATTCTTGCTTATTAATTTTTTGCTAGAAAAATGCCACTTTAATCGCTATTCGTTGAAATGTCCACAGTAAATTGTAATTTAACACAAATATACTTATTATATTCAAAAGGATGATCATAAGATATATATCTGATTTTATTCGGTGAGTAATAGATAATAGCGAAGCATCGGTAGCGTAATGGATCAGTGTCAGTGCCGTTATCAAACTTCAACAATTTTCTCCATTACCGATCTTGAAACGCTTGTTACCAGTTGAGTTAAAATTAAATTAGCGATTAACGGTCATTATGGCGTCCTAAAACGGATTGAAAAACTGAAGAAATCATTCGAACAAATCTAACGTTTTCTAAAAACTGTCTTACATAAAATAACCGTAAGAAATACTTGAATCGAACGATCGGGACTAGATACGCTAGGAGTCGAGGAAACACGTAAATTGCTGTCTGTAAAGAACGTTACAGAGGATTCGGATTAGTAGCGAAAGATAAAAATCTGGTTTACTGTTTGTCGATATTTGCAAATATTTGAATTGCCGCCTAAATGAATTCGGACCTATGCGTGAAATTATATAAAATTCAGAGTGATAACGACGGATATTCTGACGACTTACTTCTGTTTCCCGATCTTATCTAATCCTTTTTTTGTCCTTAGTAGTAGCGTTTCCGTTGGGAAGATAGGGTTCCCGTTTACGTACGCATGTTTCGATAAAAATAGATTAGCCGCTGGCAAAGATTAGAGTCTGGAAATAAACGTGGATTTTCAGAAAATTTTTGTAAAATAGAAAACCAGCTTTCCTACTTGTTTTAATTTTTATATCGTAGAAAGTACTTTTTATGACTTTAGTAGAGGTTAGATTAAGTTGCTATTAATTTACTTTTAGAGTTTAGATGTCTCTTTTAAAGTTAATTCTGGTACTTTTTGAAATTATTTTTACGTAACTGTAAATTTATTGCAAATAATTTATTTTTGTATATAGCTAGTACTAAAATTCATTTTTAAGTACATATAGAAAGTTACTATATTTTAGTTATTTTCATAAACGTAGAGAGTATCGCAAGACGTGACAAACATTATAATATCATTCGCGTGTGCCCTTATCATATTAAAACAGTCGAGTCGGTATAATCCTACTGGCAATTATCTGACCGCTCGTGTGATATTTTCTCTCTCTAGTTATTTAAATTTATTGCTCATTTCACTCTATGTGTGCCCGTTACGTTCTCTCCCGTCACTCTGTGCCTCTTCAAAGAGAGTTAACGTACATTAAGCACTGCTATTCTCTTTAATGAAGAGTGAACGCGTAAAATTTCATAGATATATCCGACAAAGAAATAACTTATACCAAATAAACAACAGCCTACCTGTGCGATTAGAATTCTGATTTAATATATATTTTTATTTCGTTTCGAACTTCCTAACCTCTCAGTTGATAAAAACGAATTAGCTCTTCACTTGAAAGAATTATTCCGTTTTAAGAATTCATTCATTTACTTATATTCATGTAAATTGCTATTTTCAACATTTCACGAGTATATTTATATTGACAATTTCAAGATTATCAAGATTAATAAAACAAAACAGTTGATAGGTTAGTATCGTTATCGTTCACTGGTTTTTAGAACGATATCACGCCCCGAAAAATAGTTATCGATTCTTCTTGTCGTTCGATGAGTCGTTTTAGAATATACGCGTAGCCACGTATGCATTCACACGAGAGAGAGATGGACGAGAAATGACAGGCTGTCAGCAACGGTAGTAACCGAGTAACGAGAGCAGCAAGCTTCAACCGTGTTTCGCAATGATCGCCACGGTTCGCGGTTCTCGACTATGCTCGATCGATCGCGTACAGATAGAGACATGTATACATCGGCTACGTCCTACGTCACTGGACGAGTATCGCGTTCGTGTGCACGTCTCTTCTCGCCATGCTATATACAAGGTGTTGCAAAACGCCTGACAGAACTTTAGTCTGATACGATACGAGAATATATCTCGTTAGAAAGCTTATACATATCGGTAAAGACGTTATAGCTATCTATTTGGTGTATTATGATTTAACAGTACGGTTTTCAACGTTACTTCGCATAAATAACAAAATAAACAAATACATATTTGATTTTATTTGTCCTCTGTTACTACGTAGTTTCCGTAGTTTATGTAGCACGTAGTAAGGCCATGTGTTATTCAAATAATTAAATATTTCGACCAGTTGCAAAGCTAAACCGCATTGTTCTTCTCGCTTCACAACCGATTCATCAAGGTTAATTTAAAGCTAATAGAAAACATAACCTAAAGCTGTGTTCTCACTGAAGCAACAATGAGAAACTTTTTGTTTTCTGTTGTTGTACTACATAAATACTTACTACTACTTGTAAAAACATTTAGTCAACGCTGAAGTAACGTAATCAAACGGATTTAGGTTGTTTCGATTTTAAAGACATTTTTCCTTAAAAGCAGGTATACACTGAAAGAAAATTTGTTTCTTATTTTTCCTTGATCTTTTATCTGGATCGATCTGGACGGTAACAAGCAACAGTAACTTTTATTATTGGCAACAGAAACAATGTGATGGAACAAGGAGAAACATCGAACAACAAATGGCAACATTTTCAAGGAACATGGAACATTAACACAAAGTAGTAAATTATTATTTCAGTGAGGACGCAGCTTTAAAATAAACATTTCGGGACACTCTGTAGAGAGACGTTAGCCGTAAATGCCGCGCATTGACGGCGTCAACGACGCGCTGGGAGGGTCATACTTTCGAAACAAGGCCACTATAGTCGACCGGTTAGCTGCGATATACAAAGCACAGAGTGTGACTAAGCCGGCCGCCTACGTGCATCATGCGATGTCTGTTACAAAACCGCGCATGCGTTTTTCTCGGGTCGGTCGCCCCTCTTGCTTCTCCTTATTCCGTGACCATCGTTCTCTTTCGTTTCCTCCGGTACAACAGGAATCATCGCTGCTACGTTTCTTCGTGTACGATTCAAGAGATAGATAGAGAGCGGAGACGCGCCAACGGACCTCGCTTCTATCAGAGTCGTCACGGAAAAGTACCGGTCACACATCTTCTCGATGGCAGACCACGCTCTAGTCGAGATCTCGGTGACTCGTATTCCTGTTTCTCTTCGTGGTGGGGGTAGATACGTGCGGATGCTGCGTTCCACTGGAATATACAGGATTGTCGGTGGATATACTCGACTGAGATATCGCGTGTCACGGTCCTCCGTAGAACGTGACGAAACGATGCTTCTTTCTTAATATCGATCCGTTCGCTTATCTGTTCGTACCAGGGGGAATGCGTTTCTTCGTATGGGGGTTCGGAAACGCGTAAACATCTTGCCAAGAAAAATAACGAGACACGCGATAACCGAGAAGTAGCACGTTGTCGGGAGAATTTCGTTGCGTAGCGCGGTTCTTGATAACATCGTACGTGGAATGGCAGAGTAAAGTTGTGAGATTGTCGCCGTTCTGAAATTGCCTTATTCGTGGAAGCTTATGGATTCTAAGTACGAATAATCAGTGTTGGATAAAGAAATTCCTTTCACTTGCATTTTTCTGTCTTTTATTTTTGTGGAATTATTCATACGAAATACATATTCATATAAATATCAACCGTATAAAAAATTTTATACACATATACTCTATTGTACCATAAATGACGTATGTTTAAAAACAGAACGTATTTATGTTACAACCTAGTGTATGTTAGTGCGCTTTGCTAATACATATTACGAGTGTCAACAGCAGTAGATAGGAGCGCCATCAAATAAAGTATATCCAGTGGAGAATATGTTTGTCTTATGTTTGTTGACCTTTCTTAACGTATAATCGATTAAGTAAAAGAAGAACGCACTTTTAAATAAGGGAACGGATCGTATTTTCATGAAATATTAAATTAACTATCGGTATGCGTGCTTGTTATTTTGAGGAACATATTTATGAACATTGACAATGCAAAATAGTATAGTGATACCATACGGTAATTCATAACCTAGAATTTTTTTTATTAATTAATATTATTTTAAAGTTATTTCAATGATGCGGCCGCCACCCAAAATTAATATCCAAAATTATATTTAGAGTAAAAAACATTTTGCTGAAACATTTTTAATTATATAATAACGCAAGAAAACGTAGTAGACTGAATTCATAAAAACTTCAATTATTCCATACGTTTATCTCTTATTTGATATATCATCTTCATTTTGAAATACTTTTTTTTGGGATTAGATTTCCGTTATTTATATCTCAATTCGTATGTAATTACAATCAAATTACTTCATATAATAATTCTATAAAAATAATAATAAGGATAGATTTTTAGATAACAGTTAAAGTAATAATGATTAAAATATACTTATTTTTTAATCGATGTATTGAAAATTCGAAAGTTAATTATTATATAGACATTTTGAAATATTTCTTATTCTAGTTGAATTATAATTGTGCAGTTATATTGGTATATGCGTTTGTATTTTGGAATAATATTAATACAAGTAAAAGTAATTACTATAACATATATTTCATAAAAATTCCAATCATTTTCTACGTTTATCATCGAACGATATATTGAAAATTCGAAGGCCAACGAGTATATGACATACAGTATCAATGTAATCGTACAGTCCATATCTATACTATAGATAAACGTTACAGGTAACACGCGTATCGCGTGTTAATGATTTTATCGTTGAAAGTGACCTAAGAATGGTATAGAAACGGTTCGTAAACAATATCAAAATGCGTAACCTCGCGATGTGTCCTGTAAACTGTAAGTGGTATTATATCGAGGTACGAGAACGCTCGATATTCCTTGGTGTAGCAGCAACAATCGCGCGCCCATGAAAGCAAATAAGTCACGAAAAGCACTTCGTATACAGCTGGCGACACAGATGGCACGTCTTGTATGTGTCGTTCAGTAGACGATCTCTCGTGGAATATCAATTTCACGCTAACGTTCGACTTAACCTATTGGACTTAACGGGCAGCAGCTGTTTCGATTTGGTTCTAGACGGTTGGAAATCGGTCGAATATCCGTGTGTCACTATTGTCAGTCTATTTATAAAGATCCAGGAACGAGGCTTGTCTGCCCTCGATGCGACCAACGAATGACAAAAGTACACTCGTTTCAATTAGCATAATCACACGACGTTGTCCGTGCTGCTCTATGTAGAGGGGAAAGGATATCTATTTCTGTCTTCCAATGATCCATTGAAGTCTCTGCTCTTTTTATATGACGATGCTTGTAGGTTATGTTAGATAATTTATTCCGCGTGAAATTTTGTATTTTCGACAATTGATAATCATTCAGTTAGGTTAAGTTTAATAATATAGAATAAAACGTGTTATTAGCGTCTCTGTTCTTATATGACGATGCTTATAGGTTATCTTGAATAATTTGAATTATTTCGAACGAAATTTCTTTTTCTCGCATTGAGCAATCGCTTGGTCACGTTAATTTCAATAATACGTATAGAATAAATTGTATTATAGTAATAGCAAAAATGTTAAAGATTGATCGAATTTCAGGGGCATACGTCGGTCCGTCTATCCCATTGGCACCAGCAAATGTGGCGGCAAACGGTGGAGGGTCTCCTCTTCGCCCGCGAACGAGCCCTCCACCACCGCCGCCACCGGCGCAAGAAGCCTCCAACGATAATCCACAGACGAATCATCACCAGGTAATCAAGCTCCAAATGTTAACGACCGCGTGCGAATACATCTTTGAGGATAACAATGTTCGTCTAAGGATTCATTATTCTTTGCTATTTATACGTTTAACTCTCAACTGACATCGTTGGATCATGAGATGATTACAACATTTTTTTGGTTAGGTTACTTGAATTTGCGATATTAAGCTTTAATTTGTACTTCATTTCTCACACTATCATATAAAATACTGTATACAAGTTGAAATGAAGCGCAGGCTAAAATTAAGTAATTTAACCTAAAATCTTGTTGATCATCTACGATCTAACAATACCATTTGGAGGTTATATGTTGCTCTATCCGATACGTATATTGAAAGGAATGTTGTGTTTTAGGGTTCGACAAATGGCCCGTCGCCCATGGCTGCGCTCATGTCTGTCGCTGACAACTTAGCGTCGCCAGAATCAGTGCCACAGCCACCGAATAATCCGAGTCCGACCAGTAGAAGCCCACCGACCACGGCCACGAACGCTCAGCAACGCAGTGCTTCCAGAGGATCGCAGCATAGCCCGAACAGTTCAGGTAATTATGTCTGTTTCCTTTTTTTTCTCTTTTTTTTTCGTTCAAATCCTCAACTAGTATTTTTGGTGGTAGTATACGTTATATTTTACGCATTGCAAACCACCAATGATATTTATTTCGTACGATATACAAATTAAAATTATGTACTTCAAAGTTAGATAATTTAAGTTAAATCTAATCTAAACTGTGTGTTCATCTACGATCCAATTGTACAAGTTGAGGATTAAATGCCAATTACTATCGCGCACAAAATTGGTAGAAATACGTTAAATTAAATTATGTGCATACTAATTGATTACAGGATCCTCGGGTAGGAGATCCAATGGTTCAAGGCACGTGTCGTCGACGACTGTGACAACGTCATCAGAAGGAGCAGTTGCCCAAGTTGCCGGAGCCGAACAAGTATCAGCGCCGATATTAAAATGCACCCTGTGTCAAGAACGCCTCGAGGACACGCATTTTGTTCAGTGTCCCAGCGTGCCACACCACAAATTCTGTTTCCCTTGCAGCCGAGAAAGCATAAAGAGACAGGGTGCTGGCTCAGAGGTGGGTTTCCCACTGAAATATCTATTCTGCATCTAGAACGAACGATTGTCATTCAATGTAACGACCTAATTTCACGTTAATTTCAATTGTTTCAGGTTTATTGCCCAAGTGGAGAGAAATGTCCACTGGCGAACAGCCAAGTGCCATGGGCGTTTATGCAAGGCGAGATAGCCACTATCTTGGGCGACGATACCACAGGCTCTGGGCTTAAAGTAAAGAAAGAGAGAGAAACCTAAAGATTCTCACGCTGTTTTAAAAACGGGGCTCAAATTTTGCACCCTCTTTGACGAGGGTTAATCATGGTGGAACCGTGAAGGTTCAACCAAAAAATACTTTTTGGTAACGGTGATGATACATGTTTGGCGACGATATTGCCAACATTATTCGATTCGAGCCAAAGACGTTGTCGGTGTAAATTGGAATTAATAACGAAGTTGTTGTCGGGGAAAGTGGACGATTTTTTTCAGCGACGCGTTTCGCTGGGTGTTCTGTTCACCGAGACAACCGATTGTTTCGATCGATTGTTCGTTCATCGATCAATTGTTTTTGACTGGTCTAGAGAAGAAGTCTTTGGCAATTTTTGACACGCTGGCGTCGGTCCTGCGCACGTGTATATATGGGATTATCGTAGAACGGTTAATGCGCGAGGAAATAAAAAGAAACAGACATGGTTTTTGTCGAATATGTACGAATAAACGTTAAAAGGAAACGCGAGAGAGATTTTGTGTCCGGTTTGGGTTTGTACTTAGACTCGATCGCCTTTCTTTATTATTTCTTGTGTCGCGAATGTTCTCGCGTTTTTTGAAACACTATACATACAGAGACGTTTTACACGCCTAACGCGCGCATACACACACACACACACACACACACACACAAAATCGAAACACTTACATATATATACATAAAATACATTATGGTAACACAACACGGTACCATTAAAGTCAGGCGGTTGTATTGTACTTTATTTTTATTCACGCTGTCGCGTGATCGCGGATTAACCGAAGTCGGGAGTATCGCGCTTCGGTGTTCTGAAACTTATCCGACAAGTTCCCGATCGGTCGTCTTTTTCTAATCTTTTATTTGTATACTCTTTCTATTACTACACACTCATTGTATGATAGAAGACAAGAAAAAAACATTGCGGACATATTTAGACCCAGCGTACGGGTTTTCTGTACATTATGTATATGTGTACATACCACGTTATTAATAAAACTTATGGATTAAAGGAGTAACCAGTTTTAAATGTACAAAAGAAGGAAAACTTACATTCGTTTTGCGTGTTATTCTATTAAATTATTTTTCTTTTTTCTTTCTCTTTTTCTTTCTTCTCGAATCATTTGTAAGGAAACAAGAACCGTACGTTCAAACCATTGTGTAGGACGTTCGAGCGCATTTTGTTCAATTTTCCTCGTCATTTTCTCTTTTCCTTTTCGTTCTTTCTCGTTTTTGCGAAAAAAGAAGGTCGCGAATTCTCTTTATAAGACTCGTCTGGTGGTATCCGAAATAAGAAAACACACGAGAGAGGAGGGACACATCGTTCTTATCCAGTCATTCATTAAAAGAAAAACAAAAAAAAAAAAGAAAAACGAAAAAAAACAAAAAAAAAAAGACGAATCGGTATCCGATTGTGTAACGTCCACTTTCGCCTTTAGTTAATCGCTAGACTTTAAGTGAGAGGGCCTTTTGGTTTTTCATTTTGCCAATGAAAAAGGTGATGCCCGTCAAATAGGAACCATACACTCGCTATTGTCTCTAAAAACGTAAAAAAGAATAAAAAAAAAACGAAAAAAAGTAAATAAATAAGTAACGAGAAGCAAAGAAAGCGAAAAAAGTGGAATGGAAAGAAACGAAACGAGAAACTGAAAAATATATAATGCAAGCATACGTTGTTCTCTTGCCGACGTTCGAGGAACCTCTCGCGAGTTTTGTCCGCTCCAAGCGAGACGGTCCCTCGGACGCGAACACATACGGCTCCTTTTTGTATATATTTGTACAAAACGGATTTGGCACAATAAGCGAAGAACGGAGCGGCGAAATCGCGCGAAATCGGAAACAATCATGCGTTCGCGTAGCTCAAGTTCTATCCAGAGACGATGCACGTTTCGTACTCTGTTGTTGGGACTCTGATTTCCGGCGGAACTTGAGGAACACAATCGTTTCTGTTGGTCAACGGCGCTCTTTTTTTCGAATTACACGTTGCTTCGACGCTGTGATCGCGATCGAAGCAGCTAAGTGTAGAGGCTATCTGCGTTAGCGTAAGCGAATTTATTGTACCGGAGTACAGGAGTGCAAAATTGACAAGAGAGTGCGAAAGGATGAGTGACGAGATACTGCGGAAAAGAGCAAAAGATGGATTAATCCTTTTGCTACGATATACCTTTGGAACCTTAATGTCTTGACAATTTTTTGGTATACAGATCCGAGCAACTTTTGTCGACTCTGTGTAGCGTATTGGATCGTCATTCGTGTTAAACTAACTTCTTTTTATATCATTCTTGGCTTCGGAAAAATTTGGAAAAATTCTGAAGTACTTGTCAATACTGTAACTTGTTGGGATGGTTATTTCACGCGTAAAAAGTACTTGTTTCGTACAAAGTATTTTTGACAAACTAATTACACGTTGAGAAATGAAAATAAATATGACGTTTAGCAGTAGGAGTATAGGAGTTTAGTAGTCATAAAAGTATAAGAAGATTTTTGTATACGCTTTCAGCAAATTATAATTCGATGGTTAAAGGCTTATCGTAGCGAAAGGTTTAAGAAAAAAATGGAAAGACTATAGGAGCGGAGAATGCAAGCGAACGAGAAGGGAGGAGCCGAAATTGAAAAGAGCACAATTGATCGTAGCAATACTTACAGAGGCTGTACATGATATTTTTTAGTCCGAGGCAGGTAGTTCCTACCTTCGATATCAAAGTTAATCGAAGCGCTCGTTCGAAAAAGAAAAACAAAGGGTTTATTATACAATCTACCCCACTTTTACAAAAATGAGAAAATGTTCATAGAAAACGAAAGAGGATAACTGGCAAAAAAAGTAAAAAAGAAAAAAAAGAGAAGGCTCACTATAAAAGAAAAGACACAGTTCTTCACGCAGATACGACCTCCTGTTGTTGTTGTATTCCGTTTGTTTCTTCCTGTATTCCGCGATTTTGCGAACCGTCTTTTACTCTCTTTCTGTCCGAGCGATGTAATATTTTTTTTTCACGTCACATTTGGCGGACTGAAAATTACGGCGATGTGAAGCACAATTACCGATCGCAATAATGTTACGAAGATATATCGTGTATGTATTTTGTTGGTAAAAATCATTTTAAAAAGTTTCGATATTTATATAATATAATATATATAAATTAACCGAGCGTTAAAATTATTAATTTCTTGAATAAAAACGTTAAACGAGAGAAATTAAACGAGCGGTTTTATTAAGAGATTTAAGGAAGACAAGCAACTGGAATTTAGAAAATTTCCACTTGCGTCGCTATAATTCTCAGCCCGCTATTTGTAGAAAAATCGATTTGTTACGAGTTAACCCGAGAGAGCCTTTATCCTCTCAATGCATCGATACAATAAGTACCATTGGTCGTCGAAATCGGTCGTCTAAGCGGCGATCGTTTGCTCTTTTTGCTGTCCGTTTTGCTGTCTTTCGCATTGTTCGCGCGCGATCGTTTTTCTCAAACGCTTGCTCAATTTCCGATTACTATTTTTGGACGACGTTTTGCGGAACAAACGAACAATATCGGTTGAAAATAATCGACGTACGAATCCGTTTATTGTTCCCTCAGGCAGTGTGTGTGTATGCGTTGATCTTTAAGCGAATATAGCAAAGGTTTTACCTTACTTTTCTCCTCTTCTTTTTCTTCTTCCTTTTTTTTTTTTTTTTTTTTTTTTTTTTTTTTTTTTTTTTTTTTTTTTTTTTTTTTTTTTTTTTTTTTTTTTTTTTTTTTTTTGTTAATTTTTATTTTATACTGTGTCAGTCGGCCAGATGAGCGAAATTGGAAATGCACAAAGGAAACGATCGTTTCGTTGCAGCAACAATAATATTAATAATGACTGTTTACACTAATCTTGGATAATTATATAGAGTTTAGAAATCCGCCCCTTTTGCCTGTCGCATTTTGCATTCGTCCAATTTCATTGTCGACGACCAAAAACAAAAGCCAGGAACTTTCTCGTCAGACGTCGTTTTTCCCCATTTTTCGTTTCTTATTCCCAGCGAAACCAAGATGCATCAAGAACGCGCAATCTTCGTTCCAGAGACGAATCAAAGAAAGAAAAATAATGTATTATATATATATTGTACGAATCATTACGAGCAGAGTGTGTTTCTCTCACAGCTGTACCTTGTTCGTTCCGTTTGATTTCTTTCCTTTTTTTTTTGTTTTTTTTTTTTTGTTTTTTTTTTTTCTTTTTTCTATCGATTATTCTCTCTCTCATGATAGCTACACAGCAGAAGTACACAGGAAAGCGGAAGTAACGAAATAATACGTCGAATAGCAATTGTAGTAGTGGATAATGAAATTTTCTAGTATACCATACCTCGAGGAACGCGTAAACACTATACTGTTTATCGTATGTATGCAACATGCAAAAGCAAAATATATGTGTTGATGTGTAACAATTGTGCGTCCTCTTTCCTACCATTCTTTCCAATTGTTTCTCATCTATTGCATGTAAGCAAGTACTTACAGCTATAGTTTCCTTTCTAAAGCGAGTTTCCAAAGTTTTGCTTCTCCTCTCTAAAAGAATTCGATAAATCAAATTGTTTCTCCCTTACGATATATCAGAATTCTTTTTTCTTTTCTTTTTTTTTTTTTTTGACCGTAATTCGAGATAGTTACGTAATCTACGACGTTGCCATACTCGTTTTTTTTCTCATTTTTCTAATGGAAAAAGTATTCCAATTCGAAAAGGTTAACGATATTACGCGTTCGATATTTTTCCCGCGCTGTACGCTTGCTGCCGGCCGGAAGCGGTGGGATCATAAGTTCCGGTACGGAGCGAACGGCCTCTGCGCAAAATTGACGCGGTATCGAGCGTATTGATCCGGTCGACACAGCCAAAGTGCATGCAACGTTGTAGCCCGGTCACAGAGAACAGTCGGCGGGGCCCTCCGCAGGCTTCGCAGGCAGGCAACGTTTCCTGAACTTTGAAAATCAATGCCAATGTTCAGCTGGTGCGATAGCTGGGCCAAAGAGAGAGAAAGAGCCCGCCTGTCTGTATAGGAGGAACGTAGACAGGAAGAAAACGGCAAAAGCAGCATATTGATCTGCCTTTAGCAGACGGCTCGAATGCCAGCCACGCTTCACTGTCTGCGCAACCACAGAGACTCCGTATGCCTTAAAGCGGATAGACATCGCGTGGTTTAGCGTGGTTAATGCGTTCATCCGTTGATCGAATTTTCATTTATCTATGCCGTGTATCGGTGAGCAATTTTCATAGGGAATTTTCATCCTTATAACGTAATACGTGAATTGGTTATATAGATCGAAACGACGAATCACGAGCAACAAGGATTCTTTCATATTTCTGTCAAATAGAAGAAATTTTCCGACCGACGACATAGGAAGATACAGCGTGCAGCAAAATTAACGCACGTATTTACAACGATTACAGATTATAACTGTTACGATGTATCATAATCGTATTATAACGATCGTGTTATATTCGCAAAGAGACAAGTTACCGTATAGGTTCCATTGCCTTAGTCCTTTTCATGAAAGTATAAAATTAGAAGTCTACAGTCCACTTACGAGTAATAATAATAACGTATATGCCCTGTAAATGAGACTGATAGTTAACGAAGTTGGCAGCGTAGTTGGCTACCACTTACGGTCAAGCGAGTTCAAATCTGCCAAGGCAAGAAAGGAAAAGGCCTCTCCCGTTGTACAACGGACGATGGTAGAAATTATAATGTTTTATTGTTGTTGTATATTTGTCGAAGAAGTCCACGCACAAAAAAAGAGAGATCATCAACGTTACATAATGCTGGACTTTAGCGGGTTCTGACAGTTTGCAAACCATTCCAATAAAATATTATTAACTAACCACACACAATACGAGACAATATACACATAGAAACAATACAATATGTAAGAAAGAGAAGTTGGGTGAAAAAAACCCGAAAGAAAAATTATAAAAATTATTTTTGTAATTTTGAAAATTAAAGCGTGTCTTAATCATTCTTTGCCAAAGCTAAAGACAACGCGTCTGTGATTTTGAACGCTTCGGGAACGTTTTGTTTAAATTCCATATAATTTTTAAAAGATCTGACAAATTTTATTATCTTTCTAAAATTATTCTCGGACTGGGCTGGTTCAGTCTTGTTTTGGTCCGAACTACAGCGAATATTTTTCTTACGTCGTGTTTAAATAAAAGTAACTTTTACTTTATACGAAGTCACGTACACTGAAAATAACGAGAACCGTCGACCGACTGCCAAAGAACAATAACGCACGATCAATAATTACTGTTGAAGTTTGTCTATACAAGGTATCTTCCTTTGGATAAACAAAACTTTATAAGCCAATTTCTGGTAATTTATTTTAATAGGATTTTTAGGGTGTTCGTATAAATCCAGCTCGATTAGGGTGGATCTAGACCACGTGACCTTTATAGTGAAAGCACAGACCCCTTATACGTGGCATGACAACTTTTATTACGCTGGAAACAGCAATTTGTAACACTGTGGCAGTATAGTACACGAAAATAACGATATTGCTTAGCAAGAATTAACTTAGAAGGTTAATGACCGTTGGCGATCATTACGTTTCGTAACGTTATCATCACCGTAACGACCATTGCCGATGAAGAAAATAGCTGTCGAATAGCGAGTGTTTGTCCTATCGAATTAACGGAAGAATATAACAAACTATTTTTTAAAAACGAGGAACAAAAAGTGTATGTTCTTCGAAATGAATTATCGACAAAAAATTCCTGGTTGCAAAAGACAGGCTTTATCTAGAAGCCAATGTTTGTAAGCGGATGTCAAAAGTCAAAAATAAATAGAGAATTTACTTCCCATCCAACCTCTTTCTTCCTTACCACACATTGCTTATCAACTCCAATAATCTACAAAGAATTCTCTACAAAAGTTTCTTGTACGACAAACAATGTTCTTTAAGTGTAATGGCCCCTTAGGGATGAAACTCAAAATTACACGTTATTTTTAGCTTTTATCGACGAGAGAACGATCAGGACATGCTGTAATTTTCAAGATCAAAGAAGTAATTTCACCCGTTTATTTCAGTCTTCTTATTCCACTTCTTTTTTACCCGAAAACCATGCGTCCCTTTTTATTACAGTCGATAACGTAGGAAATGATAAAAGAGATAACCATTTGAACGTTTAAGGGCTCGAAGGCAGGTTCTCCCGGTTATTCGATGGAGCTCAAATTTTGCACAAATTGTCTCTTTATTAATCGCAAACATCCCGAGCGATGGCGCGAATGAAACCTTGAACAAACTTTTGTCATCGAGCCCGAATAATAAGAGTCATCGTAATGAGCGGCGAGTGCGTTTTCACGTTCGTGCGTATACCGTAATACCGAGAAAACGCGCGTACACTCAACATCGAAAAAATAACAAACGATTTCTTCAATCGCGAACGTGCTCGCGCCTTATGTTATTTCTCCGTAATCGAATCTTTTATTCGCGATTACGTGTCTTATCCGACGAGGAAATTCGGACAGGTTTGGTGAGAGGCGTAGTTTCGAAACATACGAAGTATCGTTTTTTCATACACATTTTTCGATATTCTCGTACAGGCTGAGATCTTGATCCATTAAAGTCCTATTCAAACTTTTACGATTACGCTTATGGTAGAAGCGTATCTCTTGGTACTTTATAAAATTTACTCGAATTGCGAAAATAGGTAATTTATTTAATTAAAGAAACTCGTTTTCCTTCGAATAGGAAACGGGAAACGTTGATGTTATCGTTAACGGTCGAGAGTGCGCGTTAAATTGTGCGATCTTTCGCACGACCGTCTGCTCTGTGCTTCCAACGTAATCACAATGGACAAATTAATATAGAAATAGATACGGATACGGATCTATTTATCTTCGTTTCGTAATAAACGTTTTAAACGAAATGGAGTAGTCCTTCGTCTCTTGGAAGATAGAAAGACGGAGAATTTATAAAAATTCCAAGAGATTTTCGGAATCTTCGTGGAGCAAGTTTTAATCGTCAAAGCGATCTTTGAAAAGTTTTAATGGAATTCGAAGCGATACGAATCTCAGAGATTGTACGATACTACTACAACTCTCTTTGTTTGAGGTTCCCTATGCTGCACGTTTTTATCCGGAATCGGCCGAGCTAAATTAATGAAAATAACGTACGAAGCGTCTAACGAGAGAAGATCTTTATTACGGCGATGTTTATACATTATTCAAGCAGCCGAGCGTTTAGTCGAGCGATTTGAAATTCCAGCGTCGATTTTTCTATCGTTGCCTATGAATACGATGATAAATATTAATGCTGCTCTGCGTTGAAATCGTGTTATTAAAGTCTATGAATTATTTTGAATTTTTATACACGGTTATTCGACGGCCAGCTTCGAAATTTTAGCATTCCGTGTTTTTCCAGGCTTCGAAACTTCGAAACTCCTAGCGTTATTCCGAAAGTTTCCGCTTCAAAGGCTCTCGGATATTTTCTTTTTGTACAGTTTTTTTCGGGTATATTCACTTGCATGCACGTTGCATAGATGAATAAACGTTTCGTAGTTGGTAAAGTAGATATTTCTGAATATTCGTCGTTACCAAAAGCGTTCGCGTCGACTCGTTTGATATCTTCCATCGCGAGTTTATCGTTGCTTCGATGTTCCATCTCGTAGCTGAATTCTCGTCGATCGTAATTCAAAGGAACGTTGTTCCATTTACGTGTCGATCTTATTTGCATCGACGGCGATCGAGCTTCTCTCAGCGAGGACGAGCGAAGAAACAAAAAATCGTGAAACGTGTGGAACGAACACGCGGTAACGAAGCGACGATGATTAATTGATACGTCGAATATCGACGTATTAAATAATTCGACGATAGAACGCGATAACGAGACAGAAGTTCGAGTTCCATCGACTCGAATATTTCAAGTATCGATACTGGCACGTTCGATGGTTGGGACACTGGTCAATTTGGTGGACGACAGAAAATCGATAACGAGGAAAGAAGCGACTCCCTTTAAGGATCGATATTACCGCGTATAGATAGTTTTTAGCGTGGCCAGCAACCTGTACAATGCTGACGACCGAATGCACGGTTTGATTTTCTACCACGGAACGTGGAAGAGGTGGAAGCTCGACCAGGGCGACCACCCTTGTTGCACAGAAATCAGTAACTTTGTTATCGTCGATTCTTCGACGATATTTTTTATTTTTCCTTCTTTCGTTCTTTCGCAACGTCGCGACTCGCAACGCACTTACGTTCTCTCTTAATCGATAGAGGGGCAAGAATACTTTTCTTGCGGAAGAAACAGGAGATTTGATATTATTTAGGTATCGAGTAGCTTATCGTTGAAAACATTCAAGTTGTATAAATTTTATTTATGTAATTTACGAAAGATGGATGAAATACAGGTCGTAGCTTTATTTGAATTTGCTGTAGATTTAATTAAACCATAGCGTAATCTTTAACAGAATCTTCTTAACTGTAATTCCAGCTTACAAACGATTCGTAAAATAATTTTTACTGTGTCGTGTTTTTATAATAACTTACTCGATGAGCGATAAATTCCTTTTAAAACACTTTATAGATGGATCGCAGATTTTGATGCATTCACGAGAAACTTAAGAGCGTAAAATGCACGTAAAACGAACGCGATATCAACGTAACACGAAATATCTACGTTAAGTATCCAATAGAATTTTCCACGAATAGAACGTGCCTGTTTGGTTACGTTTATAAAAATATTAATTCTATCCACGATATTTGCAAACACGTGTTCTACCTATAAATACGATTTGTTCTTTCGTTCGCAGGAAGAAGCCTGACGTTTTAGAATACCTGGACCTGTGCACGGATCCGCCTCTTCGTTTGCCCGCGTCTTGCCACTCGAGAATGCAGTCACAGTCGGCGTGCGATTGTTATTGCAAAACTCGCGTGCCGATAGCGCGACAAAGAGAGGAAATTCAATACGCAAGAAGCGGTATCAGAGGGTCGAGAAGCTCCGTTCGTCGAACAGAAACAGCGAGAAGCGCGAGAAAAGTTACATTAGCAGCGGCGAAAGCGGTCAACGATGAACAGGTATCGGTGTAACAAGAAACGCGATCATATGGCGAATATGAAAATTGATCAGAATAACAAGCGATAAAAAGAAGAAGAAAAAGAAAACGAAACTAACGCTCGTAAAATATGGTAGACGTAGATAAGATACAGGATCAATTTTGGTATTTCAAATCCATGGGATTTTTATTACAATATCGCGTGGATCTTGCGTAATCGATAATACCAAGCGAGATAATTCTGAAAAACAGATTTCGCTAATTCCTTATATAGAGGATCTTTCAAAGTTACCTGTTGTTTATTCGACCAGTCGCGGAGAGACGCGATCATGAGGAAGCTCGTCAACGGGATAAATTCCCGTTACGATTAGCTAATCAACGCCACGAACTGATCGATCCTCTATTTCAGTTAGGATAATAGGGATGGTTGAATTAGTATAACACTGAGATTAATAGATTATAATATATATGTCGGAGATGAAAGAACGTCGGGGCCTGCCCTTTGGAATTTTTGGGAAAATCTCCAATACCTTAGTCTATAATTTTTATTATAGCTGTACTTAAATAATGAAACTTGAAAGTAGTTGTTTATGATTTACTCCGATTATGTTTGCCCAAGATGTATGACGTAGGCTTAATCTCTAAGTGACACATCTGGTCGCTAAACGTAGCCACGGTCACGGGATGGACGTTTTTACCTAACAGAGGTATGGAGTAGTTGTATAATTCTCCTTAAAAATATAGTTGACCCGAGGGGTACAGAGAAGTACAGAGAAAAGTACATGAGTGAGTTCCACTTGGACTGTGAACAAGTAAGTTCAGTTCCACTTGAGCTTTGGAGAAGTCAGCGCATTTGCCATCCTGTTGACCGTGTATTCGTTATTGAACCTAAGATTATTGTCATTAGTATCTCGAGTATCTAATCGCCACGGCTAATTGTCAAATTCTGAAATAATCATATTTGTACTATTAATTATCATCTATATTATATAACAACAATGGCTAATCCAAATGAAGGTTCGTTAAACGTCCCTAACCTCAATGATAACTCGACATATATTTGCAACAACTTTGTAGAGAAGATAGTTACGCTGTTGCGATAGAGCAATAACCATAAGGAACTCTTGACTGGAAGATGTTTTGCGCCACTTAACGCGTTAATGGTAAATCAAAAAGACTCGTTTTATGACAGTTCTTTAGGATTATTACCATCCAACTAATTGTGTTGACGTGGCGAGTGGCCTCCTCGACCGAGGGATTCCGGGCTACGCAAGGAGTCACCCGACGAAACACCTGTATCATTTACCTTTCACCACTCTCCTGATACCTCTGAATACGAGTGTACGCTGTATGCACATAATTTGGATAATATTAGGTCGTCCGAAAAGTTTCTTTCGTTTTATAAGGAAATAATGGATGCACAAGATTTTCCGCTTTATATTATTTTATCGAATTACGTATGATCCATTTTGTTCTACCAAGATAAAGCTCACAACGTTCGACAGATTAGGTTTCACGTTTGTATAAAGTTGCGTTGTTGTAAAAGATGTGTTTGTAAAGGAAAGACACTTTTCCGACAACCTAATAGAACACTCGAATTTTAGGTGGTTTATTCGTTGTCTGATTTGCAGCTCGATAGCAAGAGATCCAGCGCAACTCTTTCTGATTCGCCGGTGCTCAGTCCGGAAACAATGGCCGTTCTCGAAAACGTAGAAAAATTGGTGAAGGACGCGCAGATCCAAATGAAGGAGATAAGTATGTCCGCTAAGTGCGGTCGCCTTCAAAAATGCACAGACGTGTAAGTGTCCCGATCGATATGTGCTTTTCCCTACGAAATCTACACGATACTTTGCA
Organism: Bombus sibiricus; assembly: GCA_014737505.1. NCBI lineage: Eukaryota > Metazoa > Arthropoda > Insecta > Hymenoptera > Apidae > Bombus > Bombus sibiricus. The sequence goes on from JACXIM010000050.1 coordinate 2,680,579, forward strand.
ACACCCTCGAACGACGCTCGTTTTTCTTCTCGGTCAATAGATACGCGCTGCGTATTTAGTTCGTAAATTTATGTAGTAAACTGTGACTTCGTAACGAACTACGTAGCCAACGAAAAGCGTCTGGAAGAAAAACGCGCGTCGACGACGCTCGCAACGTACGAAACATTCCGATGCAACGCCAACTCACCTCGAAGCTTGCAAAGATTCATCGCGTCGATTTAAGTTCCCATAGCAGGTGCCACAAGCAACAACGTGGTCGGTCACACGTCGAGCCATTTGTCTAAGCGTCCCAACTTGTTCAAACTGCACATGTCTTTTGATATATAAATACACGCGTAAGGTACAACTAATTTTATTTTCCAAGATGTTCGATAAATAATTGCTATCAATTGATCATTGAACAAGGAAGATTTACTGTCTTGAAGTAAATAATAAGTCAATAACATCCACGTACCGCGTCTCTCGCGCGTGTTGCTTGTGTTCCACCCGACTTCTCGTACGATGCTGTAGGTTGAAGGGTTCAAAAAATTACACAGCCTGACGTTTCTTTCAGACATCCAGACGAGGCGGCGTTCGACGACGAAAATGATCAACTCTTGTACATCCGTGAGCGAGTGGCCTACAAGTTTCAAGAAGCGAACGGCTGGATCGACGCGGGAACCAGCGACCATCGACCTGGTCGTGAGCAACACGACGCGATCAAAGCCAAGAGGACGGTCGATCTAACGGCGCCTAAATTTCAAACTTCCGACGATCGTTACGAGGAATTCTCGCGACGAAGGAAGCGGTACGTTCAAAGATTCGGACTTTCCTCTTCGTGTCCCGCGCCCGAGGACAACGAGCGCAGAGACGAAGATCGTATTACACGTCCTCCGCCAGAGAACACGCGGAGAGACGACACAAGGGCGAACGCGTTCTCGGTGCGGATGGGTCCTTCGGTGAATATCAAAGGAGACCTGGTCACCCAAAGCTTGGCAAGCATTCGCATCTCACCGGATCCGTCGTTCGTGCAAGAAAGTCGCAACGTCGCAACTTACGTGGTTCGTCGTGACTTTCGCGCCAAGGATGGCTCTCCGAGGAAGAGGGAGAAAGTCGCAAGAATAGCGGAGGACGGTGAAAGTAGGACGAAGGGGAAATCGAAGAGGGCAAGTTGGAAAGATCGTGTGGAAAGTGGCGATGGATCGGACGCGGCGCGCGTTCCTGGGAAATCGGAAAGAGTTGCGGCAGGGAGATCCTGCGATAGTTTGGCGAAGGACGAAAGATTGGATGAAAAATTGGACGATAAATTGGACGAAAAATTGGACGAAAAATTGGGCGAAAAATTAGGAGATGTGCGCGAAACGACGGCGAAGGATCTCGAGAGCGAGGTAAACCTGGAGTCGACGGATCGCGACGACGAGGTCGCGCTGAAGGAAAATTTTAGAGAAACGATCGAGGACATTCCGAACGACGAATCCGAGAGTGAAATTATCGAAGAAGGGACGGACGATTCGGCGATGAAAATATCGGCGAGGGGCAACCAGAAGCAAGTGAGATTCGACGAGCGAATCTCGGAGAGGAAGGAATCCCCTGAAGAGGAAATAGTCGAAGACGGGAGTCCGCTGCGAGTGAAAAATCACGAAAGTCGCGTCGAGTCGCAAAATACTGAAGGAGCAGATGCGATTTGCGAGGAGAATTCGAAAACACCGTTGACGTTCGTCGAACGTTTGGAAAGCCGACGAGCTTCGAACGATCAACCTGAACGATTCAAAGGCTCTTCGAGGAAACTTCGAACGAACGACGAGCAGGTTCCGTTATCGAGCAAGGAAATGGAAGAAAAGCACAAGACCGATAAAAGAAGACACAAGGAGGTTTGCGAGAAGCGAAAAACGGAGGAGGATGAGCGCTATAATGCGATAGATAAACGTTTCGCAAACATCGTTCAAACATATTGCAACAGAGACGAGAAACAGCCGGTAAATTACGCGGAGGACAACGTTTCTTCGTCGAGCGCGATCTTCACGGAAGATAGCGAGGAATCGGACGATCTTTGCAATTTGTACGAACCTTGCATGGACGAGTTGGACCAGGTGTTGCTTTCGTACGATAAGATAATCGAGAGCGTCGTTCGATCGACGAAAACGATAGACAGGTTTCTTTCGCGACCGGAGCTCGACGAATATCGCGCGCAGGATACGACGAGAGGAAAAACCGACGGGAAATATACCGCTGATCTGGTTGCGATAAACAGCGCGAAGATCGCAACGGTGGAAACCGATGGAGCGGAAAATTTATCTAAACAGAGTACGTTGGTTGATCGGTTTCACGCGCGCGCTAAACACAGCGCGGTATCGAAGGTAAAGAAGAACTCGACGATTAGGTCGGAGAAATTTGCAAAGCGAAATGCAGCGATTAAATTTGAAAATTGCGAATTTGATCAGAGTGTAGAGATGGAGGTGGAAGAACGTCGAGATCGAACGAAATCGACGATCGAAGATCAACGATTGCTAACGAGGAATAAAGCGAACGTGAACGAAGAATGGGAGCTTGATAGGATCAAACGAACGAAAGCTACAACGTGTTTAAAGTCGTGTGTATCGACGAGAAACGAGGATAGTTCGAGGAGAAGGTGTATCGCGCCGAAAGTCTCGGACAAATTTACGGCGCGAATTTTCGCAACGAACTCGAGGACGAAGGATCGACCGGCCCCTCGGAGGAGAACGTCGAACGAAGAAACCACCGGCTCGAGCGAAGATAACAGCAGGAATTGCGAAACGACGACCGGTACCAACGAGACGAGACACATTTTTCCTCGTAAAACGCGTTTATTTCGAATCGTGAACGATAGCTCGAGCTTAACCGCCTCTTCGATTTGGCCGCAGTCCTCGAGTACGGATACGAAGAGCGCGAACGATACGAAAATGTCGCAAGAGACGTGGAGGTCGCCGATGATCAAAGACGAGTCTCGCGACGAGAGAGCGACGATTCTCAGGATAAACGCGTTGGAATTGAAGGAAGGAGAGGTTCAGAGAGGTAATTTCGATGACACGACGTTGCGGAATATCGTTCGCCCCGCTGTCTTAAAAGATGTTGCAGCGGAAGAGAAGATCGAGGAAAACTTGATGGCGCGCGCTCTTCGAGAAGAAACACGCTTCGTAGAAGATAAAATAAAGAACATGTTGAAGGTAAACGAGATAGTGCCTCTGATGGCGAAGAGCTTGTTGGAGAGTTTGAAGAAGGACGAGGCCAGTCGTGGAAACTTGCAGTTGCTAGTTTCTGGAAAATCGTCGATATACAACGCGATTTCGAACAACATTCGTATGGTCGGAGCGACGAAATCGGATGACGAATCTGAGAAACGAGATTCGCAATTGGAACATGCGCGGGTTGAAACGAACTTGAATGAAGAAATTATCGAAAAAGATATTTCGATGAAGGATAAATCTGAACGCGACGACGCTGTTCTTAACGAGTCGATTCCTAATACCGAGGATCGATCGTCTTTAAAATGTAACGTTAATATATCGAGAAACGAAAATTCAGCGGATAAAATAGACCGCGATATCGGATTGGCGGAAGACGTTAAAATAATCGGTGGAATTGATAATACGAAAAAGGATCCTGAAAAGAATGACGAGAATAGTAACTCGAAGAACGATGCAAACTTGCGGATGGAAGTAAGTGAGAAGGAAAATAAAAGAACTGCGTCTAATATTATTCACGAGTCAATCGGGAGCAAAGAGCACCAAGTTACTGAAACTTTAAGAAATAATTTGCTGCGGGATATCGATGAAAGAATGAATTTACACAACAACGAGGCAGCTGTAAAGGATATTAACGAAACCTCGCTGAAAACGAACGATGACAAAGATGCGAAGCGTGATGACCCTGAAACATGGAATAAAAGATTAGTAACTTCGAACGATACGGTTAATGAATTGAGAAAAGAGAAATCTGTAGAATTGTGCTCGATGGAAAATCGAGGGAAAAACGAACAGTTCGATAATAATATTTCGCAGGGTTTATCGTCTGATTCTTTGCGCGATTGCGCGTCTCTTCGATCTTCCTCGAGAAACCTTTCGAAAACTTCATCGAATAATACGAAACTTTCACAGGAAGCGAATGAATTTAAGCAGATGGAAACGAGTAATGTGATTGTTGATAAAATAAGCAATATAAATAACTCGCATTTCGATAGCTTATTCGAGAAAAAGAACATTTTATCCGATGTGTATGACGGAGTGGACAGAAAGTTCTTCTCTTCTACGTGTCTTGATGTCAATACCAATTATTCAAGTTTGCTTAATCAACGGCAGAGGTAAAGGAAATACCTTAAAACACGCGCAATTTCAAATAATTTAATTAATTAATCGGTCATTATACGTTTAATGTTTGGTCGTATTAACTAAAAAATATTTATGAAATTATATCTACAATTATTTAATTACTGTCATTATTTTCTTTAATCGATTTCCTTGAAATTGTACTATTCTCAAATTATACTTTTTACAGGCTTTCTAATGGTACGTCTACGATATCTACGATAGAATCGAACAAGGTAAGGAAATATCTCTTTAACATTCAATGTGTCCAAAATAATAATTAAACTGCGAATATTTATACAAGTTCGTATTTTTTACGAATATAATTAAAATAATAGAATCTAGGCAGGAGTTTGTTTTCTCTGTTAAATATTATAACGTATTCTGTATATTTATGCATCTTGAAATTTTTTATAATCCATTTTCAATAAAGTAGTTCAGCAATAATTCATTTGGCAGAAATGCCTCTCCTGCCTTTTTTATTAAGAATATATTATCATGTTGGCAATTGTGAGAATTAAAACGAATTTACTCGATTTTATTAATTTTTAATTCCACGAGACAAAGTTTTCCGAATAAAATCAATAAAAATAATTAATATTGAAATTTGTATATTTTTTAAATTCTTCGTCTAATTACGTCTCATTATCTCAGATGGAAATTTCGGATACTTCACACTCCGAAGGGGAACTATACATGCCAAGTTCCGGTTCATATTCTCTCGGAGAAGTTCGAATGTTGACAAAGATTCGATCAGATGGCGAAAACACTGATGATTTCGATAATAACGTCGCTGTTTTCGTTACGAAAGAGATGTTGACTTCTTGGAACGAATCTTCAAAGGTAAAATAACAAATTTCGTAATATATACATGAAATAATATTAAAATTATACTATCGTATAATGATATGTATTAGTATTAGAATTATTATAAATTAACATTTTAAAATTAAGATCTTAGCAAGAAATTAAATTATTTAAAGAAATTTCAATGTTATATTATCATATTCTTAATTGAACCTTTATTATGAGAACTATACTTTTTAATTATACTTAATCGATTTATTTTTAGTCTCTTATACAAAGCATGGGAGAAATTTAAAATTACCGGTTTGATAGAAAGCCCGTCATAGAAGCATGAACATGAAGAATTACAAATACTGCAATTGAAGATGCAACGACGGTGACACATTCCCGAATATTTATGATTTGAAAGGACCATTAAATACACGATGAAAAATATCATGAAAGTATTGTAAATAAAATGATAACTTTAGATAAAATCATGTTATGTATTGGATTATTATAAGTGTCGTGTAATTAAGCATAAATAATGTGAAATGTGCTTGTCATTATTATATCGCAATAACCTGTGATCATTTATTACACTATCTAAAATAAATATAACGATAACCCAAGTTGTACATGAGAATAACATTTGAGGAAATACTTTGCTTTAAGAAAATAAACTGATTGTGTAAAATGTATATAACCAAAGGGAATACAATAATACCGTGGAGTATTTCTTAAATCATGCAAACATAACCTTACATTTCGGGAAAAATATGAAATTAGTTGACGCAAGAATCTCTGAGACAACGCATTAATAGAGTATAATTTACCTAACGATTATTATTGAAATAATGTACTGTATACGCTTTAATGGATAAAAATTATATTCAACATAAGAAAACAACGCGAAAAAAAATGTGCGACAAGTATGTCATCGGTTACTCGATATCCGAAAAAAAACGACAAAAATTTAATTGGAGTGACTTTTGTAGCGTTTGTGAGTCTGAAGGGTTTCTATTAAAAATGGTAAATAATTTTTTAAGCTTTCTGAAATTATTATTAAATAGTTATGTCATACATGATATTATAATAATGTGAGGTTATGTATAAAAATGTATATTTATAATTTATATACCTCTATAATATTTTATCAAATATTTTAGAATTGATACGTTAATTTCAGATTGATATAAACTCTGATCTTGAACCTCAGGGACCATTCCATGTTTTTATATACAAAATGACAGACAAACTAGCACATGCTGAATATGGTGATCAATATGTATGAACAAATTTTTTATATTTATTGTGATTAACAACGTTATGACAATTAATTTATATTCCAGGCCAAAGCAATTATCTCAAGAATGAAGGAATACTTCTACCAACATCCCGAAATAATAGTTATCGACCCTTTGGACAATATTAGGATTTTAATAAATCGTTATAAATCATATGAAATCTTACAAGAACAGCTACAACTCGATGGTAAATACAAATTCTTAATACTTAGATTCGATAATTTTTTTTATTAAAGTTAATAAAATATCAAATAACAAATTATTGATCTATATATGGCTCATATGATCTATACATAAATTTTTTGTGAGTTATATGATTATATGATCTATCTTTTTATAGGGGTATTTACTCCAAGGTTTGTAGAAATTAAAAGTAAAAATGCTATTGAGAATATATCGCTGTTAAAAATGGCAGGTATTAAGTTCCCATTTCTTTGTAAACCACTTGTGGCTCAGGGTTCCAACGATGCACATAAGGTAATTTAATCATTAGAAAACATATGAATATTATTTAAAGGTTAATAATAATCATGCTTTTTAGATGATGGTGATTTTTAATGAAGGGGGTGTGAAGGATTGTCAGCCTCCTTGTGTGGCTCAACAATTTATCAACCATAATGCAATTCTTTATAAGATATATATAGTTGGAGAAAACTTTCATGTAGTCGAAAGACCTAGTTTCAAAAACTTTTATGAAGAAGACTGTACTGCATTAAACACAATATTTTTTAGCTCTCATGATATATGTAAGAGCGATTCGAGGTCTAAATGGTCAATTCTGACAGAGGAAGACATTCCATTAACCGTAAAACCGAAACATGAAATACTAGAGAAGATTGTTAAGAGAGTTACGGATCTTTTTGGATTGCTTTTGGTTGGTGTGGATGTTGTTATTGAAAATCATACCGAAAAATATGCGATCATAGATGTAAATATGTTTCCTGGGTATGATAGTTATCCTAATTTCTTTGAACAATTAATAAGCTGCATAAAGAAGCTATCAATTGAAAACAGAGATTTGCAGCAGCATTCTAAAATTTATACACTAAAAAAGTGTTTAAGCGATGACTTGGATTCTGGCTTTGAAAGCGACGAAAAGAAAAAATATTCTACAAAGAATAAATAATATAAATAACAAGAAAGTGAAGGAGATTAATAAATATATCAAACTGATATTCCAGTTCACTATATTGTAACAAGTACAAAGTGATATAATTTGATGAAGCAATGTATGCTTTTTTTTATAATGACTTATTTCATGTTTACTCTTGACGGTATTTGAAACTGTTATAGCAGATCTGCGTTTTGTGACCTCGCTACTTTCTAACATTTTTGGGTTGTTTGTTGGTATATAGTTATAGTAGGGAAAGATTAATTTTGTTTATTAACTATATTGACATTTTTTAATAAATTTTGCCCATTATGGTAAGAAACGCATGACTGCCAAAGAATATTTTGTACTTTTCACTTGTATACTATATTTGCATAAATGGTTGAATAAAACACCTCTGGGATTAATATATGTAACGTATATTTATAAATTTACATTTTCATTGTGAAGTATGAAATTGTACATTAAAACTACTATAAAAATATTAAAAATACACAATGAAAGAATTATAGAATACTATATTTTTTTGTTCAAACAACACTTTCATGTAGTTGCTTATTTTGACAAAACTGTAAATACAGGGTGGTTCGTTTAAATGGCATTATCTAAATATCTATTTCCGCTCTTATATGTGACCATTGAAATACTGTAATTTCATCTTGAAAAATTTTTTCATACAATAATAAATAACACAGATCTGGATGTCCAGACCACGGTCTTATTAACTATAAACAGATCTGAACACTTCCATGTCAAAGGTATCGGCGATGTCGTCCATCTTTTGAGTCGAAAAAAATCAAAATGGAGGATAAGAAATGGTCTCATTGTGCGCATATGTGATACGTATATTCATATATACAGATATTACGAATGTCCCAGACAGAGACAGAGACAGTCTACTCATCTTTGCCTGTCTCACAGAACGAGACCCTTATTGTCTTCCATGTTTATTTTTCAGAACTCAATTTTCGAACGATTTTCTTTAGCAAGTGTCGAGACCTGTTTACTGTTTTTTATTCATATGATCGTGTAGTAGATGCTTTGCATAGTCATTTTGATTTTCCATTATATTTCAATGGCAATCATCACAGCATTTTTATCAAAAACTGAAAAATATCTTCATTATTAATCAATGTCTTAATCTCAAAGATAATGTGTAATTTATAATAAAAAATTAATATTGTCATTTATATTAATTGAGAAATATTATAAAAATTTGTAAATCCTTCATTTTAAAGGCTTAAAAAGTAAAATATTCAAGGATAATAAATCTCTTTTAGTAATGTTTGCGTAGTTTAATTGGTAACACTGATATGCTCATACGCGCGAACCTTTTATTTTTTTGAACACAATGCGCACGATGCTGAAAATGTGTACAACATTAACGTATTGCTCTCTCGATAGTGTGTGTAATTTTATACGAAGCGAAACAAGAATTCAGTATTCATTAGAGACTTAAAATAATATTAGCAGTCGATACGATTTAGAATCTATTGATTCATTCAGATTAATTCTTTTGGAACGAGCACATATAGGCGCGTGACTGGTTTTAACAGTGACGTTTGTAGATTCGTGACGTTTGCACGACAAATGATTTAGTTGCAAACACAAATCGCTGGAATAATACTGTTTGTGTGACTTGTGAGTAAAACATAGCCCGAAATGTTTTTCAAAGCGACTAATAAATTTCGTGAAATGTGATAAAATATCGTGACTTTTTGCCAGAATTTTCTTTCACGTGGGCCACCAGAAACAAATGTGGACGAAGGCATCGAAGGAGGAAAAAGATAGAAATAGTACGTAAGAAGGAGAGGTTAATTCGTGCACGGAAAAGAGCCAGAGAAAGAAAGCAAGATACGGAGGAAAAGAGAGGACACTCAGTGCCGAAGCTTTATCTTTATTATGCGCCGCTGAGTGAATTGTCAAGTGAAATCAGAAATGGCTGCCAACGAGCAACAACGCAAGGTGAGTAGGGAGAAATACATTGTATTTTTCTCGAATTGCCAATGGCTTTTCGATACGTCCGTGTCAACAGCGAATTCGTAATACTGTCTAAGGTTAAATTGATCATTCTGAACAGTCGAACGTGTGATTTATTCGCGATGATTTTGAGTCAAAAAACGGGATTCATACAATGTCTCGAGACTAGTCATACTAAAAGGAACAACAACGTCTTGGACTTAGTTCTATGTTAATAAATATTTGACAATTAGAGGGACTCAAGAACGAATTATACAAGAATATAGCAGCATTTTGCGTGAATGGAAATTTTTTCAAGGGACGTTTCACTTCATTCAAATATTTGCCAGATCATCGGTGCATAGAAAGACGTATAAATTGTTATATGCAGTATTTACATTTGCACAAGCAGCTGTCAGTAGATGATCGGAAAGGTGTCATGAGGTCTTGGAAAAAATGTGCAATGTGCAATTCTCTTCGATGTCTGGTTCATATGAAATATGTTACAAATTTTTTTTCAAAACATCGAAAGCTCATACGAATTTGACGGAGATAGGTAGTGCGATCGAGGCAATCAACGTACAATAGCATTAACGAAAGCTGCGACGTATGACAACCGACATGTCCTAACAATTTTTGACTATACTTCCTTCATTATATTTTTCATCATATTTTTGACTAACGGTCCGACTTTTAGATAAATCGAAATTAGTGAGGAATTGCGACATTTCATACTGAAAATATCCTGGACTTTGTGCAGCTGAAGTAATTAGACAGAATACGAAAATTAACATATGCCTGTTATGACGGCGGATATCTATATTTCTTTTTCAATGAGACTACTGCTACTACTACCGTCAATTTTTATATTAATCGTATATTGTCAATATTATTACGAAATATTTCGGGAATGTGGCGAATCTTTGATTCCTTTGACATTGGATTCTCTACCAATCCAAAGCATTTGTAGATCGTTCTCCTCGTTGTACCATAAATAGACGTGATTTTCTTTTTTGTCTTAGAGTTATCATGGAACGCAATCTTTTTTTGGAAAAATCGTTTTTACAAACGTCGCAGCAAATGGAATCTTTCTCATGACTTTTTACTGTTAATGTTTAAATTTTATGACCGATTTCATAATATTGTGCACAGAATATAAATTAATATATTTTTATTATACTCTCGTTTCGTAATAAAGTTGACTTATCGTGAAGGTAAAAATATTGAAAAGATAAGGATAAATAACGAAAAGATTATATTCCATTAAAACGGATATATTTCTGCTTTTATTTTATTCACTTATGTATATGTATGCGTTGTATACGTGCATATGCACAATCTCCGTCATATTTGTGTGTTGATTCACGTTTACATTTTTTCATCACTTGTATAACAATTCGTTAAGTATGGACGTGAATAGAACATTAGAAAAAGTATGGGGAATAACGTATACTATAAGTAATGCATTTAATTGCACTCGTAATTAAATAATCAATAAAGTTTTTTTTATCAAGAAAATTATTTTTATAAAATTAATATACCTTACATAAAATGATAAAATATTCTTATAATTTCGTTCTTAATATGCTTAATTGAATAAATAACTGAAAAACATATTATTTACCATTTAGTATATTATATTAATGATTGTCTTTAGTAAATATTTCATTTAAAAAATGTTTAAATGACACTTGTGCTTATTCAATGTTAAAAAAGGTATATACACATAGATGAGCAATGTATGCACATTCATCCATTTCTTAAATTAGTAACAACATATTTTTGTGTGTACTTCTTTAAATTGTACATTTAATAAAAACAATTAGTTTTAATATATTGCTATTATCTATGAATGTGGAGATAAGCATATGTGACCTTAGAATCTGTCAAGGTATGTGATTTTAAGGTTTCACAAGTGCTATAATATAACTGAATATTGTTCTGATTTAAAAATATATGTAATTTTTTAATTGTTATATATCATGTTATATAATTTTTGTAACAAATAACAACTAAATATGTAATATATATTAATTTCTATAAATAATAATGATTTACTTAATTTAAGAGATGGTATTTGTGTTTATATCTAAATATTTTTGTTAATTTAATTACAAATATTTTAATTCATATCTTATTAATTGTTTAACATAGTATTGAAAACGTATTTTTACCATATTTAAATAGAAATAGAAAATAATTGCACACATACACACACATACTTTATTTCAATCAGATTACTTTACATAATTTTTATTAACCACTTATATATATTTGTAAAGAGATATGTACTAATAGATCTATCAAATTGTATTAACAATTAGGAATCACGAGAATTAAGAGAACCAGCCCACCATGCAAGGAGACCAATGAATGCTTTTCTTATTTTTTGTAAACGTCACCGTGGTTCTGTGCGATCTGGTTTCCCACATTTAGAAAATCGAGCAGTTACAAGAGTTCTTGGAGAATGGTGGGCTACTCTTCATCCAGATCAAAAACGTTCTTATACAAATCTAGCACAGGAGGTAAATTACTTGCATAATAAGGAAGTTAAATGTCATGCTAGTAATTACACTGTTGATGTAATTTGACATAGTCAGCTGTAGATCTTACAAACTCAATACTATTTACAATTCTATACAAATTTTTATTAAAAACTAAATATTTTTTTTAAGTTGTATATTAGAAATTTTAATTACAAATTTTTAATTTTCCTAATTTTAATTTTTATGATTACAATTTAAAATTTTTCAGTACAAAGATGCATTCTTGAATGCAAATCCTGACTTTAAGTGGTACAAATTACCAGCACCTCCTTTACGTACTTTGAATACTAGGCCTACAAACAAAAAGGCAGAAACAAATTCTAATGAGCAAATAGTAGAAAGTGTAAAATGTGAGAACAAGTCTTCCGATTATTCAAAATCTGATAAGCGAGATGGACAATCAATTCAACCAGGAAAATTAGCTGATGAATCCCAAATTGGTGGCCTCAGTTCATTATTTACACCTCAAAAAACACAAGCAGCAGATGAGAAAGTGACTATTAATGGTTCTGTGATTGAAAATGATACTGAAGTACCAAAACCTCCTAAAAAAAGATATTTAGAAGTACCTTTTTCATCTGATAATAAGAGAGAATGTAAAGCTGATCTTTTTGATGCAAAAAAGAGAAAAAAATCTGAATCAAATAATAATGTGCATCAATATGTAAGGGACCTTTTTAATCAAATTTTTCTTGATTAAATTTTCTACCTTTAAATAATTAAATAGTCGCACTGTTTCTTAAAATTTCACATTTCTAACATTAACAATTGTATTTAGGATACAGAAGATGAAAAAACAGAAATAAATAATTTTTTAACTACGAACATGCCTTCAGAAGAAAGTAATTTTAGAAGTGAACGAACATGCAAAGGTTTACGTTATCAAAAGTTCCTTGCAGAACAAATGAAAAATGTTGGTGCATCAGGACAGCAGCCTAAGAGAAGAAGACAAACTGGAAATCGTAGGTAAATAATTACAATATTTCATTAAACTTGTGTTGCATGTAAAATATGATTTCATCATTAATAACCTACTTCTGATTGATGCTTTCATTAGCACTGATGGTCAAGCAACTGAAAGAAGAAACTCTATTTCTTCAAATGTCAGTGAAAAAACAGATTCCTTGAGTAGTGAAGGTGGAAATAGCTCTCGCGGCGAATTAGAGCATCTTGTTGAAAGGTAATTTAAATTCGTTTATCATTTGCATTTTTATCGTATATATGGAAACAAAAAGAAATAATATAAGTATTATTTAAAGCGCTGAGGGAAATATAGAAGCATCAAAACCAGAAGAGACAGAAACTGAAGGTGCAGAAGGACAAGTTGATTTTGGACCATGGACTGCAAGAAAAAGGTTTCGAGCTGAGTAAGTTTAATGTCGTTTTATAATGTTACGCATTAAAATATTGTGTAATATACAACGAAAATGTATTATTTTCATTTTCTTATGTAGGGACTTTAATTTAGAAAAGAAAATTGAAGCGTTACCATCTTTAAGTTTAGAAGAATTTCAGGAAAAGAAGAAGCAACAACGTACGAAAAAGAAAAAAATTGTACAAAAATTAACATCGACTTCGAATAATAAAAGGCATCAGAATAATTTCGACAGCAACGATCAAGCAAACAGTCAAAACAATATAAAAATATCCCAAACAGAACGTGAAAATTCAGAAGATGCTGAGAAACTTCTAGTTGGAAGTCAAAAAAGGAAAGCACGAAAACAAAGCATTACACGTAACGCGGCAGCTATAAATGATTCAAAGCAAATCGAGATTGAGGAACCCAATAAATGTAAGTATGGACGAAATGAACTGTATTGTTTATTTCTTACTTTTATTTTACTTCTTAGTGTTTTGTTTATAAATATAACAGAAATATTTCTTGTAAATTTTTCAGATTGGAACGTTATTATTTTTATGAAAGAAAAACTTATAAAAATTGTCTTATCTTTTATTTAGATTATCTATGTTTTCATCTATAAAGAAGTGAAAGTTACAAGAAGAAATTGTACTTTTTATTAGGAACTAGAATTCAGTTAACTAAAGCTTCAATTTATATTATAAGGTATTTATGTATGAGCTAGAAAACATAAATTTACGTTCCAATCTGCAAAGTTTTCACTTGTACTTAAGTTTTATAATTTGTAAACATTCTTTGTTTTAAAATTAAAATATTTAAGATTATGAAAGTAGAGGATATTATGTTTCATGTTTGTTATTATAAATACTATATAAGCTTATATTATTTAATTATTATCAAGTTAATTAATCATGCAAATATTGATAGCATGGTGTGCATCGCCGGACTTAGAAGCACTGGCATGTCTTGCAGCAGTTGCCGCCAACAGAACAAAACTTACCAAAAATAATACATAAGAGATATATATTTTTCATATTTAGCAGTCGTTCATGACGTAAACTTGTGCTAAGTAAACCAAAATCTTATTCATTTATTTCTTAATACAATTTCTTATTAGCTGAATTATTGAAATAATTGCTTTGATTGCTGTTAAAAAAAAAAAAATAATAACGTTTCCGATTTATCAAAAATGTACTACGTTATTATTGTTAATATCTATGTCGTTAATCGCTGTTAATATGAATATTAATACTGTGACTGCTATAATTATTTCGTCACTCAAAATGTAAAAATATTTCTTTTATGTTGCATGAATGTCCCACAAATGTGGTTTATGGAATATAGTTTCTTGTATAGTTTGTTAATGAATAATCTTGTTACTATTACATACTGAAGAAAGATTCTAGTTTTCACTTTGCGTTGCGTGTAATTATTAAAATGTTACGTCAAGCATTCTATACTTGTTAATAAATACCTGCAGTGCAGATGATAGCCATTTTATCTAACTTGGAATAAAAATGCCCGCATACTGATATTCATTGGGAAATTTGTGCAACTTCCAACAAAGGACGTATTATAGTCATATAGGACCTGACTAGGTAAATATTTGCTGAAGGAAAAGAAAGGTGCATGCAATAAAAGAGTGTTAGTGAGCGTGTATTATGATAATATTGGCAGAGCAAGGATTTGATCTTGCAAATTAATTTTTTTAATATAAAATGTTATAAATACTGTGAAGAAGGGACGGTAACAAAACCGTGAACCTTCACAAAGCCGATGAGCAGGGCATTTTATCATATCTATGTGTAGTAACGATAACACGTAATAATTGCAAAGTCACTTGTTACTATTTTTGTTATTATCATCGGCGTACGTTTTATCTATATTTCATTATGTTCTGTAAACATTTTATGTACATAGAAATAGGTGCAGTATTATGGAAGATATCCTTCATGATCTGAATATCAAAAAAGGATATAATCAAAATATATATGTATAAATATATATATATATATACATACGCAATATACATGTACACATGAAAGAGACCACTGTTTATATGCTGTACGTGCGTACATGTAAATATACATAATAACGTTACGTATGCAAAATAAAAAATGTAAATTTTATTATTAGCGAATGTTCAATATCAGGAAGCGTATGTATACGTGTATGTATATAATTTGATAAGACTACGTATATATATATGAATGTATATTTATAATATTTATATAACTATTATTCTAGAATTAAGACCATGAAAAATACGTTTCTGTGCTCTGTTTGAGAAAGTAAGGGACTTGTCTGTGATTTTGGCTAAAGGAGTTTTTAATATTTTATATTTTTCTATTGATTTTTTTCTCTCGTTTTTCTTTCTCACTTTTTTAATTTCATTGAAGTCTAACTCCAGACACTATTAGTGAAATGATAGGAACAATTAATGTTAGTAAATTCCTCTGTAATATGGAAATGAGTATACTGATTATATTTCAAATGTGCCTTGAAGAGATATGAACATAGATATTAAACAATGACCAACAATATATTTTCGATTCGTTTCGTAATTCTAAATGTTTTTTGGCTTTTACATTTATACCTTCCACATTTTCTAATTGTGGTTACGGTACATAATTATAGCGAGGCTTTTACGGCCAACGTCCGAATATTTGGAATTATAAAAGAAAAAATTAAGGGAAAGTGTTTCGAATTTTACTGCACAAACATCTATGTACCTAGCTTTAAAAGTATAATTTACACGAACATATATATTATATATATATCTATATTATATATATACTTGTAACATATTGTATACCGTTTATATGAATAATAAAGATATAATATTTTGATGTAATCTCTCGAAATTATTTACAAGATATTTTGAATACAAAAGGGATAATATATATAACAGTTCTTATTCTAAAATAACATTCATTTTTTCAATGTATGTTTATTTTAAAAAACGAAAAAAAAAATAATGCGTAAGGAGCCTTACTCTAAAGAAAGCTTACTACTTTTTTCAAAGAAATTTTTTTAAAAATTTTTATTAAAAAAGATTTGTTAATTTTATTCATGGTATTTATTTAAAAATATTTCCCAATTCGCATGTGTATTTTAGACGAGAATATGGATAGTAATTTATACGAATACTTCTATGAGGTATGAAATTAAATAAATATTTGAGTAATATGTATTTGCGGCATTTTCGTCATTTTCCAAAAATATATTATGATGCTTATGTTTTATTTAATTTGCTCGTGTATAAATATAGATAATATATATACATGTTTCTTCTCAGCTGTGATTTTTAACGTTAAGATTACAAATCTATCTTATTCATCCTCTTATTGGTATTTCGTTTTACAGGATTTTATTTTTTTATTAATTTAAAAAATAATCAATTTTCACGTATCGCTATTGATGTTGATATAGGTAAATAAATTTCGTAAATATACATATAAGACCTTTAAATAACATTACATCAAACTTATTTCATGACTATTTATAGTGACACATGTTTTATAAACATATAGTTCTTTTAATTTCGACTTAAACTTACCTAAATACTGCGTTCTCATTTTAAAATTACGACTTGTATACAAAATGTTTTACTTTCAAATTATTCACTATTTTATTAAACCATTTTTAAACTGTTGATTATGTATGTAATAATATCCATATTGAAAGAAAATTTATATTAGAGACAATAATTTTGTATTGAAATTAAAAGAATTATATGTTTATAGAACATGTAGTTTTATAAATAATCATGAAATAATTTTCATGCAATGTTATCTTACATTTACAGTCTTGTATGTCATTTTTGTATTTTTTTCGGCGTCGCTCTAATCGCAGCGTACGAGTTTAAAATTTTCGTAGGCGGTTGTACCATCTAGAAGTTTGAAATCTATGAATCATGATTAAAACAGCTTGACAGACTCAAGCATTTGGATGGTATTGTTGTGTAGCGTAGTGTATGTATCGCGCTGTAGTGACAGCTACGTCAAATTACATGACTTGCTTGTTTGTAGAGTCAATGCAGTTCGCTTGAATCTACCAAGTCGTTTTTATTTCACAGTAGATACTTGGAAAGCGATTTACAATATTTCAGGATGGGCGTAATTTTCTTGGAACACATCGGAGGTACTCGGTTGTTCTCCTGCGCTTCTTGTGACACCAATCTTACAAACAGAGGTCAGCTGATAAGCACGCGTTTTACGGGCGCGACAGGCCGTGCTTTTCTATTTAACAAAGTCGTCAACTTGAATTACAGGTATTCGCGTTTTTCCTTTGTTCCTTTAAATAAATTAACGTCAAACGTAATATACAATAAGTTTATGTTTACATTTCTACCTTTTGAAAATTCTCGCGCTTGACAAAAACAATTGTGTGAGGTGGAATGTTATTATACTCATGTACCTAAGAAAGAGGGACAGAGGAGTTGAATTTAAGCAAAAACTCGAATTATCCGTTAGAGGAGAATGTGTATAAACATATGGGAAAGAGAGCTATAATAATTGTTTGTAAAATTAATTACAAAGGTACAACATGGCGTCATTTTGTTTTGATATCTTCATTGTATTATTTGTATATTACGTTGAGATTTATTAGTACAGTTTAAAGAAACTTTGTCATTCTAAAAAAGCTTATCATTATTTCAAACAAAAATAATTTTATTGTTTCATTGATTATTTAAATGTTTGTAACTTTTATTACTTATTTTATGTTTATTATATGTTATTCTTAGGTACATGATTTTCCTGTTTATACATATGTAGCTTTTTAACATTATTTAGCACACAGGATACCATTCGTAAATGTACAAAATCTCAGAGAAATTGTACTAATGGAATAATCTTATATGATTTTTGCCCATTCATAATTTAATTTGTCTACAATGATACACAGCGAGGTACAGGATAGAGTGATGTTGACGGGTCGTCACATGGTCCGAGATGTCAGCTGCAAAAACTGTGATGCTAAACTTGGGTGGGTGTATGAATTTGCCACAGACGAGAATCAACGATACAAGGAAGGCCGTGTCATCCTGGAACGTGCTTTAGTCACTGAGAGCGATGGAATGGGCGACAATATTTAATAGCATACACATAAGTAGCACGCCATAGGATAAGAATACCTTATAGTCAGTGCTAAATCAGTTGTCCTACTTCTCTGTGTTCTTTCATTATTTGGAGTAATCAAAAAGAAAACATTATTGTATGAGTATACGATGATTTATATTTAATATCTAATATCTAATATTTTTGTAAACATGAAACATATATTATTATTTTAAAGCTATTTTTCATTCGACAATGTATTTTGTGCTAGGTCAGATTTAAAATAAACGTTCGGTCTATTATTGTGTTAGAATTTTAAATATTATAATGTTTTTTTATATTAAAATTTATTGTAAAGAAAAATATAGATTATATTGAATAAGTAAGATAAATTGTAAACTACGACCAAATATATTAATTAACTTAATAAATCTCAGAGAATTTGTTAGTTTATTACAAATAATATTTTAATCATATTTTTATCTACATTGATCAATAAATAGACTGCGGATGTTTATGCAAATTCATATTTTTATGAATATGTAATACTAATAAAATAGAACCTCAGAAAATATTTGTTTTACTCACCTCAAATATTAAAACGGATATTGTACTTTGAATATTTTATATATTTTTAATATTAATGCACTCTGCATATTTACTGCACTTCTGATATTTTTAAATTTCTCACAATTGCATAAAAATCCTCAGTTTATTAGTAAATATACACTAAAAATAGAAAGAAACCTAATTGAATTTTGAACGCATACTAAAAAGCCAAACAAAATCGAAGTACATTTGAGACACAAATGAACCGCGCCCCAAACTATAACGCGGTTGGTTGTTATCATTCGAGCGTGGTCCAATAGCAGAGGTGAAGTTCTGCAACGAGTTGCGACGACGAACCAGTGTGGTCACGTAAGCCCACCATACCGCATGGTGGATACATGTTTCCTTTAACTCGACGTCGTCTAAAATGCTATAATTGTGTATTGTTGTTATTTTGCAAGGGGCACAACGAACTTGTGGAACAGCCACCTCCAGCCTTGCATACGGTAATTATATCAATATGTAGCTATATTATATAGCATAAGCGCTTTGACCGATTTCAGCATACAATTTGTTGTTTGCTGTTCGGCTCAATGGCCGAGTGCTAGTCGCACAGTAGCAGTATATTTGTTACATTTATAGAATATCCCTTTCACCTATTTCGCGACAATTTCGATAATTCTACTACATATACGTTTTACTGTGAAAGTCGATTAATATTAATACATAAACGAATTATTTTTTATTCTCTTGTTTTTCTCTGTTCGTTCTCTGTCCTTTCCCCTCTACTATCCCACGCATACAAAGATAGCAGCGGCACTGACGAAAGCGACTCGAAGAATTCTACGGAAATACAAAATGGAATTTTTCTAAGAAACATTTAGTTTTATCATATGAGGGTTTTAGAGACTTTGATGGAACTTTGATGGACAGTTGCGTTATTTCTGTCCGTAGAAAGAATCGTATCTTATCTATCAGTGTTAGAGGCATGTAAAGTCTCGCACACGGTGCCATTGCACCGCCGAATGGATCGTAACAGGAAAGCTATAAATACACACGCATCGCGGGGTAAACAAACTTGACCTCAGTGGAATTCTTATCGATGTACCTACATGTCGATGCAGTGTATACAGATATTTTGAGGTTATGTTGGACATTAGACTTCGTTATACGCCTATAAAGACCGAAAAAATCCGACGATTCGATATTGCAGAATTAATATATTTCTTTTTCCGAAAACTAAAATAGTGTTTACAGTATTATAGTTGGTGAAAAAATTATTTGGAATATTTAGTGTACCTAATTGTAATAAATTATTGTTATTGTTTTTTATGGTACGTTGTACGTTATAAGTTTTATTTTTGAAATAAATACAAGTAGGTTTAATATAATAATTTTGTAAGACTAATTAATATTAGGTGTTCGATTTTACTTGCTGCTCACTTTCACTGTTCTAGAAAGTTGATATGTTAATTTATGTTAAATATTAATTTTATGATACTAGGTTTAAACGATAAAGTTATGGGTGATTTAAGATATAAAAATTAATAATTAAATTTCGAATAATTGAAATCTGCAACTCTTGCTATTTGAGTATTATAATACAGTTAATATAAAGATATAAAGTTAAAGATGTATTTTAGTTAACCATGCAATTCTATCATGTATATATATAATAAGATTCTTTTATATATTACATACAAATAAATGTATATACTCATATAAAATCATTATTAACATTACCCTATTGAATTTAATATTAAAAATGTATTGTATTGGTATTAGAACAATATTTTAGCAATAAATTTCAAATGAATTAAATTGTCCTTCATATATTTTATAATTTTATTTTTAAATATTTAACTTTGTTGTTCTCCTTACTTCTTCTTTGTTTGCATATCAAATAATATCTTCTCCAATTTTGGAATACTTTATTCATGAAAAGCTTAGAATATGCAAAAAATAGCCAAAAAAAGCCAAATATTTGATAACTGTTTATATCTTAATAATATTTATTAAAATATAATCCACATTTAGATTCTGGGAGAACATTAGGGTTAAATTCCTAATAAATTATTTTACATAGAATACATCTTAAAAATGTAAATATCCTTTATATTTAATACAGAGTGCTGGCACATACCTGGTTTTGCTTAAATATTATTGGAACACAATTGAATCATAATCTGAATAATCCAAAAAAGAATTGGATCTTTTAATATTTGTTCCTTATCACTAAAGCACTGTTAAAAATGAAGTGGTCACCCGGTGCTCTATTCTGTGAACAAGTTGGTGAATTAACTCGAGTTTTCTCACAATGGAATGAGTGTGAGCAAACTGTAGTTTTATATGCACTACTTCGTCGCATTCCTGCAGTTCAAGCAAGGTTTCTTGCACAAGCAGTGCAGCATTCCTTGCACTCTGTTTCTGAATTAGACACACAGGAACTAAATGCTAATAATCCAGGTAATTTTTATAATTAGTATAAACGAATTTAAGAGTCTACAAATGTAAATGATCTTTACCAAAAAATGTTGTTGTAGCATTTATTAACTCATTGCTATCAGAATCAACTGAAATTGCTATAAATCAACTTCTAACACATTTGCCATTATTAAGGCCTGGGAATATAGAGTGCAAACAATGTTACTTAGTAGCAATACCAGAATTAGTAAGCCATTGTGTAACTACAGGGCAATTTACCGAACAAACTCAACAACTGTTAAGTTATTGTTTGATTCATCCAGCTATAACTAGTCAAGATAGACGTTCTTTGACTCAGTGGCTTCGACATCTTGAAGAACGTATTAGTGGTACACCACCAATACACAGTCTCGAAGAGTACACTAATACTACTATTAGGTGAATTAGAAACAGTTGTATAATATTTATGTATAATATTTATGTATATATTTATTATATTAATTTTATTTACTTTTATTTTAGATGGGATAATGCATGGCAGCGAAATTCTAAACAGCAAAGTGAACAGACAAGTTTATTTGGCACACAACCAGGCACTGCCTTCAATTTGCAATTTCCTCCACCTGTAACTCGTCAACGACGATCGAACAGTTTAACACCACCCGTTGCTCCATCTCATCATCTAGAAGTTGTTGATCGCAGTAACAATATAAATTGTACAACTAAACATAAGCCACGAAGCTTCAGCGTATCTGGAGATCATACAAGTTAGTTTAATTTGAAGTTAATGTTAACAAGACTATTTCGATTATACTTTTATTTTATTTGAATAATTGTTGGTTTCTAAACAGGCAATCTTATTGGATTAGGCCCATTGAGTCCTCAAAGTTCTTGCGCAAGTAGCGGCAGCGAAGGGCGTTTAGATGAAACATCTACTCGATCGCTTGCTAGCGGTATGAGAGGTACGTATATATAATTTCATAAATTTACAGTTCATCGATAAGAAAAGTAACATATTATCTATTTCTCAGATGTCCCATCGTGGCTTAAAACTTTACGCCTTCATAAATATAGTTATCTATTTGTTACTCTCAGTTACGAAGAAATGCTTCAGTTAACTGAGGAACAATTAGCAGAACAAGGTGTGACGAAAGGGGCCCGACATAAATTAGCCCTTTCTATCGCAAAATTACAACAACGCTATACAACACTTCTAAATTTAGAGAAAGACTTATTACAACCAACGCGCGATAATACACAATCAGCTTCGTTTTTACAAGGTCCGACAGTGTTGGTTAATACGATCGATGAATTAAAAACTATCTTAGCTACTCCCATGAAACCCAGCCAAGAAAATGATCTTCAGGATATACCTGCACAATTCACCAAGGTTCTTGGAAAACGTGAGTATTGCGTAATTATTAATGTAATGTTTCAAGATAATATGATATGTACCAGATAACAAGAATAAAAATATTCTAACACGTCGTGTTTGTTTGTTTTGTAGTGTGTAGCCGGTTGGCACTGGATAGCGTGGATGACGGTATTTTATGCGCTTGTATTAACGTATTAGAGAAAGTATTGCAGCATGATTGCTTCACTCCAAATCAAAAGGAGAAGGTACAACAATGGCGCAGTAGACTTGGAAATCCACGACCAACTCCAAAGTAAGAAAAAGAGGAATAACTAAAGGAAATAATTTTTCTTTTGAAATCATGATAATTATAAAGTTCGAAATAAATAGCTGCATACACAATTAACATTCGTACAATTAAAATTTCAGATGGCAACATAATTATGGCTACAATAATAGAAGGTACTGTAACCCCCAGCAGCACAATAGAAAACCAAGTTTAAACTTAGGACACGTCCATAATACACATCCGCAAAACAATTCTTTTGTGGTTAGCACTCACAGAAACAGTATATCTACACCATATTTACAAAATAATCAGAACCAAAGCGTAAATCAGAATACTTTACGTCCAGTCCACGCGACCAAAAAGCGACCTAGTTTACAAGAATCTAGTTTACAGGTACGTTTTTTATTCAGCTTAATTTCACATTTAGAGAAAAATTAATTTCTAATCACATTTTAGCAGTTACAAAGAACGTTACAACGCACATACAGTGCACCGAGGGATCATTTTCTTAGCCCGAGTAGCAACAACGCGTCCGAAACAACGGAGCCAGAAATCAACTCTCGTCTCGAATCTCTTTGTTTAAGAATGACGGAACAAGCAATCGGTGGTTTCGGTGAGGCCTAATAAATTCTTTGTTTTTTTCGTTGACTGGATCTACACAGTAAGTAAGTCCTGTTAAAAACAGAAAAATTATAAAACGACATATGTGTCCGAGCTTCGTTCTTTCAAAGTCGAAGGCAAGACTGACGCCCTTACATTTTGCGAGAATAAAGAGACTCCGACAGCAATGATAAATGCTGACAAGTAGCACGTATAAACGTGCATGCATTCTCACGCTTTAATAGCCCTACCAAATGAAATGTCCAACATTTGAGACATTTACACCAAGAAAACCCAGTTTTGCGATGTCAGAACGACACGCGAAGGAAAACTAAAAAAAAATATTTTTTATTATATCTGATGCAATTATACTATTTAATTGAAGCTGACAGAATTTGGCAAGCCAAATGCTATTAGGAAGATAGATTCTTTCCTTGACTAATTGCTGCATCTATATAAATGTATTATATAAAGAATATATATGTATACACATATGAGATAGAATTTTATGGGAAGCGGATAAAAAAACGTATAACATATATTAAAACGAAAAAAAAGGGGACGAAAAAGGTACACCACATTAATTGTGCGATGTTTGCAATATTATTATTTTCGTGTGTTATCCATTTCGGGAAATGGAATTTGTCTGATTTTAAGCGCCAGGACACATTATATACTAATGTATTCATTTTAACGAACTGACTGATTTTACTTCTTTTTAACATTACTACGATAATTATCTCTCCGTTCTACTTTCTTATTGCCACCGCCGCTATTGCTACTACTTATTACTCTATTTTCTGTCGTCATCGTTTATTACTATTCCGGCCGATAGCTAATTTGCCACACCATCATTCTCATTATGTTCATCATTGTCTTTACTGCTTATCATATTATTATTACTATTATCATCATTATTATAGTTATTACTACAATTATTACTATGTAAACTCTTATTACTGCTACTGTTTACTACCATTTCTCCGGGTGACCACTAACACCATTATTAATATGCTTTCACGCTATTGCTATTTTTACCCTCCTATCGTTACGACTGTTTCTACTATTATCATCTATCAGCTATGCTATTGCTATTACCATTACCCTACTACAAGTAGCCCTCACAACTACTCTTACTATTATGAGTACTGCTAATACTATAACATATTATACTCTCCCCGCTATCGTCATTATTACTGTATAGTTCTCCTTAGAGGAAATGGAAAATCATACTTAAAAGATATAATACACAATATTACTTCGTTACATGCATTGAGAGAAAAGGAAGAAAGGAAAGAGACGAAGCGCTGTCGCATGTACACGTTCTAAATTCGCCTTCGCAATCACGATTGTTGGAGAAAAAAGAATAGAAAAAGATGACATGCAGCGGTGTGTATACTTTGTAGTTTGCGCACAGATCTCGTGATTCTTTATACTCTTACGCAAAGAAGAAGATAAGGGAGAAAGCGAGAGAGAGTTACCACGTGTCTCTTCTTTTAAAGTCGCAGTTAACAACTATAAATAGAAGAGGATAGGAAGTACTGAAGGAAAGAGAGAGGGAGTAGCGGAAGAAGGCGAAGAGAT
Organism: Bombus sibiricus; assembly: GCA_014737505.1. Lineage (NCBI taxonomy): Eukaryota > Metazoa > Arthropoda > Insecta > Hymenoptera > Apidae > Bombus > Bombus sibiricus. Next base: position 2,705,809 of record JACXIM010000050.1, read on the forward strand.
TATTAATAATAAACGGATTTTTTAAGGCCTTAAAAAGGTATATGTCTCGTGTTAACGAACGCTAAGAAGGGTATAAGACTAAATAATTAAATATACACATGTAGCGAAACGAGTCGAGGAATGTTAGAACTGAAAAGAAAAACTTGCATTATGCTTTCATGATGCGACATCGAAATCTGTGGCTTTAAATTATAAGCGTACACCATACTACTCTATAAATATGCACTTATTAGCACTTTAACTGTAACTACGTCGCGAGTAAAACCGTAGCATAATATTTTTCGTGCAACAAGGATAGGGAGGAAGAAACAGATACGAGAAAGAAAAAAGATGAAATGGATGGTGATGATTATGATGAAAGAACGAGAAACAGAAGTGAAAGAAAAAGGAACATGTAAAGATACGGGAAAGATTAAATTTAATAACTAAATATAATAGTATTAGCGATAAACTGATATAACGTATCGATAAACAATATATGAGACAAGCAAACAAATAAGCAAAAAAAAAAAAAAAACAAATATATAAACGAAAGACTGAACAATTCACGCGCCGTGAGCCGCATGGTGAATTTCGGGCGTTTCTACATTCGTTTAATTCTCAAACAGCTGCACGGCCGCGTGAATAAAAACAATTGGAAGACTGTGGAAGGAAAAACCTGTCAAAATATTAAGAATTAGAGAACGAAGCGCGAGAGGAAAGAGAGAATGAAGACAAAAAATCGAGTGAAAGAGAAAATTGGATGAAAGGGCGGGAGAAGAAGAGAATACGTTTGTATGTGCGTGCGTGTGAGAGTATATATCAAGTTAACGAGAGAGTAATTTGCTAGCTATATATCTAGGTTATAACGATTTATTCTAATGATTATACTCTTATTAGGATCATGAATCTACGTAATGGCGCGCGGTGATTTCTCGGTTAATTAATTAGCCTGTTTGAATGAAAAAAGAAATCGTCTACACGAAACAGATTATAGGAACGATCAATCGATACGATATTTTGCGGTGATCATTCATCCCCCATATTCTTTCCCCCTTTCTATAATTGTGAGGAAAAAAAAGAACAAATTGACGAAAGAATCGAGTTTCATATACGATTTTACGTATACGCTCATCCTATTCACGTATACATATACACGTACATATAGCATGCATACATAAACACTCGTATACAGAGACGGACATTACGTATATCCGGCTAGAATCCCAGAGATGTTTCGTATATAGACAGGAAGACAGACACGTAATAATTTTTCGGGAGAGACGGTCAAAAGCTAGTCAAACGTGAATACAATTTCTAATTTCTACCAGTTTTAAATGTGTATAGATATTATTTGTACATTTAATTGCGCAAAACGGGGAAAGGAAAAAAAAGAAAGAAAAGAAACGAATGAAGGATAAAAAGTGAAAGCGAGGGCGAGCGCGCGCGATTTAAAATCCTTAAATGAAAAAAAGATAAGAAATGATAAAAAAAAAGAAAGAAGATAAGAACGAAGATGGGAGGAAAGATCTAGAGAGAGAAAAGAAAACAGGTGGAGGAAAAAGATATATACGACGACTTTAGCGTTAACGCATGCAAAAATAAAAGCTGAAAGACTGCTTCCAAACGACTTCAGGAAATTCGTTCAACGTAGGATTTATTATTTCATACTGAAACGCAGTATCTAAATAAACGCGATCAATTTTAAAAAGGGCAGGACCTGAACTAGCTAAGAAACGCAAAGAGATATTATTCGCATCGAGCGAACATGCATGATGTGTTTATGAGAAAAAGTTAAAAAAAAAAAAGGAAAAAAAAAGAAAGAGAAGAAGACATAGAGAAATGTAACGGAAGCGTGATTCTGCCAAAGATCGACGACCGCTGAAACGATCACAAACGAACGAGAAAAGAACGAGGAATACGAAATCCTATACGTTTGTCGACGCCCTGTCTTTGTTTAGAAAATTGTTTTTTGCCAGGTTTCGATGCTAACGAGCCACGCGATATTTCTTGCAAAAGTGACGCTATGCGATTCCACAGTTTTATACCGTGTATATTCCAATATTAAGGTCACACGGTCGCGTGCATTAGATTATTAGTAAATTGCGAACGTTTATACAGATTTTTACGAATACGACTGAATACAGGATTTACGTTGAAATTTGTTCTACTTTTTAAATATTACATACTTCGCTATAGATATTTTGTACATTCATATATATATATATTATAGTATGCATTCTCTACGTTTTCATACATATAAGTTTGTCGTAAATGGATAAACCTTCGCAATCTAATCATTAAAAATAATTTGAACCTGTCGAATCCCATTAGCGTCACGATTGCGAACAAAATCGTCTGCATTGAAGCCAATCTTGATACGAGGCAAAGCAGTTATTGTGTACATCACGCGCATAAACGAGATACGAAGGGAACGTTGCACTTATAGTACTTACGCTGTCGTTATATATCGAGTCCACTGTTTGGTCGTGGACAATATTCCATAAATTTTGCCTCATATAGTCGTGAGGGATAACTGGTGCGGTGGCTTTCGGCAGAAGCACAGCTTACTGCGATTCGATGGCATCGAATGGATAAGACGATGTTAAATTTATATTCTCACCATTGAAATTCTGGAGACTTTCGGGTGCAGTGCCTTTTTGAAAGGACGATTTCCTGGCGTTACGAGATTTCGTTATCGGTATAAGTCGATTGGAAAAATATGATGTGTGAATACTTTACCCCCACATCGTATAATATTTAAATTATATTTGAAAAGAAAAAGAAAATTTTTTTATTTTTATTTTTCTTCTATATTTTTTTATATATTCGTAGAGTAGAACATGTACGTTTCAACGACATGTCTAAAATCAAATTCAACAACGAACACGTAACCAACTGTACTGCCCTCGTCGATTAAGAACTATTATCTGCGATTTTTATTTTTACTTCCCTGCGCCGTCCTTTATCTTTCTTCGTTAAATAATATCGATTCGAAAATATTTAGTAATTATATCATAATAGGCTGTATATATAACTTGTTTTAAAAGACACGGGTCGCTTCGAATATTTGCAGGTTTTAAAAGATGGAAAAGAAAAAAGATGTTGGGTGAAACATTTTATTTAAGAAGGGCTCTCTAGTCATATAGAACGTCGTAGATTGGATATCCCAGTTAAATCAAGAGTTAAAAGACATCTAAATAGAATTTGGAGCAAACATTTTGGGAACTGATAGATCATAAGGTTCGAAACCGTTAAACTGTGTATCTTAAATTTGGTTCATTTCCTATAGGAACATGTAGAACGTCGCATGCGCCTTTGGAAGATTTTGATGCATTAATTTCATCATTCCAAACGTTCATCTTAACTTTACACGCTATGTTGCTCCCATCTAAGACTCAAATACTTATATTTTTTTTAGATCTTTCACAGAGCTAGCCAGCTTTGTCAGTATTTTATGAAATTTCTGAGAAAGTTGGCTGTAACGCTATCAAAGAATTCTTCTAAAAGGATGCTCTATACACACGGAAAATGCTTTGGTAATTTCGATCGGTAAGAAATCAATTTGTGAAAGCTTCGAATTCTCCGATATTTGTACCAGCCAAAGTTGTGCAAAGATGGCGGCCAAGATGACAGGCCGTCACATTATAGATGCAGACGTTTGACACTCGACGATCAGTCGCTATGCTTATCCATTCGTTGCATTTGCTTTTAATCCGCTTCAGAGATATGATCTCTTGTACCGGCGCGGGGACAAATGAGTTATTAAAACGCTATATAGCACAGGATATACTCTTTGGCCGGATGCTTGCGTTTCAGGTGATCGACTACTTAGAACTCAACTGCGGATTTTTATGCATCTACAGGAAACGTAAAGGCGCGAAAATACACAAAATAGACATGGTACAATATATTACAATATTTCATAGTTGAAACGATTTTCTAATCTATGTTCCGTTTTTCTGATTATATTAATATGAAAATATGAATTTGCATAAATATCCGTAGTCTACATACTTAGAGCGAACGCGTAGTGTGTATCTCGATGAGATCGAGAGGACAAAAAAAAAAGTGAGAACATGTAGCCGAAGAACTCATCGTCTCGAAAGACGTAAATAATGGAAGAAAATAAATTTTCGCTAACAGCGTATATATTAAAGAAAGGAACAAAGAAAAAAAAAGCGAAAAAGAGCAAGTTTCCGGCCGAAATAAAGCGTCATTGACGATAACCCAGGTAGCAAAATAAACAACCATCGACTGACATTTGCTTCGACGAGAGAAAGAAGCTAGGCAAAAACGGAAGATGCGCTTTAGAAATGCGTTTATGCGAAACAGGAGCAGCTGAAAGAATAGAAAGACGATCTGTGTGTAATCACGCGTGAAAATGTAACGCCTCCTCGTGTTGGAAGGGCTTCTGCTCTTTTTTTAGGTGTGCTTTGGCCGGCGAACGCGACTATTTCACACGTTTCAATTTTAACAAGTTCATGTACGAAGCACTACGAGTGTGTTTAGCTTTTTGTATCTTGTCGATTGCGTTCGATTCGGTCGTTTGTGCATTACGGTTCGAATGATACGGAACACTTGTCTTTCTTTTTCTTCTTTTTGTTTCCTTTCTTTTCTCGTTGTTGTTTTCTCTTTGATTCTCCTGTTTCCAAGTCGCGCGTATGTGCGTGGCGAGACGACGTATCGACCCGGATGAAATTTCGACTAGCAAATTCAGCGAACCGTAAAGCAAACGCCGATTCTATTCGGGTATGAAACAGGAGAGACAGAGTTTTTTTCGTCGATATTTGACGAGATAGATGCACATTGTAGATGAATTTATCGATCCGATTGATTTATCGAAGGTGGATGAAATCCATTTGAGACTGGTATGTTGCGTTTTGGCCAAAGAATGCCTCTGCTATACACGGCGCCTTCTGTTAATTATTAAGAGACGTAGCTTTTGAATTATCAGATTGCTAACTGGGATATTTTAGTCACGTAAGCTGGATAACTTGTAAAAATGCAATTTTTGTACTGTTATAACGTTAAATAGACGAAGGTATACTGACGTTGTAGCGTGAAAGAACATTTTTCAATAAAAAATTTTTCATACGCAAACAATTTGATGGTTGTGTTCTTCTCTTTATATGTACAGTGACGTTAATGTGGCATTAATATTCCTATATATTTGTTTCTAACAATCAACTAGTCGACTGTTTTTTTTAAATATATTAGAACGACTACTGTAGTTGTTATAAATATATGTTTTCTAACTCACATAGTTTTTCTAAATAAAAAATAATAAGCTAAATAATTCTCAAAATTCTTGAGATGTCCAAAAATATTAATGTGAGTCACTGTAAGGTCTGCAATTGTCATAATCTGTGGTAACGTATTAATGTGGCAAACGAAATGTTGTTAGTCGTTTGGTGTGATAATGGTGGATTGATCGTTTGTTGTAAGTGTACAAGATGGCATTTTTTACGTTTTAGAATGTAACTCACGTGGTATCATTCGTAATAATGATTTTATCATTCGAGGTTTTTATGCTGTACGAGATGATGTTTTATTAATTTGGAATTTATTAAATAGTTCCTTTTCTGTTATCGAATAGTCGTGGTATAAATTTTATTCCATTCTATTAATTATAAGAATCTGTTGTACTACGTGAGAAATAAAATTTCTAATTCCTTCTGGTAGCGAAATAAAGTACCAGAATTTTTGTTTTTGACCAATTCAACGACTCAATCAACCGAAATTGAGATTGCGTCCGTTGAGCAAATTCTTGGAATTGTAGAGTGTAGACTGATCTCAAACGAGATCTCTTGGCCCTCGACGGATTATATTGTTAAATAAAGAAGAAGTAGCGTTATGATAGTTCTCTAAATGATATTTATTTCTGATACATTTCAAAGTTTTTGAACTGTCCAAAAGACAATTCTGCTGCGCTTTAGTCACGAAGGATACAGTAAACGTTAGTACATTACCGTCATATAATATCGATATTTAGACCTGCTTCGATATCGTCGAAGGCCGTACCTAAACAAGATTTCATAAACTTTTTTCTGTAGCACGGGCATTATTAGGTACATACACGTAGGTAGACTTAATAATATAACAGCGCGTCGTTTTCAGATTGCATCTGTTCTTTTAAATTACCAAATATACGAGAAATTTATTTCACGCCTTTTATAATCGCCTCGTCTTAAAAGATTCATTCTCTCTGTAAAACACTTTATATCGTCAAATCTCCTTTCAATATAATTACGTGTTAACGTGCGTTTTTCGTACCTAGTACAAGTAACTACGAAATAGTAATAAATACTTATAGCCTACTTAACGATTCTTTAAATGCATAAAGTATAATAAGTTCAGAGGACAAGGTGGTACGCTTGTGACTCCTGTTCTTCATTGAGAATCTGCATTGATGTTATATTGACTTCTTTTGTTCTCGAAGACTGGACCAATACAGTTTCGTTACACTAGAAATTTTATGACTATTATAATGAAATAGTAAGTTAGTATTTTGTTCGTGCAGTTTGTAGTAGAGAATAATAGATGTTTGATTTATTAGATGTGAAAAATGAACAAATAGTTGCTGCATATATCTTTGAATTATTTTACAAGTAGCCTTTGTTAGTTTGTGAACACATTTATTCTACAAGAATCTTTGTTTGAGAACATGTTATAGTATGTATAATACATGATAAATGTGACACTTTATTTAGAAGTATAATTTCTTTTATATAGAAAGTTATTTTTCCACCAAGTAATTTTCTGATAGTTCTTTTAAAGATTATTTTGAGGGAAGATGAGAAACGTATTGAAATGAAAAAGGATCATATCTTTTTCAGAGACAAAGTACTTAAGTCCTGTCATCCATAACATATTTGAATATGTTAAAATCATGTAATTTCTCCATACGTGTTGTTTATCTTAAATAAACATCTTGCTCTTAACATTAATCATGGTGTACAATCTACAGCAGAAGTTTTATGCAAGGAACAGGAGTCATTCACCGCTTTCTTTATCGACGCGTTTCATTAAATATATCCATATAATACATGCTTAATACGTTACGTTATCATTTATCGTATGCTTAAATAATATAAACATCGACTCTTTCATTCCTCGATCGCTCACTTGCTCTATACACATATGTACATCGACCAACGGCATGATCCTCAGCATTTTGTCAGCATATATGAACAAATCGTGTCTCGTTTAGACGCGTCAAAAATTGCGAGGATGTTGTAAACACAGTTTAAAGGCAGCTTAATGCTAAACGGATTAGTAGACTGTAGATTCTTATGCATTTATGGTGGAAATTTAAAAGTGCAGAATTGCACAAGGATACACATAACAGTTAGTGGATGTTGTTCAAAACAATAGTTAATAAATATTAGAAATTGGAGTTGGATGAAAATTGTTTCTATGGAAACACCTAACTTACATGACTTATGTATTACTACTTCAGTATATCCACATAATCAGTGTTGAGATTTTAGAATGAGTTGAATATGCGTTTACAACTACACTTAAAGGTCCATACAGACTTCATGTAGCGTCAGCTATTTATCAGAGATAAATATGGACTTTGATTGATGTAGGCATATTCCTTGTGTCAGTTTCAATTTAGTAGAACATTTGATCTCAGTTACAGGAAGAAGTACAGGATTCTTGTATCATAATATTGAAAATATAATAAAAATATGCATCAATGTCTTGATTGGGTTATATCAAGCGTCCAAATACTTATGCACAGCATACAGTGCTTTCTACATAACACTTGGTAGGTACGTAACAAGTTTCTATTTCTTTAATGGTATTCTCAAAAGATTGCATAAAAATCTGCAGTCTGTAGATTAGATTGTTCTCTTCACTTCTTTTACTTTTATTCTTTTATTATAGATTGGCATTACACAGCGACATGACTTGAAACTTGTTGTATCTAACCCTGTTTTTCAAAAGATCTTTTGTTTGCTACTCTCATCGAGAGCGTATATTTTCTGAAAGTATCATCGATGCAAACGCAAGATAGTGACGAAATTTTTCATTTTCGTTTAACAAGTATCGCTTTGAATTATCCGCTGAATAACTCCTAAGCGATGACCTATTGTTTATATTTGTTATAAATATTTATTGTTTATCATATACAGTGTTTGGAAAAAGATTAAGTGAAGAAGCGATGCCATTTTTTACAAGGTAAAGTTTCATGGGTTTATTGAAAACACGTTGATCGTCATTCTCGTAATACTCTCACATAAACAGCGCATTAATTAAGTTTATTAATTAACGACGTATTGTTTAGCTACTTAACAGGAGCTGTTTATACATACATATAAAACTTTCGTCCGTTTTGATCAAGTGAAACAGTAAAACGTTGCGAGCCTAGCATATAATTATATATAGAAAATAATATCATTCCGAGTACTCTACTTTGTAGTTTATAATAGCAAAGATAACACGTTTGAAATAACTTAATTTTTTTTATTTTTCAGGTGAATTTCCAAATAATTTATTCATCCTTTTAGATTAACCTTATTTTTTACCTTATTATTATTATTATTATTATATATATATATTTTGTTTTGATTAATTTCTAAATTCTTTCGTAAAAGAATTTATATAAAAACTGATGGATTATACTGAGTTATTAATTTCACTTTTTTATATAAGCGAATATCAATCAAAAAAGTAATATTAGAAACAATATAAATTCGAGAATATTTCGTAAAAAATAATGTCATTGCCATTCCGCTATTTAAAATTATATTTTGTTTTATTATATATTATTAACATTGTATATCTTCGATTCGTGAAATAATTGTAAATATGTATTTACGACGACCACAAATACATTCAAATTTGAATTTCAATACAAAGCAAAAGTCTCGGTATCGAAGGAGGAAAAGAAAAAAAGAAACATAAATAATATCCCGATTTCGACTAGGCAACGGACCACAGTCCCTTATCGATCGTTGATTTCACGCTTTGCGGCTTCTTCGTGGTTCCTTTTCGTTTGAACCGATACGAGTACAGAATCCATAAATAGCACATCATTCACATAACATACGTGTATAATTATATATATTTATTTGGTGACGTTTCCCGGTTAAACATTTTAAATACAAAGAGAGAGAGAGAGAAAGAGAAAAACAAAATAAAAGGCGAGCACACGGTTCAGTGTCGGAAGTAAAGTGGATAGTAAAAATTTACACTTGCTTAGAAAAAAAGAAAAAAAAAAGAAAGAAAATTACAGTCCACTTTTACGCAAGATTGAGCTAGACAGCGTCAACGGTTCCCCTCTCGCTCGCGAGAAAATGTTTTCTTTGGTCTCGTATGTGTCTCAGAGTGTTTCAAGCAAAAATATGTAACAAATCAAAATTTCAATTCGCTTCTGGCGCATAAATCTCGATTAAATCGCAGCACATGCTTGGCTTCATTACTCTGTTCTTTCTTTTATGCTCTTCCTTTTCATCTCATTATATATATATATATATATATTTATACTATATATACTTAATGACTAATAAATCTCTAATTTCATAATTCTATTTCACAATATATATATATACGTATATATATATAATTATATATATATTTACTAACAAATAATATGGCATTACAAAAATGTACATACGCTCGTAACCACGTGATTCTTAAGAGTCGAATACGCTAATAATACTATCGGTGTCATGCAATATTTTAATGTCACATCGTTTCTTTTCTTATGGAGATGAACGCCTCTCTTTTTTTTCTTTTTCTTTTTGACATCCTAAGTTTATATTATATCTTTTATAACGATCAACGCCACTCGTTGCGTCTATTATTTTTTCTATGATTTTCCTTTTCGTTTCACTCGCCTGAAACGCGACTGTATAATAGAGTATACTCAGCATTGGCAGTACAGAGTAGAAATGTGCGCCAGATATTTAAGACATGCAACAGGTAACAGATCAAACTCTGTATTTTCCCTTCTGCTTTTGTTCTCCTTATGATTGCACGCATACACACATGCACGCACGCACGCATACACTTATTTTTTTTTTCGTTTTTTACGTTTGGCTCTGTATAGACGAAATTGTGCACATTTACCGAACGTGACTCCAGACTGCGGACGTTTACTCTTTTTTGGGAAATTTAAGATTCCAGAATACAGATGAAGAGATTAGAGGGAGGGGGATGACGAGGAATGTTTATTTTCCGTGATTTCCCATTTTACAACACTTTCGTTTGTGAGGGCTGCAGAAATATCAAAAATGTCCATAAAGATACAAAATTGCATAAACATCCGCAGTCTACTTTTTATTCCGATCGAATATACCTGCTGGTTTTACATAATACAATCGATAATAATTAACAGCAAGATAATCCGCTTAGTTCTAATCAGTTACGAACGAATTAATGTAATTTACGATGGACTTGCCGATCGCAGCGCTCTGTCTTGATTAACACGCACGACAGCGCCACTTTATTAGTGTACCGAATTTTTTTTTTTTTTTTTTTTTGTTCGCTAAATCCGATTCGTAATACTAATAATTTATACTGAAATATATCTTATATCACATTTTCTGTTTGTTTACCGTCGGTCTTCAGAACCGCGAATCGTTCCAGTCTTCGATTTCGACGTCTTGCTCGAAACAATCAATAGTCATGTTATGTTCTTGTTCTTCTGGCACTGAATGCATTTCCTTTATCGAAATTCTTTGCATTTCTAGAATTGTAGAATCGTCAAAGACACGTTTCCTTCACGCTTGAATATCCGACTCGAGTAGGCACGTTTTGATACAGCACATGAAGTATCGAGGCTAATAGTCTGAACAATGTCAATTGGATTTCTAAAATCTTTTTTAACCCAATTGCAATAAGATTATTAAAAAAAATACAACTCTAATATACTTTTCTTCTTCTATACATACCAATTATAATTTTATTCCAATATATCATCCTTACCGTAATTACATTAAATACCTTAAGTTAACTATATTACTAGCATAAACTTTCACTATACCAACTTTCTTTATAGCTTCAATTTTGTTCAAGCTTTTGTTTTACTGCATTTCACTTTATAAAATAATTCCTTTAAATAATTCTTTTACCGTTTTATACCTTTTTTGCAGATTTACTATGCGCTTCTGCTGTTTTTAAATACAATATGATTAAAATTGAATGGACATCTGCAGATTACTTTTCCTGAGTCAATTTGCGTAACAGCTAAATGGCGGGGGTTTCTCTCGGTGGCTTTGAAAAAGCCAATTGATTTTGTTCAGGCTATAGCAGCTACTCTCCGTGATGTTTCTAAATCATTCTCGAAGACAAACCCCATCTTTTTCAAATTGCTCTTCTCCTAATTAAACGATATTTCTTTCCATAAGAGTCATCAAACTCTACCCCTTCTCTCAGACGTAGACAAACATCTTTAAAAAAGTTTCTTCGTTTATTTTCCTGTTTTCTACATTATTCAAATGTCAAAATTTTCATTTCAGAAAATCAATATGTGTCTACGGAGTAATTTCAAGCTGATTGTCATCTACAAGCTAAGAAATTATTTCAAATTCCATGTAACCTCCAAAAACTGAACCAGAAACAGGTCCGACATGTCCAACTGAGTCAACTTATCCCAGTGGAACCAAGCGATACAGTGAATTAATTTGATTCGTTCCACATTAGTACATAGCCTGGCTATGATTTACCTTCCTAAGCACGTTTCTACGTTTGAGCGAATTACTATTTGTGACAAAAGTACACACTCGACCATGTATGTTTACTCAAGTGGAAACGCAGTTAGGATATCGAATCTTGTTCGGGTCGAACAACAGATCGAACGAGTTCATAGTATACATGGTGCTTCAGAAACGGGGAGAAAGATAGTAATACTATTGATAGCGTGATAATACTAAAAATCTGGATTATTTCTACGCATGAGAAAATTCAGAATACATTTTTGCATGTCTCTAAAAACGTCGGTGCGATGCGTGTATTGTTACAGACGGAAATCATTTATATTCTAGAAAGGAAGAGTTCCTAAATCTATATTCGAGTGATCTTCTTTCATTCTTAGGGTTAGGTTTATTCTTAAGGAGGTTAGAATACCGCACTAAAGCTACCTATTTCCGAAGCACTTTCTACACTCGCGTGTTTAGTTCGAACGATAATAACTTCGTGTACAAAAGTTCGAGGCCTACAAGTGTGTTGTAGAAACATAGAGAAGAAGTGCCAAAAGAATGGACATCGTGAAATCGACGATTTTTAAACAATCGCCAGACAAACGCCCGATCCTTCATCTTCAATCCTTTGGTTTTCTCAACCAAGACCTTCTGCCGAGACTAGCAACGCTCACGGAGCTGGCAGTACTCGAGACACTTGCCAACGAGTTCAGGCTTACCGAATGTTAATCTTGCAGCATGTGCACGAAACTGATCGGGAACATTCCTCTCCTTTCAGGCGCTCTTTCGAGGGCACCTTCCATCCAGTTGTCGTCGTCAGTTTGCTCATTCGTCACGATGATCACCTCGCCTTCACGGAACGATAATTCGTCCTCGTTGTCCGCTTCGCAGTCGTACAAGGCTCGACAGCGTCGCAGACCGCTTAGGGTCGACGAAGTTGGCTAAAAGGAAGACCATGGTTAGCCATCGAATGGTTAACTGTATGGACGAAAGAGACATGGACATATGTCCATTTTTGTGCGTTTTTTTTTCTCTTTTAGTCTTCCATGGACGAAGCAAGCACTCTTTAACGAACTCACGAGCATCGAGATCGCGAGTCAAGATCGAAACAGTGCGAAGAATGCTTCCTTGGATCGCAAGGATAGTTAAATTGGAAATTCTAGAAGTGGAAGAAAGAGAAAGAGGATAGCTTTTTGACAAGACTATGCAGATCGTGCATAAGTAAGTAAACTTTTATTTTTTCTTTATTTCCTAATTGATTTGGTGTTTTTTTTCGCTTTTTTTTTACATTGTAGTGGATATCATGCATGGAAGAAACTAGATTTTGAAGAATCTGTGGTAGGAGACCAACACATTGCGTACAGTGTTCTGTTCCAATTATTTGCTTTCGTAAAAGGATTAATTTTATTTTTATAGATAGAGATAAAGATTAAGACGTTTGTTTCTGTAGATACTCGATAATTAAACAAAATTTTAAAATAAATGTTATTAATTTTCTTTCATTGATGCTCATATTTTCTGAAGTTAAATTAAATGCTAGTTATTGTTTACACGATGATAGTAATTATAATAATAAATTGTATTAATAAATATTATTGGAGAATGCAAGAATATATCTTGTATAGGTAAGAAATACTTTTAATATTCATACAAATGTAACTAATATCCTTAAAAGATGAAAAGCACTCATGATTCTAATAAGAAAAATATGATACCTTGTAATATTTTTTTTTGCAAATTAACGAGTATCTATACATCAATTGTTCATATCACATGAATACAGTCAGATTTTTTACAAACCAATATTCGCATACCTTATTCTTACAGTACTTAATCAGCTCAAGATTTTATAACAAATATTTTCATAAATAGTATACATTGTTAATATGACGTTATTAAAATATGTGCTCCTTCATGTTTGCTTGTTTCATTTTAACAAACAATGTTAAATATGAATATTCATACCTACAAAAATAATATTTTTATTGATACATTTAAATAAAACATATTAGCAGTAGATTAAACATTTTTTTAGATATGATTGTTCACAAATTGATTTAAATAAAAACTATTCGTTCAGAAATGGAGGAATAATGAGACTGAAATGATAACACAAAATGAACTATAAACTATATGAAGCCAACTTTTCACAATCTACTTTTACTGATCAATAATTCCTCTGCTCTTCTGTTTGCATTTTGACATGCAAAATGCTTTCATTGCAACATACTGAAGCTGCATTACAATGGACTGAAACAATCTTAAATTTTCGCAGGCACTTGGCAAGTACATTTCACGATTCCTTTGCAGGAATGTCTGCTGCAAAATATAAGCTGTATTATTCAGATTCAATTATCTGAAATGTAGCAAGCAAATAGCATTTAATAAAACAAAATAGAAAAGCAGCACATTTCTTAGCTGTACGCAATGTGTTGTGATATGTCTGTCTGTAAATTTATAAAGATAATACAGCTCTTTTATAATAAAATTATAATATAATTTAAGTACTATCTAATTATATAAGTATAACTAATGTACCTCTTAATTATGTTTCTTTGCTAGAAATAATTATACAAATTTCTAATTACATAATGTAAATACAAAATAATTATATAATATTTACATTCTTTGCTAGAAATAATTATTATACAAATTTCTAATTACATAATGTAAATAAAAAATAATTATACAATATTTACATTGTTTCGAATATGAAATATGATATTCTTAAATCTAATCTCTCTATAATTTGCTTATTGCTGTTTACCAAATGCTTTATTTTTAATGAACTAGAATTTCCAATAATACACATCAATTTCATGCCTGTTATAAATAATTTAAAATTGTCAAATTTAAGCTATTAATAAGATTGTTAGTAACAAAGTGGTAGATGATTATGGCATGGCGTCTGTACTATGTAAGATCGTAGCCATTAACCTTGCCGCTAATTTCATCCACTTTGCAAGCTTACGAGGGTAATATTACGTTAGAATAACTTAACGGGTTCGGTGCGTTCAAGTGCTATTATCAAACACAAATTCGGGACAATTTCATGCGCAAATTAAGTTCTAAAGCACACACAGTCCCAGGAGTTTCGATTAATGTAAATGTTACATTCACAATTAGGATCGGGAAAGTATGGATGTTTGCTGGCAGAATCATGTTAACGACCAGGTGTCCTAATCACACAAAACATTTTATTGCCAGAAATGATTAGACTCGTAAATATAGCAGAAGTCCAGGAAATGAAATAACTCGACCGGAAATCGAACAGGACTGTCAAAACTATGTAAGTACGATCACGATACAAAATTATGATGAATTAGATCGAACAAAAATTAGTGAGATCATGTTTTTAGAAGAGATAATATCAAAAGCATTGACATGAAAGAACGATGGTTACGGATAGCACGACTGATCATGCAAAGTGTTACTACACTTGAAAGGAACATCCAATAATGCTTTCGCGTTACCATTTTTATTATTTCAATTAAAGTCGCTTTTCCTCAAAAGCTTGTTTGAATTGTATTATTTTTGAAATACATATACAATATTACCATGGTACATAATATATAAATATGTAAATATATCTGAGCAAATAATAATAATAAAGTGATAAACGAGATATACAAAGAAATAAATGATAATGATAGCAAGTGACATATTTGCTAACTTTTCATTTCTATAATTGAGCTTTTTTTGCTGTCCTGACGTTTTAATTTTTGCATTAGTCTTTTAGAGCATTGCATACGATTGACAAGAAACATTTCAAGTGTAGCAGGCAGTAATGTGGGATGGCTGATGTTTACCAGATTCAGATTTGGGAGCAAAGATGAAGGCTCCTCAGCGTAGCTCTCTAGCCTGGCCCGGTCCCTTCGCTGTACCAACAATGGTTAATAACAAACCATAAAGCACTGTCTTTGAGATACATGCAGTGTCTAATCACCAATTTGATATTTTGAAAAGAAAAAGGGCATGTGCCTCGATTTTCTCTGTGGAAAATATCTTGTTTGCCTGTTTAATCTTCAAATAACACTTTGATAAGAAAGATTTACTTGTTATGCTAATTGTCATTTGTTAACTTCCCTTGTAAGGATAGACATTGGTTAATAAAATTTTCAGTTCTTTGAACAATATTTCTTGATTCATTAATGATATACTACAATTTTATATAGCGTCGTTAAATATAGCAAAATTTCTTGATAAGATTAGTTTTTATTATATTAGACTTTGAAATATTTTACTCTGGTTATTTTTTGAAATGACATGAATTAATGATTTATGATTTATGCAAACATAGGAACAAATGTGAATCACTTTGCAAAGGTTCAACATTGGTGAGGTGTAATGAACATTTGATTCGTGAATGAGAGATAGACATAATATGTATATAAATAAGAATATTAAATCACGGGTGTACACGTGTAGTTAGTATGATATGCAGAGTACCAAAAGTTCTTAAAAACAAGAATCGAGGAGAAGCTATCTGGTTAAGTACTACATAGGGCAGTGATAGGAATAACATTGTGTTAATATCTCCATAGTTAGCGTGATACGTTAATATTAACATGAACGATTTTCACGTATAAACGGATGTATGTACATACACATGGCTTTAAAAGGATGTATTAGATATCTACCAGCATCGATGTCTGATATGCGCCAAATAAAATACAAATAAAACATTATTCGCCTTAGCGTGAAATAATATTTCAATGGACTCGCAATACATAGTCAAAAATAATAATAAAAAAAAAATAAGTTATTCCTCGATTTCCTTAATTCAATGTTTTTATAGTTCCCTTTTTTAAAAAAAGATACCCGCTACCCTATTTTCCTATTTTTTCTATTTTCGTACATACAGTCACTCGCAAAGGTATCCGATCACATATCATAAAATATTTTTATGAATATGCTTCCAATAAATATCTTACAACTTCTTATATGTAGATTTCCTTATCTGTTTCAAATTGTGCCAATATAATCGCGACAATCGTGTCCCGTTACAGAGATTTCAAAATCTTCTATATACATAAAACATTTCTAGAAATGTTCGAATACTTCCGTGAGTCACTTTAAATCTTTATAAAGCTAAATCTAAGATGCGAACTTACCTTACGTGGAGGCGGAATGGGATTACCCAAACCATGATCCGAACACATAGAGCTTAACGATTCGCTGCTACGTCCGTTGCTCAATCTCGACGAATTGATACCGGATGGGGCTGGAGGTGGAGGATTCCTCGGCCTCTGGAGCGTCGAGCTGTTTACTTTGTCCGTACCTAACGATAACAGAGAAAACCGAATAAACTTGGGGAATAGATTGGATGGGAAGGTTCCAAATTTACCCGAACTAGACGGCAGTTCGTAGAGGAGTTTGCGTGAATTTTCAAACGCACCGTGTCCCGTTGAAGAATCTCCACTGGGCGATCTTTTATGATGCTGACTGTTTAATGTATTTAACGCATGTGGTAGAGTATGTAAAGAATGCCCAGCTAAGATCGGTTCGCTCGTTGTACGGCTATGCGTTGACGCTGCTAAAGACGCGGACGAAGGTAGTGTACCGTAATGAGAGGAAGGTATACCACCTGTACTTCCGGCCGGTGGTGGTGGCGGCGCTACACGCTTCTTCAGTGATCCATGAATATTGACCGAAATATCTGGAGCCATGGGAGCAGGTACTGAAAAAGCAATAAGATTTTAATCCACAATTTGCAGGTGAAAGTGTAATATACAGTAACTACTATGAAATAGATTAAAATAGAAGAGAACGGCGCGAAACCACGGCAAATATCACACGATCGATTCTGTTTGGCTCGACTCTTTGAACTAACAATATCTGCACGGTATTCAATGCTAATTCAATTGAATTTAATACGATATCATACCAACAACAGGTTTCCTCGATTGAGGTGGTGGTGGTGGAGGCATTTGTTGTCTATTTGTCGAGGAACTTGGGGAAGAACCGCTTTGCAGGCTGTCGCAAGTGCTACTTCGACTACGTAAAGTCACTGGTGAATCTCCCGATCCGGTACCACCACCACTACCACCACCGCCTACATAAGAAGGCGGCCTACTGCGAGACTTCTTTTCAGGTGTTAAACAGCCATTCTAAAATAAACGCGCATGAATTGTTAAAACAAATGATTTCAATAACTTCTGGCCTTATTATTCTTTAAACATACCCTGTCTTCTATTATCGTTTCATCGTCAGAAAAATCAGTAGATCCTTCGTCGTGTGAAAGATTCCAATCGATGTTAACATTATCAAACAATGTTTTCTGTCTTTGTAGAGCATGACTCAACTGAGGACAATGAAACAGTTAACTGTTATTGTGCGTACATACGTACGATATTGTTATACAAATTAGATGGCAATTGTTTGATGCGTTACCAGTTCTTTACATGTGTGGTGTCCCATTTCCTGAGCAATGTCAAGCGGGGTTTTATCCTGTTTATTTCGGTGTGTTGGATCAGCGCCTGCCCGTAGTAACAGCTTCATTGCCTCTGCTCTGTCGTGTCGTGCACAAAGATGTAACGCTGTTTCTCCGTCGATCGTAGTCCTATCTATACCACCCGTCGACATATTCTGCACTAGGAAATCTATAATATGCAAACTGTTTCCCATTTCGCGTAGAATCGCTAAATGTAAAGCCGTCTCGCCCAGATCCTACAGAAAAACAACGTACAATATAAGTCCTGACAAGTTATAATTTTTGAAATTATTAACATTGATTGAAACAAATAAATATAAATAAATTCCATTCTATATTTTTTTTGACATTCTATGTTTTCGCGCAAGATATTTTTATTTGAGATAATTAGCGTTCTATATCGCATCTTTTATTTTTCATTAATTCGATTAAAAAAATCGTACCGAGGTAGGCAAGGGTGCTGCTAAATCCACATTTTCAGCATAGACTTGTAGAAGTTGTTGCAGGTCGCGATTATTAACGGCGTGTTCCAAATCAGAAAGGAGATCTCGTTCATCTGCGCAAGTGTTCATCACGTATCTCTTATCCACATACTTGGCTCTTATAAATTCGTATCTTTCTTCCCTAAATCACACGAATGAAACACGTTTAATCACAGAGAAACTATATGAAAATTCATACTGATATAAATTCAAATAAATCTGGCTCGCACATACATCGTTGAAGTTGGTGTTGGCTTGTGATTATGATGCAATGTAGCTTCCATCACTTCGTTAAACGCCTGATTGGTCATGTGCCGTGCAAGAAGTAACTGAGCAGTGCCAACGTTGTCTAACGTTAAGGACTGTATTCTGGATATGTGCACTCCTAAGTCCCGGTGAATTCCACTACATTCTATGCATACGATTATGCCAAAATTTGTAGAGAGCCATGTAGCATCTATCGAACAAAGAAGGACCCCATTAGTCTTATATTTTCACAGATTATCACTGAATCATGTTCATCGATACTATATACAAAATTTACCATTTTGCGATGAACAGTCGCAGCATTGATCGTTTCCAGGTAACCTCATGACACATCGTATTACAGCCTGTTGAAGTTCGACTAAACTTGGATTTCCTGTGCCAGCCTCTGCCTTGCCACTGGCGTCGAATGCTCGAAGCAGGGCACGTTCCTTGCAGTTTACCAAAACGGACATCCACGCTCTCTGGTCTGCTTCGTCTTCCGCTTGAAAGTGATACGTCCTGTTGTCTGCAACGAACGAACGTCAAGTACAGATACATCAATCAAGTATAAGTACAAATATATTTCGTTATATTTTGAATTATTTGTATAACAATATCTGAACACGGGGTGTCCAAACGCTTATGGATATTAGATATCTATTTAGGATTGTTGGAAATCTCGCCTTGAAACCTCATCGTCGATAGCTTAACAGTTCAACTTACAACTAATGAGATCGAAACCCCGTTTGTCATCCGGTACTATCTTGATTTGACAGGTTAATAAATTCACTCTCGTTGGTGGTTTATTCTCGTCCGCGTGACAGATATCTAGATAGCCTTCGGCTTGAACCGCGCAACGTCTCTTTTGCCAAACTCTCCTCATTTTTCCTTCGCTTTTCTTCAGAAGATGCCCGGACCTGGTAACGCCGTGTTGCTTATCTCCTTGCAGCTGGTGAAGCGAATATCCTGCATTTGCGTTTACGTTCAACTGGAAATCGCGTAATGATATATGACAATTGTTGATACGATACATTAAACATTTATATAAATTGCTATTCCAATGAACCAACAGGATACGCGAATATCCTATGGAAATTGGCTAATTTACCTCTTTGTCGCAACCTGAGCTTCTAAGGAGATTCCTCAGTTCCGTCAGCCGCCTTCTCTCCTCGTCTTGCGTTTGCCTGATCTTTTGCAATTTCACGCTCAGGTCCGCCACGTAAGAGCCAAAGTGTTCGATGGTTTTTAGGCCGTCTTGAAAGTAACTGTAAAATGCAGAAACGATGTAAAACGTAAAAGGCTATCTAATTTTCTTTTTTAGTTGATTTTCAAAGATTTTAAATTTAGATTTTAAATTTAGATAATTCAGCTTCAATTTCTAATGAAAGGTATCGTTGAGAATCGTGTTACTGGGAAGATTTCTTGTAATTCTCGAAAAATCATATTACGTACAGCGCTGTAAAATGAAATATCGCACTTACTTGGTTTGTGCATGGTAATATTCGACTAGATGCTGAAGCAATTCAATTCCTTTCTTCGTTTTGATCTCGTTCACTTTTATAAGATACTGCGAAACAGAAACACACAACGCATATAAGAATATCATAATTTACATCTACATAACATAAAATCATTTACATATTAATTTTCAGAATCTTATATTACTACTTCCTTCGCCGATATCTCGAAATCGATAAATAGAAATTACTTTGCTTGTTCCTTAATTACCTACTTATTACGATTTCTTTTTTTTTCCTTTCTTATCTGAGAATAATTCATTGGAAATTGATGCAAAAGAATTAATTGACCATCACTCGGTAAAATAAACTATAATTTACGCAAGGACGTGGCGCCTACCAGCTAAAAATAATTTCGCGTTCTGTCTTTGTTTTCCGAGCAATTAATCTGTAGTTTGCCCTTGCATGCATAATCAGCGCAACATGTGAACAACAAGCGGCAATCTACTTGGAAATTTCCAGGTTTCCATCAATCTCCGATCGTGACTCATCAAATTAATTTTTGTTCGTCCGCGAAACCTCGTTTGTAAGAACGTCTCCAGTTTAAAAGCCCGAGGACAGCAAACTAATTCGATTCGACAAGCTTGAAATTCGAAATTCTAACGAGGGCAAAGATCGAAGACGTATCTTTCGAGATTTCGCGATAGAAAATTATTCGTTCGAACGTGCAAAGCGCAAAATTCGAAATCGAAGCTTTAGCATCAAAATTTTGCCACGTGCTCCTGATTTCTAAAGTTTCGTTTTTTTTTTCTTTTTTCTTTCTCTTCTTTTTTTTTCTGTTCCAAAGCGATTACAAAAGAACGTGTTTCCCTCGTTGAGTCGGTTTGTTCCGCAGGCCAGAAAAATCACAGTGATCGTCGCGTAATAAGCATACAACGTGAACGTATTATAGTCGGCTGTTGCAGATCTGTTTCGGCGGCCTCACCTCGCACATTTGCAATTGAAACAATCTTCTCTCCTTCTCCATCTCGTCGGCGATCTCGGCCGGCGTCACTTCCGTTCGAATGAGGCCAGCCTCTTTCGCGTGCTGCTTCTTTTCCTTCTCGATTTTCGCGTATTTAGCCTCGTAATCTTTCCACGCCTTTTCGAACGGCCTTTTCAAGTCGCCTTTCACGCCTCGCAGATCACCCTTCAGTACCGAGTCCAGGGGAAACATCACGATGTTGTTGATGTTCTGCATCTGTTCAACGAGATTTCAGATTAACAGGCTGTTATCCTTCTTATTTATTTCATTTAAGGTAGCATCAAACATTTCTCGTTCTCGTCGCTGGCGATTTATCGCAACACGCGTGACGAGATTGTACATAAAAAAAGAAAAAAGAAAAAGAAAAAAGAAAGAGGAGGCGAAGTGTGAAATGTAAGAAGGCTAGAGTTACAAGCTTAGTATTAATATAATTATGATATAATTGTGTATTAATTATATTAATATAATTATATATTATATAATATTATATAATAATAAAACATATTAACATAATTTAATTATATTAATTATTATTATATTAATTTAATATTTATATATCATATATTATATAATATATAATAATAATAGAAATAATGATGTAATAATAATACAGATAATTATATATCAGCCCTAAGCTTGAATCGATATGATACAGCGGCATTGTAATCGGCGATACAAATTAATATCAATTTTGAGAAAATAAAAAATCCCGCGATACCCTTTATGGTTTAGTCGCCTTTATGGCGACTGAATCTCGTTTGGAAGACCAAATTTAACCTCGCATTGGTAAACGTTACCACACTCGAGAAGATGATGCACACAGACGGAATACAGTCGCAGTGATTGCACTTATTTGGCTCAATTTTAGTCACGGGATGAGAGCGTGTTCAGCTTAGCGCGGCGAATTCCAAGTCTGGTGAGAATAACTTGCTCTTTCCTCTATGGAAAACAGCCGCTCTGGTCTTCTATCGAATACTTAATCGAACATGGTTTTCAAGAAGAACCGACTAACCTCCAACGCGCAATTTTCATCGGTCTAACCGGAAGTTGAGGATTTTTTCAGAATTTCGTTGCCGATTGTGTAATTCTGATTTTGGAAACGACGAATGGAAGAAGAACGCGAGCAGCGTATTAGGAGGCTGATGAACGAGACACTTGGAAATTTGATTTCTTCGGATGAAAATCGAGGTGGTAGGAAATTTCAGCAACTGGCAAGACAACTGACTTTTACGGCAGTCTGACGATTAAATATCTTGAAGATACTCGAAGGATTCAGAAAATCCAGCGTGTAATTCGAACGCGTATCTGATACTTAGACGCCGAGGCGAATAAAACCGAGAATTTCAGTGAAAAATTCGATAAAAGCAAGTTATATCGAATCTGTAGACGCGATTGCGACGCGACACAGCCAATTAAAAACGGAACATGGAGATATTGGAATATATTTACTTTAATATTAAGTTGTTCGAAAAGTGTCTTTCTTTTACAGACACGTCTTTTACAACGATGCATCTTTATACAAACATGAAACCTAATCTGTCAAACGATGTAATCTTTATCATGATAGAAGAAAATGAATCATACGTAATTCGATAACATAATATAAAACAAAAAATGTTGTGCATCCATTATTTCCTTATAAAACGAAAGAAACTTTTCGGACGACCTAATAATAAGATATTCATCGTTAAACCAGCGTCGAACGTAAACGTATAGTTGGTCGGATCGAAGGATCGTTATGGAACCGCGTGTGAAGATGTTGGCACGAACCAGAGTTTTCATGAGGGCGCTCAATTCCTTCGTGACGACGGCGAACTTTAAGAAAGCAGCGCCGATATCCGGCTCCTGTTCTTTCAAGGCTGCATCCCCGAGCCTTTCCAGTGCCCTTCCAAGGTACACTTCGTTATCGACGTGAGCTGTAACACAAAAACCACACAATCAAAATGAATCGCTCTTTCATCGCTATTTATCTCCGATTAATTTTCTGTGTAATTTTTCACACGGTAGAAACCTCTGCTACGCAAAGTCGGATTATCGAAACATTCCACCCTTTGCTCGCTCGTTATCCGCGTCGTTGTTTCTCGGTTGCTTTATTACTGTAACTTTTTTTATTATGTCAACACTTTACCGACCGTTAGCGGTTCAACAGTATACGCACGTCCGACCGGCAGCACAGGCGCAGATTCTCCCTGGCGCTGGCTCTGTTTACACTCTTCAATACCATTCTTTTCGTTCATGGCGAACGATAAGTTTTTCAAATTGGTATAAATCTGTGGGAGCTTACAAGACAATGCAATTGACGCAACCGAGCAAGGTACCTGAGTACTAAGTAACAAATTACTGCTCGAATAATGAGAAAGATTGTCGGCCGAAAGAACAAAAAGCCGATTAATAGGCTATCCGGTCGGCAAGCGTCGGCGACAGAAAACCGATTAATAGGCTATCGGTCGGTAAAGTGTTGATACAACGTTAATAAGAAAGTTGATCTATCGTTAACTACTTGAACGTTGATTTTGCTGTGTGAGATTTTTACTCGCTGATATCCAACGTTTGGAAAACTTATCTCTTCGATTTCCTCGGATAAGGTTCTCAAAGAGGATCGTTGGGCGTATCGTTTTCAGTGGTTTCGATTCGAGGATCTTAGACGAGTTCGCTTTTCATATTTTCATACTGCGCGGTGTATCGCATATATTTTTGTATTTTCATCGCAACGTTGCTATAGCCGCGTAAACAACCGCGATATAATTATCGCAGACGCAACGATCGGTTTTCCAGCTTAATTGTGCGACCAAACGCACCAAATGCACGAAACGCACGAGACTAGCAACACCGAGAAAAAAAAAAGAAAAATAGAAAAGAAAAAGAAGAAATGAGATTGGAACTTGTTACTCTAACGCGAATCTGTCACGAAACATACGTTCGTTATCTATAAACTGCATCTTCTTCTTGCACGTTAATACGCGATCCTAATCTGCGACTATCCAAATTTCGTAACCCGCGTTCCTCTTTCTTCCTGCAACCTACGACATTAGCATAATTCTCGAGATCTTGACGATTTCTTCGCAGCTGTGCAATTAATCGCAGATCGAATTAATTAAGGAGGTGTGCACGAGAGTATACATTATGCAAATTTTACCTAAAGCTCAGGCAATTTTTTTTTAAGCGAGAAATTTCGTTTGAATTTTTTTCCACGAGCAACGAGATCGCGCGATCTATCGAATATAAAAGTGTAATTAGATTTGTCAAGGAACAGCGATCTCTAATTGTTGGCGTATCCCTGTATTCGAGTATTAATTAAAACAACTTCGTCGCTGCGTCGAAGGTAATTTCGCCAACCGGGTCAGGTTATAGTTTCGAGTGAAATTAAAAAAAAAAAAAAAATAAAAAAGAGAAAAAAGAAGAAGAAGAGAAAAAATCGGGGTGGAGAATTTGAAGCACGAATACTTTTGTCTGCGTCTAAAATTTCCCAGCAATTTTTCTCTCCATGTTCTCTACCTCTCTTATTAAAATTCTATTAATTTCAACGAACTAAACTTCGACGTGAATTTCATTCGACAACGATATTCTCGGCGACAGGATATTAAATTCGTGACAGTGTTCATTATCGTTGTACGTTTCTGAATGTACAATATTCGTGTTAATAAGTTTATAATTACGTTTGATAGTCAGCTGGTATATCAAACGCAGATTGTTCGCCTCAGTTACAGAATACGTTGAAATCACGAGATCCTCGGCAAAGAGAATACGTATTTGTATATAATTATTCTGTTTCCGAGTTGTGTCAAGCTGTATCGTATTTAACGTGACAAATGCAAGCCTGCGTTTGTTCTACGTCGATTTCCATATCTCCTTTCGTTTCAACGCCACAGCTATCGATTTGTAACGCGTTTCTAAACGAACTGTAGACGTAAATAATTAATAACTACATCCACGTATTTTATACATTTACGTATACGTTTTACCTCGTTCGTTTCTTCGCGTTGCTTACGCACGTTAATTGGCCTACGTTATGCAAAAATCTACCAACCTTCGACGAGCTGAATCCGAGCGAATTTAATTCGAGGATTTTCATTCGAGAAAAAAGCTAGCTTCGTTTCTTCCGGGTATATGTATTTTATCTATATTCACGATAACAAGCATATCGGAACATTTAAGCCAAATAAATAAATAAATAAATAAAATATTTACTGCAATAGTCTGTTGAATTTCCAAATTTCCAAACAATCGCGACACTCACCGTTTCCAGAATTGTGGATGGCTTTGATCGCTTTCTTCAGCTTCGTCAGACCATCTCTGTCGAAGTCCAGCGTCTGCAACAATTACGTAAAAAATTAGGTAAACTCCGTTCGACTCGTAATTCTTCTTATTGCGCGATGTGGATCGTACCGGTCGAGTGAAAGGAGACACGCGCTTCTCCTTTATAATCATCGAACAATGGAAACAGGGTTATGCACTGTTTGTTTCCATCGTGTCGACGTGTTACATTAAAAGTCAATTAATTGAGACCGACACCGTTGGCCTTGAATCTTTTAAACCGCTCAAGTACGACGACGTAACACTAAGTGATTTATGTTTGACTCGCGGCAAACGCAACAGGAGAGCCGAATTCGATTTCAATTTGGATGGTGGATTTAGAGCGTGTGTTTTCTATTTAGAGACGCTCGGCAACAGAGAATTTTTGCTACAACTAGCGGAATGCATTTAAACGAATTTGTGTCATCGATCACTGGCAAGAAAAGATGGAATATCATCGGATGATATTTCGTTCGTTAGTATCTGCTTTATCTTAATTATACGCGTATACGCGATAACGCAGATCGCATGTAGATAACAACATTACCGATAATTAGTACACGTTCATCGACAACGTGTAAGACAATTAATCGTACAATTTTTCGCTATCGATAATGCTTGTCGGCGACAAAAATAAAAATCGAACCGTCGACAATGATTATTGACGTAGTCGAAGAAAATCTGAATCATTCACGATGATGGTTATTACTCGGAACAATAAAATATTAGTACTTTTTTAATCCTTTCATTTTTATTTATTCGTGTGTCCGATTTATCGACAAGTAGCTTCGATTTAAATAAAAAATTATGTTTCAGTCGATGGATCTTGTGCGAGAAACGTTTAAAAGAACCGTTATTTTGGATGTCTGATCTTAATCAACGCTCATTCGCACGTTATAAACGCACGATTTCTAAGCGAACAGAATCTCGGCCGAATTAATCTTCATTACTCTCGAATAAAATTCATCTTTACGTTTTCGAAAATTTTACCTGCAAATGTGATTTCTATGCGTATTATCTTTGCACCATTGAGAACGAATAACGGCACGAGCTCTTTTTTTTTTTTTTTTTTTTTTTTTACTGCAGTCAACCGATACCAAATTATCTGACGTCTTATCGTTATTGACTTCTGTTTCAGTTTCCGGCCCGTAATTTGCAGTATTGCGAATCGTTCGTTTTATTTCGGTCGAACACTGCGATGACCTGTGCGAACGATGGCTCGAAAACGCTTCATCGTCAAGTGCTCTCCATTGTACGAAATACCCAATTTTCTCGCGATTTCTCTTAATGAAATACCTTCTTTGTACACTGTAATAATGGCATAGCCGAGCTCCTTATGCCAATCCTCTTGGCTCTGTGCTACTTCGACTTGGCGCTCGAACAATATTTTTCGACGAGTTTCCTTGTCCGTTTCGAAAACGAAAAAGTTTTATTTTATTTTCCTACTTTCCCACAAGGAATCACGCCGTGCCCGTTTCTACGTGTAATTTTGTATGCACGTATACAACTAAATCGCTAATACTTATTGCACCATATGTTTATATATACACATATTATATATAGTAGATATAAAGAGGGAAAAGTAAAGAGTACGTTAACGGTAAAGGCAAACGAAGCAAAGAAATCATAAAGATAGAAAGGATAGTAAAAAGAAAGAATATTTATCGTGTACGTTGAAACGTATATCATAAAATATGAATTTCCTTTGCAATACGGAGAACAGCGAAATTCAATATTTACAATCCGGCTCAGCACGAGATTCTATGGGAAAGGTAGCTGTTGCGTATTACACCGACGTTTTTCATCTGTACATCTCGTGCTCTGATACAAACGTAGCCAGATGTATCTTTCATATGTCAAACGATTTTATCAAAATTCTGAATTATTTCGGCTGCCTTTTCCGCCTCTTTGTACGATATGTACAAATACGAAGTGGACGTATGTCCAGCCCACAGCGCCAAGTAACTTGCAAAATACACACGGAGCTACGTGCGCGAGTCTGATTTCACGTACAGTAACACGGAGGATGGGAATAAAAATTCGCCCGGCAGGCAACAAACAGTTCCGCCGGTTCGATCAGGAAATTGCACGGGGATCCTCTGGCGGTGCTTGTAAGCAGCTGGCGAGGATATTGCCGAGGTCGAGTACGCAGCATCGAGGACGCCGCGAAAGGCCAGCGCGCCGCCAGGAGGAAAAGCAACGACGACGAGAAAAAGGAATTGCCGTGCGCGCGGAGCGAAGCAACGATACATTTTATCGGCTCACGCTCCGTCGAGCAGAAGATTCGCCTATCTTCGTTCCACGCGCTTCTTATCGAGCGATTTTTACGTTTCGCGCCGCGCTTTCACCATTTTCAATAAATCCGAACGCGAACAAGCAGAACCGTGGAAAGGGCAGAGAAAGATAGTCGGCGATGCAACGAAGCAGGTTGCGAATACAGCGGCGCTCGCCATTCTTCCAACACGGAAAACTCAAACACGTACGCGTACGCGTACAAGCAATTTAGCTTTGGCGAACGAAGGTCGATGGATTCGATACGAATCCCACTTCGTTCTTCGTTTTCTGCCTGTCGATGCTGTAGGATTCAAAGAACGCGACTCTAAACTCGAATCCGACACCGGTCTCGATCCGCTGGTAATTACAGATTTTCATCGCGCTCTTTAACCGTTTGTTTGAGTCCCAAGCAACGCGATCGCGTTGTTTAGATTTTGTGTCGAAAAGTCGCAGTACATTTGAACGCTACACGGACAACTGACGGTATTTTGTATTTCGTTGTTATCTTCTCAATAATTTTTATTGAACAAAACTTGGAATATTTATAAACTAATAGTACGCATATATAATAATATAGATGTATTTTATAAAATAACAAATATGGCGAATGCTATTGCGTCGCTTGTTTCTCTTTGCAATGGATTAAGACAAGTGCTATCGCGGTGTTTGGGATTTTTCGACCCTGTTTTTTCAAAGGCCCTTGGGTCTCAAACGGTTAAAACAGATTGCACCTACTTTATCGTCCGATCGTGGCGATCGTCGTCGATCGCGAAACTTTTTTCACGTCTCGCGTTTATCGTTCACTTTTCTCGCCTGTAATTTGCCTGCGAGATCTGCCTGGACGCTTTCTCGCGCGGTTTCGCGTCTCTTTCGAATCCACGCTCTTCCTTGTCGTCGAAACGATCACGCTTAAGCGGTAACCGCACTCCGCGCATCGCTTCGGACAAAACTCGCCGAGAACGCATCGATTTCTACAGCTGAATCAATCGCCACAAGCCACGTTTTCGAAAGTATAGCGCACGAGAGCTTCTGCACGTGTGTTTCTTATATTCACGGATTTGAAAAGTGCCATGGCGTGGTTGTCGAACTTACCATCCGATGATATTATTATTCTTCAAACTTTCGACACGTCGTCGATAAAAGTCATCGGATTTCAGGCCACGATCGGTATCTCAGATAACGAAAAAGACGACCAGGTTGTCGAACAGACAGACAGACAGCCACGCGCTATAGCGTTTCAGATAAATGCTAATAAAAAAATGTTTTTCGTTCGTCGAGAGACGTTGCTAGACTTCCTTCTTTTTTCGTTCCAATTTCGCGAATTTTACTTCGTCCGCCACATTCGAGTCGACGTATCATCTAAATGTACGTGCTCGAATTGCTGCGATCTTACGATTGGACAAGCAACATTTCTGCATGCGATCCTAATTCGACGGTGAAAGAAGCATACACACGGCTTTATATTAAACTGGCTCTTGTATACTCTCGATAAAAATTTTATTCGACGTTTCTTTCGCTAACAATCGCCTTCCTAGGATTGAATCGGTTGGTAAAAGAAGAATCTGTGCAAAGTACGAGCTCTTTCGACTAAGAGGAAAGCGCGCCCCTGGAGCCCCAAACGCTAAACTCTACTTACGTAAATGGACGAAAAACTCGATCATCTTCCAAGTTATCGATTATATCGAAAAACATGTCGGATTATATGAAAAAGGTCGTAGATTTAGACAGGGAGCATCTTTTATATTCTGTTACTTCCTTTCCTTTTTCTTTCTTTTCGACGCACGGAAAAAAGAAAGAAAGAAATGGGAGAGAAAGCCTGCAACAAACGGTAAAATTACTTTTCTAATCTTGAAAACTAAAGCGTCTCCTAATCACATCCTTTTCTCTTGATCGATAAAAGCTAAAAGTAACGTGTAATTTTGATTCCCATCCCTGAAGAATCATCCTGTTTAAAGAACATTGTTCGTTGTACAAAAGAATTGTGTTCGTTAGTGGACTTTTCCCTTATCCAATCGAGCTGGTATTTTTTCACAGCTCGTTCTCTCATTAATTGACCCTGAAACCCAAAACCTTGGAAAGAATTTTTATCAAGAATAAATAAGAGGCGTTCTAGTGTATACATATTGAACTCGATTCCATCGCTACGGTAGAGGCGCGCGCTCGTGCGATCCTTATCGATCCCGATGATAACAGCAGCGTACGAGAGAAGCTTCGAATGAAAAAAAAAAAAAAAAAAGAAAAAATACGAAAAAAGAAAGAAAGAAAAAAATAAGAGAAGAAGATGGCAATTAAACCCTCGATTTTATATGTGAATGTATGGGAACGCGATGAATCTCAGAGGCGAACGCTTCGCTCGGTGGAGTATCTGAAATTGAAATCTCGTTTCTGTATACGAGTTTGTCCATCTATCTCTCTGTTTAACCAGTGACATCGTGAGATGTGATTTTTTGAAATAGAAATTGCAGGGAGGTGTTTAACTTGGATTAGAACGTTTCATGCCGTGTTATAACTACGACAGAGGAAGGGACTTTGATTTATTCGAGAACATAGGAGAATCGTCTCAAAATTTAGTAATCGTATTCGTATAATTAACAGTTCTCGAACTGCGAACTATTCTTCCTATTGAAAATTGGATTATAATTCAATTCGGTTAGTTTCGATTAATCTGCTTTGGCCGAAGGATCAAACTGTTTCGCTTGGGAATTTATCCGATGATAAACAGCGAATAAAATTCGATGGACAGTTGGCATCGGAAATTGTAAATTGCGGAATTTTCTGACGAAGATATATTTTACAGCGCGTAGATAAATTTTACGCGCATATTATTATTACTAAAAGAGAGAAAAAAATGGAAGGGAATTGAAACATCGTTCATATTATTCACCCTATATTCCATCCAATCGTAGAAAACGTTTTGCAATTTTGAATGTGAAACATTCTACTTGTAAACGTTTCAAAATTGATCCAATTTCGGTATTTAAGCTGACTTCACAAAATGACACGATGAGTGAGCAATCAGAAAGCGAGAAGGTACAAGTTATTTAGAATTGCTAAACTTTGTGAATCGCGCCTTGTAAATGTTTCATTTATAATTTCTAAATTTCTAATATCAACCTATTTTTTTTTTCAATTAAAGGCAATGTAAAATTCCAAGTACACTTATCTCTGTATTCGTGTCATTTTCTTGCGATGAATAATCTTAGCGGACAGTAAATCGTTTACTTTCGATACAAATAACGCATTCGAGGCACAAAAACGTGGATACATCTGGAAGAATATCTGTTGTTCGAGTTGCTCCACGTTACATCGACTTTGCCCGTTATAACCGAAATAGTCACGCGTTCCAGAGGGGAAACAATGATATTAATTAATTCAACGACTTCCTGGCTGACATTAATTAACGCAAGAAAGCCGCGTTTAAGCCTTCAATTACCTATTTTAATTGGTTGGTGGTGCGACAAAAGCCGTGAACGACGCGTCGATCGTTAACCGACCGATGGCACCACGTTAAACAGTAAATTAACTCGCCAGTATAGTCGTAAAATTTCTTAATTACCGCGTGACGATAAGAAGATGTGTTTGATAAGAGGAGTGTTTGGGACTTCGAGGATCAACTGTCTGATAAATGTAAAATATGAAATCAACCTTTTTTCGAAACTTTTAGTACGAAACGTGAAAAGATTGTATTTACTTGGATATAGTTAGAAGAAGAGATACAATAACGACGTTGTAGTTGAAAACCTTTTATTCTTAGTTTTACCATACTGAGCTATTTAAGCAGTTAGCTGTTGCGACCTCTTTGAAAACTTTGAAAAGCTTGTACTCAAAACGCGTGGCAAAAAGTAAGCGACGACGAGTATACTCGTCGAACACAGAGTATGCGTGGCTCTTATAACATAAAATTATATTGTAACGAAACGATCGTTTCATTTCTTCATTTTATTACCGACAGGGCTCGTCGCAACACGAAATATCGTAATTTCTTCGCGACGAGTATACTCGTTGAAAGCAGATAACCGGTTAAACTCAATACATCGTTCGGACGTACAGTTGGTGATAGAAAAATAGTAAATTGAATGGAATCCACGGATTAGAAAAGTCTAAAGAGCGTTTAACATATTTTGGGAGAAGCTGTTTTTAAATTACGCTCTCCCGTAAGCTGCAAATTTGTAGACACTTTAAACGCGTTTTTTGCGTTCGATGTTACGTCGCTTCCCGATGAAATATCTGTAACCTGTGCTTTAAAACGATCGATAGGGATTCTAGAACCATACTTTGCAGCCAATTCAACCTTGACCAAAATGTACTACTATAGACCCTTCCAGGTTTACGTTCTATTTGTTAAGGTTAACGTAAAGTTAATCTCGGGTATATGCAAAAATTCTAGTCTTTTTTCTTTGTCCAATCTTCTTCTATTCGTACACGATCGATCATATGGTAAATCAATGTTCGAAATATTTTCCGCCGCTTTGTACAATTTTCTCGAGTCTTCGTGGTGAAAAAAATACGAAATTGGTACATTTTCGTGTCTTGCCAGCTAGAGTTACGCTTACAGGTACGGTCAAACGACCAGTTCCAAAATTAAATTCAAAATTGTACATTCGTTGTTATTCCTCTCGTTCGTCCAACTTTATGTAAATTTCTCTATTAATGAAAATTGACAAACCGGTTAATCAGGTAATATAAGATTGTACATAAAGTTAGAAGAACGAAAGAAACAACGACGGATGTACAGTTTTAATTAAATTTCGAAACCGGTCGTTCGACCGGGCCTGATAAGGTTCGTGTTAAGGACAGAGACTGGAGCGATGAGCGGCCAGACGTTATTATCGTCGCTCATCGTCAAGATTATTGTCATCGATCGATCATGAAATCTCGCGACGAATCCTCTGCAACTACTTCTAGAACAACTGTAACAATTCCGGACCATCTGTGCCGGTTCGACGTTCAAAAATATAGGAGGCTGACGGAAAACGTTCTCTCTCGAGTTTGTCCGCAAAGTCTTCCGAGAAAATTGATCGCTTGTTGGGAACGACGTAAGACAAACGTGGAAACTAAGGCAAGTAAAGAAGAAAAATGCGATGTTTAAAAAGAAAATCGCCAGCTAACATCATCTATATATATGTGTAAATTCTATATAATTCGAACTACCCGCCAACTGATATTTTTACATTTGCCTTGTTTTATTACAGTGTCATTTTTCTGAATAGATTAGATCACGAGAGAAGAACGATAATTTAGAACCCATGGAAGATCGATTCTCGATTCTCCAGGTAAAATTTATAGTAGATTTGTTGTTATTAACTGTTATTGTATTTAATTTAATTATTTTCAAAATGAATTCGATTTTTCAGACTCGATTGTCTGATTTACCCTAAGAATTTAAATTATTATTTATATTTATATATGTAAAACTGCCTAGGAGTTCAAACATGGACAGCACGACTTTCTTTTGTTTCACGGACAGAACGACTTTCTTTGTTTTACGGACAACCATTTTTTCGAGAGACACGTTTCCAAACGGACGGACAGAGAGCAACACCAGAGATAGACAAGACCATAGAAGAAAGAATAATTATTTAAAACATTGAAAATTGACGGAGAAAGATCGGTAGCTCAGGACGTTGAAAATCGATTCTCGATTTTCAGGTAGATACTACACAAGATTTATTATTTATTGTTTACTGTTATTAATTGGTTGTTTATTTAATTATTACTGTTATTAATCGTTGTTAATTATTNAATTGTTATTTACCCCTGTATTTTATTCAAATAGTGTCACAATAAACTCGATTTTCAGACTTCAGAATCGATCCCTGAATAAATCGAAATTTGAACCTTATATATATATTGAATTTAATTATTCCCAAAGTAAACTTGATTTTCCAGAATCGATCGTCCGATTTATCCTAAGAATTTACATTAATATTTACATTAATATTTATATTTATATATATTTAATTTAATTATTCCCAAAGTAAACTTGATTTTCCAGAAACGATCGTCCTATTTACCCTAAGAATTTACATTAATATTTACATTAATATTTATATTTATATATATTTAATTTAATTATTCCCAAAGTAAACTGGATTATCCAGAATCGATCGTCTGATTTACCCTACGAATTTACATTAATATTCATATTTATATATATTTAATTTAATTATTCCCAAAACAAACTTGATTTTCCAGAATCGATCGTCCGATTTACCCTAAGAATTTACATTAATATTTACATTAATATTTATATTTATATATATTTAATTTAATTATTCTCAAAGTAAACTGGATTATCCAGAATCGATCGTCTGATTTACTCTAAGAATTTACATTAATATTTATATTTATATATATTTAATTTAATTATTCTCAAAGTAAACTGGATTATCCAGAATCGATCGTCCGATTTACCCTAAGAATTTACATTAATATTTATATTTATATATATTGAATTTAATTATTCCCAAAGTAAACTGAATTTTCCAGAATCGATCGTCTGATTTAGCCTAAAAATTAACGTTATTATATTATATATATAAATGCGTCCAACTGTACGCGAATGTCGTCGATCCTGATGAATAGAAGGGACAAGATGGAACACCTTCCTTGCTGACGTCGCGTCGGCGTCGACATCGGTTGGCACATCTAGTCTAGGCGACGGGGATCAAGAGGACTCGTCGCCGATGAGAAACAGGGAAAACGCGAATTCCGCGAGGAACAATCGCCGGGCAAAGTGTCGTGTCAGCGTAACGTGCTCGACGATACGTGGTGGCCGGTGTTGTATCTTGTCGCTGGTGCGATCGACTGGTACAGCTCGAAAGATAGGGAAAAGACAGAAGGGGAGGGTAGGAGAGGGGAGATTTGCTCGTTACTCGTGAAATACGCGCGTTCCTTCTCGCCATTGTGCGTCGACTTTATCCAAAGCTATCTGATATTTATCGTCGTACCTCGTGTCGCCGGTTATTCAATTCAGCGTTACGAGGGAACACGTGCAACGTTTAATTATCGCCGCACACGCGGTCCCTCGTACGTGCACTTAGCGTTGCAAACGCGCTATCAACGGCTCTACGCGAAACGATTGCACGCGCCAGAGAAATTAGGTGCGCGACGTACGATGAACGTACGCGTGTTCCAGCGTCTTGTTAGTGGAAAGCCGTGGCACGGACAGAAACATGCTGCGTATGATTCGTATCAGGACGAAGTACAGACGTAGCTGTTTCATCAGTTAACCGCGGAATTTAGTTTTCAAAGTCTCTTACGAGCTTTGATCGACACTCTGGGGATCCTATCGACAAGCAGGTATCGTCGTGTATTTTTGCAGCCATCGAATAGATTCAAAGGGTTTTTCGATCTTTCGCGCGACTGGAATATTCCATTCTTCCGGAACCTCTGGGGTTTGTCGGCGAGAAACTTCCCAATGTGATTCTTTACGTCGACCAAAGAGTTAAAAATTCGAACGAACTTTCCGAGCGGCGTACGACGAGTGTAATATTTTATTAAAAATTCACGGGCGTATTTAAAGAAACTTCTGGTAATATTTTTCAGCGTGATGCGTTTGAAAACAATTTGCGCGATGGAGAGGTACCGAGCGAAATTTATCGTTTCGTTAAATTCTTTAAAAATCGGAACGATCTCTCCGAGCGACCGATGTTATGCATCAACCGCACCGAAATATTCTTTTCGATTGACGCGTGTACACGTCGAACGCGGTTAACTGGTTGAGAAGAAACGAGAATTTCGTTGCGTTAGTATCACTCCATTACCGTTTTACAAGATCGAAAAAAACTTCCGACAGACAGATTTTCGTGCTTACATTGGCACACATTGCCGCGAGAATATCTTTGGAAACGAACTGACTGATCCAACAATAGCAAAAATTGCGACGAAAGAACCGAATTAGCTTTCCGTACGCAACATCGGTGGTTTGACGTCTTGAAACGTATCGAAACGATATGCTAGCGAATCTGGGACGTAAATTTACGTAATGCAACGTCGGTTCATAAATCGATCTCTGGCTTCTATGATTCGAAGAGAAACGAAGAGTTGAATCGCAAGTTGAGTGAAACCGTAATAACCGTGGATAAAATCAGGACATACTGAACCGACACAAATATATATGTAGATATTGGAAAATGGTACTGCTGCTAAACGTGACATCTGCAACGTGGAACTATCAATCAGCGACATGATCATAGAGCGTTCTGCGTGCAACGAATAAAGAGAAGGAACACAATGTCGAAGATAATCACAAGGATATCCTCGCATCGATCATACCAACAGAAGGTTATCAGTCTCTGTAAAGGAATTAAAATATCAAACGGAATTTAATAAGCCAGTGAATGTAAAGAAATAGTCGCGAATAATCTCCGCACTATTATTATCATTATTAATAATAATAAAATCGAGGAATCTTACACCGAATTTCTTCAAATTTCTTCGTTGTTTTCTGTTTCTACCGAATTTGTTGCAAAAAGGATTCAGCGAATTAAACCACATTGCACATTTTAACGTAAGAAAGAGTATGGAAACTTTGTTTTTTAAAAACTGACGGTTAACAAATGTTCGATTTAAATATAAAAAAAAAAATTGAAAATAAGTAGCCTGGGGCATTTTATTTACAATTAGCGTCCATTAGAAAAATCATCTTCATTCGTTGCTATTGTCAACAACTCTGTCAATGGACGGTTACGAAACATATTTGTAGGGTATCTCGGTGACTACGTCTTATTAAAGTCTGCCAAAGTCCGAGATGTCTGGCATAAAGACTGGAAAGCGAAAAGAGAGCCGGCTCGGATAGTGGCAGGAAATTTGTAGCATTAACACCTGACCGGCAGCAAAACTCGGTCGATAATAATGGAATTTGTTCAGCCGAGACTTAACAGACTTGTCGATACGCTGAGAATTAAATCGACGGACTTTCCTTTGGTCGCGCGTTATCTTGGAGAGCGGCTGTTTGCCGAACGAAGACGTCACTCGAGGTATAATTGGAAAGTTGGAATGGAAACGTTCGGATCGATGAACGTTCCTATTGTTCATACGACGCGTACAACAAGCGAGCCAGAGTCGCTGAACAAATTGAATAAAACAGAAGACAGAATGACAGAAACTCGATGACTCTATCGCCAGCTTCCGTATCCGTACACGCGTATGAAACATCGTACGAAATTAAATATTAAACGCACAGTGACTCGCTAAGGTATTTGAAGGTTTGTTATGGGACACTTTTACCGAGATACGTGTGCGTACGTTGAGTCGTAGATTTTATAGAATGGCGAAGTATGTAGGAAAAAGATCGCCAATTTGCAGATATCTGGAAAAATTAAAAATACACGTTTGCTGGGATGGGAACATTTTCTACCTTTGGACGAAAATCGTTTGAACGATGCCAAAAATAACTCGATCGTTGCTTCTGTTCTATTTGAATATAACGGCGACGAATGATTATATATAGACAGTTTCTGGTCTCGTCTCGTCCGTTTCACTTTGTCCGTGAAATTAGCATAGTTACTTTTCTTAAAGCTACTCACTTCATCGTGGATACGAAACGTCATTAGAAATTACAAATTGTAGTTCACGGCAACCTCTCTTGAATGGGAATGTTATATTTATAAATAATTAATTTCGATTAATTAATTAGATTAATTTCGTTATTTTAATACAGCGTATTTAGACTTGTCGAGTGACACGTAATTTACTTTCGTTTACAGCTTGAACTCTTTACACCAGCTTCACCAGGTCCGGTCGAACGACCGGTTACAAAATTTAATTAAAAATCGTACGTTCATCGTTATTTCATTTCTTCGTCTAACTCTATGTAAATTCTTACAACGAAATCTTGAAACCGGTCGTTTGACCGGGCCTGGTAAGGTTAGTGTTAAACAGCAAACGTCTCATTCTCTCTTTCTCTCTAAGCAACTATTTAAACCATCGTTTATTCAATAATATCCGACATTGTACGTATGTAACGATATAAAACAGGGTTGAAGTAACGGGTTAAGAAGCGAAGAGGAGGAAATAAAAAACAAAAGATTGGGAACAAGCGGAGAAACGTACGGCGGTTCGTTTAACGACGATTCATCCTCGACGAGTTAAGCGTTTAAGCAGATTAAAGAGAGCAGATTTCGTTGAACCAGGTTGCGGTATGAATGGATTAAAACTTCTTATCGCCGACTAAATACCGTGGCGTTTCCATAGCGCGCGTTTCTCTTTTTGTGGCGTCTCCCACCCGTTAAAACACGGCTGACAAACGCGATTACGTTTTCTAATTTTAGTTGCACGCGCGCAGCAACTAAAACGACGCGACTGCTCGCGTACATACGGATTTCTCAGCCGCGCGAGACACACGACAATAGCACGTGTATTTAGCGTGTTAAACGCGTTATTTCGCTACCGAAATTGAGCCGCGTCTGTCGAACGTCGTCGTTCTCTGTGTTTACCGCAGTCTCGAGTTTCGTCGTCTCCGAGCAGGACGTTAAACGAACGCGATCCCTTCGCGTTGGACAAACTTATCTCGCGTGCCTGGCCGCGTCGAACGATCTGTTGCACGCTGAAACGCGAATTTGTAATTCGAGCCGTGCACCTATATGTTTATACTTTTTTGTGACTATCGCCACAGCGATACGCCATCTTTTTACGAAAATCTATCGTCGAGTGGCTGTTTCGTAGCTTCTCAAGTCGGGCTTCCAGCGGAGGAAAGTTCGAAACTGTAAGTTCGCAAGTATTTGTTTCGATACGTACGTACGTTCGAAATCTCGATTATCCGAGGCTTTGTGAATCGTCGTGGGTTTATTTCGCGTAAACAGGATGCGGGAAAATAGCACGTACAAGCGGATACGATGCGATTTCTTATGAAAAAATAAAAAGGAAACATGGAATGAAACTTTTTCATACGACGCTTTGTTTTCGAGGAGATCGAGTTTGAAAATGTATAATTTCAAGTATATTTGAACATGTGTAATTCCAGGCTGGACGAGGACAATACCAGGTAAGTGGATAATTCGGGTTCGGTAAACAGTTTGTAGGACCCTTTTAAGCTTTGACGAGTACTAATCATGTTATCTGGCATCGAAGTAAGTAGCCACGATAGAAAATTATTTTGATTTTGAATAAATAAAAAGGAATAAAAATAAAGTTCATTATATTTATTCCTTTAGTCATTGCTGTCAAAGTTATCACGTAATTGCGGGGGAAAAATGTAACACGAACTAGGAATTTTAAAATAAAAAACCAGTCATTTTGACCGATGTGGTAGTTTTAGTGTTAAAGTGTAAAGTAAAAATTGTACGAGAAACACGAAGCAAGGAAGATAAATTCTATCGCGAAACAGATTAGACGGAATGAGGCAATCGACGTGCAATCCGACGCAAAAGCCGCGTCGTCGCTCTCTAATTGGAAACTTGCGAAAAGCGACGAGGCTGGCTACCGGCACGGGGAAATTGATAAACGTGGCCCACCTCCGGAACTGACCTCACTTACGTTCTCGCTGCGCCAACACAACGGTAGGGGTAAACCGATGAAACAGGTTCTCACGTTGCTCTCAGCCGATGAACTTCGTTTTCTGGTGCACCCGTGTCCATACGTGTGAGAAAACCTTTTTGCGAAACTTTGCGTACGACCGCGGACAAATCTTCTTCGCGAACCTTCGTTTCTCATTGTACACTTCATACGTTTTCAAAGATACTGGAAACTTGCGTCTCTCACGGCACCCACTATCGACACACAAATTTTAAAGTTCGACGAAGCGATAAAGACGGAGCGTCCGAAAGGAAACTCCGCTCGGAACTGACTGACTGTTCTGAACACGTTAGGGAACACTACAACCTCGAGTCTCAACCGGCAATGTCATGTATTAGCGTGGTCAGCATTATGAAAAACGTCCCTGCGGTGTAATACAAAAGGAATAACGTAAAAGCACGAGCCTTTTCCGAAAACATCCGAACGTACTACAAGAACAAGTAATAAAAGACTGCAGGTATCCGTTTAAAAAGTTTATTACTATCCTTTTAATCTCTTTGAAACCTTTTAAGGTGATGGCAAAACTGGATAAAAGAGCAATAAATGACACTGTCAATACCGTGTCACTTTTGTCCGAAATGTTTAATTATACTTGTTGAAGTGGGTCCCATTTCAAAGAGAACTCCATATCTTTTCCAATGTTTAGTTTTCTTAATTCTCGAAGCCATTGAGTATTGTCTAGCGCGATCAATTTGGGGGGCCCTCGACCCCATAGCCTTTCTAGAAACATGCCATAGCTTTGCACAGATAATACAGCGGGGTACAGAGAGTCTAGTTTTCGTAACTGTATAAATACCCATAATAGACCCATGGATTTAAAGCTCTTTCGTAAATTAACGCTACCAGCTTGCGAATCTAACATACACATTGTACTTATACTTAAACTTACTGAAATATATTTCTATTATACATTCATCCACGCATTTCCTCTCTTTATTACGAGGTAAAACCTAGAAACAGTACCGTTGCAGAGTAATTAAGCAGTCGGCTGTTGCAACCTCTTTGAAAACTTTGAAAAGCGTGTATTTAAAATTTGTGGTAATAAATAAGCGACAACGAGTACACTTCTCAAGAACAGCTAACTGGTTGAGGGTAAGTAAAGTGAGATAGGACACCCTGTATATTACATATAATATAACACGATATAACGTATAATTGTGAACATAACAGAGTATGTCAAGTTGATCCAGCATCATCCCCATGTTCGGCTACATGATTTATGTTTGTATGATAAATTATGTCTCAACTTATTAAGTGTCTTGTCGTGCGTTTCTATAGGTAAGGGCAACTACTACCTGGTGCTTAATTAACCCATAAATGGTACGCTATTATCAGCACTGGATAAAGAAAAACATACTATCCTCTTCGATGTGTCGTTTATAGCACGTTATAGAAATATATTATTTTTCGTAACTTCAGTAGCCTGGTTTCCGGCCTTCACAAATGTAAACACTCTTGGAACGTTCTACTGTTACACTTTATCAGGCGAATCTTAGAATACGGCAGTGTAATTTGACCTGCGCCTCGTAAAATATACATACCATACATCGAGAGTCTTGAGCCATAAACCTTTCGTGTCTTAGGATTTTTACAATCAAACTTTTTCCATATATTCTATCGTTCTAACAGATTTTTATAGTATCGCGGACAAAAGGCCTAGGAGTTAGCGGGTAAACCACGTACAATGTCGCGGGAGCCGAGGCGGCGTCGGGCCCATCAAAGTATCGTCGGTCCGTCGATCGAACAGTTTCGAAAATGGCCTACGTGACCTTGACCACAAGCGGTTGCGGAACACGTGCGTGGGGGGTCTAAGAAAAGACAAAAGGGATGCGAAAGCAGTCAGTGTTAGTTGAGAAGTCGGAGAGTGCCAATCGGGAAGTCGGAGAGTGCGAGTTGCGTTGTCGAGATAGTGTTTTGCTAGTGTCACGACCGGCACCCTTTTTAAGTCCGATGGACTGTTGACGGGCATAAAGATGTCGGCGACAATGTATGTCGCCAAAGTACCTAATGAGCCATCAAATCCCAACGGTCCTTTCGCCGAATATTCGAGAGGAAAGCGCGAGTGGCAACGGTCGCGGACGCCTAACAAACGGGTGGATGGTGGGGATATCGAGGGGTGACAAAAGACAAATAACCGAGTCCGATGGGAAATCGAGTTGTAAGAGTCAGTCTTGAAAAGTCACGCCTAGAGCTCGGAAGTAAAATTTGTGAACTGTGTCAGAAAAAAATAAAGTTTCTTTTTTATTTTTCATTCTAAATTTCTTTTTTTTATTTTTCTATTTCTTTTGTGTTATTTTACGCGACACTAGCGTTGTCGAGAGAGTGTG
Source organism: Bombus sibiricus (assembly GCA_014737505.1). Lineage (NCBI taxonomy): Eukaryota > Metazoa > Arthropoda > Insecta > Hymenoptera > Apidae > Bombus > Bombus sibiricus. Next base: position 2,747,495 of record JACXIM010000050.1, read on the forward strand.
GTCCGTGTGAGAGAGAACGTTGGATCCGTTGTGGCGAGAGTTTCAAGTGAACCATTGAATTATCTAGATTATAGCGCGTTATTGTGACTAGTTCATGTTAAACAACCATCGTTCTTCTGTCTAATCAACATCTGTACAATCCATTCATGGTAAATACATCATCACAAATATCAGAATATAATTAATAATAATATTCCATACGATATTACATTTTGAAGAGACATGGATATCAAATTTTCAAGATATTGATACATTTAAAAACGAAAGAAGAAAAGAAAGAAATAATAAATAAATAAATAAATAACGTTAGAAAAATCGATCGTTTCCATGGAAATAAATGGCAATTAAATCGCGTCATCGGCAGCTTCCATTCCGGTTGTAATGGGCCACACGAACAGGAGAGCGAGATTCAACCGCAGAAAGGTGTTTCATTCAACGAGGCTGGCCGCGAGCAACCAGACAAGCTTTTTCAGCTTGCTCTCCACTCGTAAGAACCGCGAGCAGTTGTTAAGGAAAATAGGCTTTTCTCTCCGCGGATATTTCCGTCGGCCATGCGAATCTGCAGCCACTCGTATTTAATATTTGCATACCACGGTGTTCCACAGATCTCATCGTCTCGCATGCTATTTACACGCAAAGTTCTACAAGCGTATGTAACATTTCGTATGATTAGACGTACGAATAAGTTTCTCCCATCCTTAGGCAAAAATGGCAAAGAATTCGTTTCTACACCATAGAATATCGGTACGTAAGTTAGTGATAAGTAGCAAATACGATGTAAGCCGGAAACCATCTTGAGTCATCCCGAGGCAAAGATTATAATAAATAAAAAATATATTAGGATGTTGGAAAAATTTCTTTCGCCTTATAAGAAAATATCAGATGCACAACAGTTTTTATTTTATATTACTTTTCATTGAATTATTTATGATTCATTTTGTTCTATTCGAAGGATAAATAAATAAATAGAAGTATATATAAATACAGAATTTCATAACCGGCTGTACGTATAATGGAATATTAAGACGCGACTAAATTGATTTTTAAAAATCAATATGCGACGATAAAGCTCTTGTTTTACGCGTTATTTCACTGCTTCAATCCCTAACAGGCTAATTTTGTCAAACACCTAACCACAATTACGTAACAAAAAAAAAAAAAAAAAAAAAAAAAAAAAAAAAAAAAAAAAAAAAAAAAAAAAAAAAAAAAAAAAAAAAAAAAAAAAAAATATTTAGGAAAAACAGAAAAAGAAGAAAAAAAAAATAACTATCCTATCGATAAGAAAACGTGCCATGAATCTGAAAGCAGTTAATTAAAGCGAGATGCAGGTCGGTAGGCTCGTAACAAGCATGCAATAAATGTTGACACGAAAAAGCAGATGAGTCACTAGAGGACCGTAGAGGGACCAGAGAGAATCGAGCACACTTTAGACCACTAAACCAGCTTCACGACCTCTCTCCGTCCTTTCTTCTCTTACTCGCTCCTATTCTCTCTTTCTCTCTCTAACGACAACCAGGTGAGGCAACTAAGAACGAAAGGAATTCCTGGCCGCGCGACCTTGGTAGGTCGTTCGTATCCGAGTCGTTTACCTGGACCGATTTGCAAACGTTGATGGAGGTAACCGCGATGCTTTGACTATGGCGGACACGCTCGACCTCTTTCAACGAGACGTATCAAAGCGCGCGAAGGAAAATACGCTGGGCAAGAAGATATCTTAATATATCGTAGCGTAAGCCGTAGAGGATATTTATTTTTCCATTCATAGCATCCGGTTTACGAGCACAATCGCTCCTTGTCGTATGAAACGCTGAGCGTTTCTTTACGGATATAATCGCGCGCGCGCGCGCGCGTGTGGGTGGTGAAGTTGGGGCGCCCCCAAGTACAAATTTTCGTAAAAGAAACAAACAATATTCGTCTGTTCACGATTCTTCGAATTAAAAACCCAGTTTATTTGTGCATTCTTCAAGATGGAAGAAAAAGAAAAAAAGAAAAATTATCGTAGAATTAAAGAATTTGTCATGAGCACCGCCGTGAATATTTTTCGTTGACGAGCAAGTGGCGTACGACTGTCTACGTTCGACCGATAAAAATTTTCGTTTGGCCACTTTCCAAAACAAAGTTATCAGCCACTGAGGCGAGTAATTTTCTCTAACGAAATTCGTTTTTATCTCTCACCGTTTCCAAGTTGTTGCTTGTCCCAGTTTTACGCCTGGCAACCCGTATAAACGCAAGTTTAAACTTTCTTTTGGCCACCACTTTGCGTATTTGATTACAACGTGGCACGCGCAATTGCTTCGATATTTCGTTGGACCAGCGAAACGCGCTTTCAATTTCCAACATTGAGTCGACTGTTTGCAGAGATTTTAATCAGAGTGGATAAAACAGATCGTGCAACGATAATCCGTAAATTTTTCGATCTACGGAAATTCCGTACGAGATGCGTATATACGCTGAATTGCGAATAACGAAGCACATTGGACATTTCGAAAATTCCAAATTGAAATTTCTGCTCGTACGAGGAAACAAGATATCGCGTTACAGGGAATAGACAGGGGAGCAGTAAAACGTCGATGGAATATTTTTTCAAACCGTTGGTAAATCCACGACGTCTGATATCGAGTTTCATATTAGCACGTTCGGCTATTATACGTCTGTTTTGTTATTTACAAATTAGATTTTCTAACAAATTCGTACGCGTATCTTAGATAACATCAGAGATGTTAACGTATATATTTTGAGTTTACTTTCTGTTAGAACAGCAAATTTCGTACTCATATCGTAGAACTAGAGCGAAACCAAAGAAAAATAAATCGATACCGAAAGCTTATTTAACGGAGATTTATTAGTGTGATATAATCATTTAATTTACGGATTAAATTATACAACTTCCTGTGAGAAGATGTTAAAATTAAACGTATTGGTATCGCGATTATATATATGGTTAATGAAATAGTTTTAGTTTATTGTAATAAAATGAAAGGAAAAAAAAAAGAAAGAATAAAGGAAAAAAGGAAACTAAAAAAAGACCAGAGTAATAAATATCTCTCATCACGCACGTTTTCATCGAGACATAAATTTAATTTAATCGCGTTCGTATCGACAAATCGTATTCAAAATCATCGTTTGCAATGGAAGTGTAAAAAAATCACGTAACGCGAAATTTCTTCGCGTAATAAACGCTGATAGAGCAGGTGCAGAATTTCTGCGCCACTGATTCCATTAAAATGCTTATTTCCGCTGGAATGTATCGCGGTGGTCGGAACGAGCTGAATTTCAATGTTTGAATTTTCCAGGCGCGTACTATGTTCGATTTAATCATTTATAGACATTGATTATTATTATATTAAAATGCAACGTGCTGGAACTAACGCACAATATATACAATACGTATAATTCGTAATTGGGATATTTCCAAGATTGAATTTTTAATTTTAGATGCAAATATACGAGTTGCAGATAAGAGAGACGCAGAAATCGGTATCACTCGAGATGTTTCGTTTTATATTTCACGATTGGAATGAATTCGAGACGAGAACCGATTTCACCGAAGAAAATTAATATCGGAAATTGATCGTAGCGAATTGATACAGTTTCCGTTACGATTTCGTATACAGACGAATCAAAAAATCTGCGAATCTGTTAGCTTGTCAGTTATCGACGGAGATTTGGCAAATGCTCAAAAATCAGATTTCTCGTTTTCCAACGAGAACGCGTTGAGGTACTTGTAGATCGACTTTCTTAAAATTTCTGTGAATATTCCTTGATACCTTATATGCGTGGCAGTGATTAATTATTGCGTCGAAAGGTTTGTTTCTCTTCCTTCTGTTTCTATTTACCGACCGTTCTCCGTAGAATCTGACAAAATCGTCTTTCTTTATTTGGAAACTGATCGAGTCCCACGCCGATTACAGGCTGTCGTTAAAGTCAAATGCTGCGCAACAAAATATCGATGCGTATTTATTCGCGTAGTATCATCCCCAGATACGAACGTGTACGCTCAATTTTGTGTCGATAAAATACCGGTACTTTCGTATTTTCGGTTGATCCTATTGTCCTCCTCGCTTCTATATCACTCGAAATAGATGTTACGTTTCGATAATATTATTAACGCTAACTTCACCAGGCCCGATCGAATACGACTGGTTTCAAAGTTTAATTCAAAATTATACATTAATCGTTATTTCTTTCGTTCGTCCAACTTTATGTAAATTCTTCTATTAACAAAAAATAAGAAATTGTTTAATCGGATAATATAAGAATTTACACAAAGTTAGACGAACAAACGAAGTAACGATGAGATATTTTATCATCCGAAACTTTTTACCATCCAATTGAATTCTTGTGTTCTTTGCGTATTGCACGGTTTCTGTGAGTAAAATAGTAGAATAGTTGATAAGAAGAAGATTACCCGAGGAGAAACAAACGCGAGGAAGAAACGACGAGGACGCCAGGGTTAAATATCAAACGAATAATTGTTTTTTTTACCGACAGTCAAGAAATCTCTTGTTTTCTGGACAGAGAAGCTGAGATGTGCGCGAAGAATACGATTTTTCGAGACTCAGAGCGTGTCTTACTTTTCAACGATATCGTCTAATTGCGAAATAATTAAAAACTGAAGCCCATTGTGAAAATTTGTTCGTAACATTAAAACGAAAATTAACAAAATCGTCTGTATAATTTCAGCGCTATAAGGTAAAACAAAACTGAAGGTACAACGAAGGAAAATTTTCTTCTGAATTTTTATCTTTGTCTGTAAAACACATATAAACTCGGTGTTAATTTTATTACGTTTCCGTCCGATATTTGATAGATTTTTCTTTCTTCTTTCACTTTTATCAATCTGTGTGTACGCTGACCACCAACTTATCCAAAGTTTCCTGTCGAATATCCGCCCCCACGCGGATTTTATTCTTTTCTTTCAAGTCCAGCGATATTTCCTATAGATGGTTTCTCTCGATCGTAAACTTTCCTCGCTAGAATTGGCCGCAGGTTCTCTCGATCGGCTCCGGACACGAGGGCACGATGCTAGTCGTGATAATAATTCCATTCTGAAATCTTGAAACCAATATTTTTCGTTCTGGCGGCTGTACGAATCGAAGCATCGTCCTTTAATCTTCCGTCTCAATTACGAGAGGCAGCAATTAAATCTGCCCTTTGCAAAAATAATTTCGCTCAACGTATCCACGTTGGCACGATCGGTGATTTCTCCGGAAATATCGAAGAAACGAGGCGGAAAATGTGTTTTTCCTCGTTCGTAAGTACACGCAACACACTGCACGTACCTTAAGAAGGATGTAATGCGACGACAACGATCAACGACGACGACGACGACGACGATGACGATGACGATGACGATGACGATCAACGAAATATTTATACGTAACGATCGTTATATATAGACAGCGCGTAAATATAAAATCGAGGAAAAGAAGACGATCGAGGAAAGAATCCGCGGTATCAAAGAACCCCTCGAGCCGGTTGAACAATTATCAAAAAATTATCTGGAGCGTGTTAATGTGTCGACAACATGTAAACGACCGGTTACGCAAAATCCAATACGTGGCATGCTGCTTGAATTCATTCGATGGAATTAGCTTACCGGCATTCCTCTACCGTCTTTGAGGGTAAGCACACGCAACATGCTTCCTGCAACTATTTCAATCGATACGCCGCACTCGAGTGAAAATCTTGTGGAAAGTCCGAGCCGCGTTTCCGCTCGAAATCGTTCGCTCGCTCGCTCGCGCGGATCTTCGTCGAGTCCGGAACCGACACGAAGCGTATTCCTATCGGGTGGACAAAATGCTTTTCGCCGCGGTTACAAGCGTGTAAAAATTGAAAAATACAAAAAAAAAAAAAAAAAAAGAGAAAAACGTTAAACGTGGCAGGCGATGGTTTTACCGGATACTTTTCTTCTTGAAATTTTAATTGCTTAATTCTGATTTTTATTATTTTAGTTTGTTTCCCAAAAATTTGTTACTTTATCTTTCTTTGCTTAATAATTTTTTTAATGTTTATTTAGTTTTATATATATGTATATTAGATTAATTGGAAAGTTCTGTTTTCAATTTTATTCGGTATTTTATTATTGAACGAATATAATAAATAACGATACTATTTTGTTACATTAGACGAGTAACAATTGTTAAGAAATTACTCAAAAGATAGCTAAGAGATGGATTTTTTTATTATATACGAATACAATTTTTTTTTTTTTTTTGAAGCAAGCAAGTTTTTCGATCAATTTGGAAATTCCACAAAGGATATAACCTAACGAACAAACTCGAAGATGGTATCCCGCTGGGGGTAGCCATCCGCATGATATTTGGCAATTAAGTTAGAAAAATTTACCAAATGTCCAGCTGGACAAATTGTAAAGTGCAAATTAAATAAATAAATAAAAATTTGGAAATTCGAAGTGATTCGTCGGGACAAACAGTTCGACGAGCTTCGAAGCAAAAGGTTAGACAAATGGGGTAGGTGTCTTGTCATGAATAGGCTAAGGGGGATGTTATAAATTATGGAAATAGCGGTGAAAATATTCCTGAACCCTTTGAAAAAAAATAAACGTTTATTTTTAACGCGGAAGGGAAGTTCATAAAACACGGACAACGCATGTAATATTAGAAACACGATGTTGCTGTCGCATCGCGTTACAAATTTTCCAACTCTCGAGTATATCAACATATTTGATTAAATCGTCTACATTCTCGTAATTTCCGCGATTTTCTTTCTAAGGACGAGATACGCGGTAAACGATAGAAATCGTCTAACGGTAAAAAAGGAAACTAAACAGAAGAAATAAATTGCCAAATATCTGTGACTCGATGACATACACAACAAAGTAGCAAAATATAAATGAAAATACTTGGCAATTTAGCAAAAAATCTAGAAATTACTTGGCAAAAATTTCACTCGACGAATAGATTTCTTCTTTTTTTAACACGTTCGTCGCCCAGCGTGATTCAGCTAAGTTTCCTGCGGGGCCCAAATCCGACCGCCGGTACGCAGAACGTAAATAGGGCGACAAGTTGGAAGTCATTGTTTATCGCCTTCGTTTATTGTTCATCGCCTTCTATTCATTGTTTATCGCTTTCGATTCATTGTACAGAAAAGATTATTTATTTCTGAAATGGAGAAAGCGATAAGCTTTCCAGCTAGAGTATTCCGAAGGATCTTATGGCAGGTATCTCAGATCTTTCATTTAGTCGAGAAGCATATTTGTGAGACGTACATCAGTGATTTTTTCATCCTCAAAATGTTCGGTAAACAGTGTGAAAATATATTTGAAAGTGAGGATAGTAGTGACGACGGAGTCTACTATTGTTCGAAGTGCCCCAGATCAGCCCAAATGTGTTTGGAATGTTTTAACAAATACCATGCGATATAGAATAATGTAATATATTATCCAGAATATAAATTAATAAAAAGTATGGTATAATGTGTTTGTAATATTTTTATGTTCTATATCCTATATATAATATCGTATATTTAATTAACTCGAAGAAGAAGAGCGTCACCATACTTTGGTGACGGGGCCCCCACGGAAGTATACCCGTCGCATGGATACGTGCGACGTGACGACGAACGTGTTAAAAAACGGAGAGATCGATAGAAATCTTCTAACGACAAAAACTAAGAGACTCTTATAGAATGGAAAATAAATAAATCGGCAAGATAAAAATATACGTACGCGCGCTGTATCGTGTAAACTCGACGAATAAAAGTACAGTCGATTTGCTTTTTCCTTCAAAACCGAAACTACCAAACAGACAGAACTTTCAAATCGATCTAATACTCGCAAGCTTCGAGCCGCCTTTAAAGTAAGAATACGCTTGTAATCAAACGCATGCAGAGTTGGTGTTTTACGGAATCACCGGTCTGCTAGAGCTAATTGCAGGATCCGATCGAAAGCAGGGAATTAACATTCCGCGGGTTTGCTTTAGCTGGAAAGCTTATTTTTAACTGGAGTTCGTGTTAGCCGGCAACGGAATTGAATTCCCGTTTTTACTCGACGCCGAGAGAGCTCATTTCCGATACGCCTTAGGTCCATTTACAATGGCTACGAAAAAGTATCTCTGCGTTTCGCCCTTGTTGTTTTCCAACGAAACGTTTATTGGCTTGGCAACTAAGTGGTTGCGGATTTTGTCATTAGGTGGTATTGACAAAACCCGCAATCACTTAGTTGCCAAACCAACAGTTGCCAAACAAAATTTTTCGTTTAGCAATCGCGCGAACAAAATACTATTATCGCACGCGTAATATATTTCAACTTAATTAACCCTTTGCACTTGAGAGGCGACTCTCAGTCACCACGTCGTTCCGAGCTGCAACTCCGGTGGCGAGCGAGAAGCTACAGTCCCTGTTTATGTTAGATTTCGACATCTGCAATCGATGAGAGTGCAATATTGGTAGGTAAATTGGTTCCTTAGTTCTTTATGTTCTTTGTTAGGAAGTGTAAAGTGTGTAAAATGGAGATAAAATATTTAATCCCATATATACCTGCGAAACTATGGTTCTGACAACGTCTGCAAAGTTAGCTTGGATTCGACGATCATGGCAAAAGTATTATAGCTTAGAAACCCTTAAAAAATGATTTTCGGAAGTGAAATTAGCTGAAATGAAGATGAACTTGAGATTTTGAACTGTTGTAAAATGAGATCAATTATATTGAAGAATGCATCTTGGTGAATGCTTTATAAATTATCATAAAAAATATATAGAAATTAATATTACAAAATCATATTTCCAAACATGTAAATATAGATAAATCATTAGAATATAATTTTTTTTTTGTAAGCTAATTTCTATAGAAAATCATTTTACGCTAACTGTAAGACACGCGTCACGTATACGTTAAATCATCCGGAGTAGCTGCTACTCCCACCGAAAAAGTCCTCGAGTGCAAAAGGTTAAGCATGTACATATATACACATTGTGTACGCTAATTAAGTTAGATATTAAAATAAATGTATCAGCTTACTGGATAAAATAAAGAATCGTAAAGCTGAGTTGGCAATCTTATCGGTTTCAAGGAACCTACGATATGTACCAGTGTCTTCGATACAGCAAGAAAGAAGCTGAACGAGGATATTTACATTCGCCTATCGTCAAACAGGCGTTCGGAAGATATTGCATAATCGTGTTAAATGATCCATAACGACGTAAGATACGGCATACTTTTTTTTTTTAATATTAATACGCTAAAAAATGTTGTAAAATGTTAGTCTAACAAATTGCAGAATTACGTAAGTATAAGGCGATAAAACGTAGAACGAGTGATGCGATAAAAACACATTTATTTCTTCGAAATATCTTCTTCGATAGATTTTAGAGGAAAAATATGTTACCGTATCTTAGATCGAGATTTTATTTTTATTTATCAACGCATAGATGTAGAAACGTCATTTTTAGAAACACAAAGTTAATTCTTCGAAGATTTATCGTTTTTACTTGTTTAAAAGAAAAGCGTGGGCAACTTTGGAAAATGGAACTTCGCGCGTTCGTATCTTACGAATATAATAAAATGCAAATGTAAATTCCAACTTGAGATGTACGCGATATACAACGTGACTTTTTTCGAACGTTCTACGCCGGACTATAAATAAAAAATGTTTAAATATAGCTAGCTTACGAGTATCAGCCTACTCGTGTATAGTGAATCATAGAATTTGCAATTTAAACTTTCCAAGAAATAGAAACCTTGCATAATACGCGTCTTTTTTCTCTTTTAACCGTTACAAGCTTATCTATGCCGAAGCTACCATGAAGCTTCGATGTTTGAGAAACTTATATTTTAATTTATCTGCAAATGTGTTTATCAATCTTCTAACGAACGATTTAAGCAAAGTAATTGAGAACAACGCGTCGTACTTTACACGAAAGATTCATCTAATTGTGAAATTAAAAATTAATGAAACAGAGTTAAATCTTTAGCTAGGTTTTTTCTCCTTTTGCAAATGTAAATACAATTTAACATATTTCTAATGCAACTACAACTACGTATATATATATATATTTCTCAGACATCGTCAAAGTAAATTTAAACGATCAATTATCTATTAATAATATTGGGTTGGCAACTAAGTGATTGCGGATTTTGTCAATGCCACCTAATGACAAAATCCGCAATCTCTTAATTGCCAAGCCAATATTACTATTACGCGTTGTACAGTAATTTTTTATCAAACATATGTTCGCGACAAATATTTGGTAATTTCTACATCTGCAAATTTTCAAGTTGGTTTCTTCAACCAAGACAGACAATCACGACACTAGCGCCGTGTCTAGCCACGGTACTAATGAAATTTGAAAATAACGCGGACAGCAAAATTTCCTATGGCAAGTAGGTTGCAGTACTTTTGCCAGCCATCGTGCGTTACATTAATTTTGTACATGTAAGAGGACGATGATAGAAGCAGAAACTACCGATGGCTATAAATAAATTGCTCGATGGCGATCTAACGGTGTAATATTGAAATACGATTGCGCAATTTACGAAGCGTAGGTACACGACTGTGTGACTTTCCAACTACGTACACGCATATATACTATCGCCAACCACCGATAATGAAGATTTCCATGCACAAAGCCTCAATAAGAAGAACAGGTCACTTACAAATACAACTTTGTCCTCGATTCCCCTCCCCGCGCAGTCCAATAAAGAAGAAACTTTACAACGCATTTCTTCCCGCGTACGAACAGAATTTTATTCCAAGACTGGACGTCCGCGATTTCTTCGCAGAGACGTGGAAAACCAACTCTCTCTAAGCTTGTTGTTCGCAATTTTGTAAGATACCGGCGTCTATCTGGAAACGCATAACCGACAGACGGAACGTTACACGATCGGCGAACGTCCCCGATCGTCTCTCCGAAAAATATAAAGAGAATTTTTTGATCTTGTTGCTGGTAAGCCACGAGAATCGCAAATTGATGCGCGTACGTAGATCACGCGATCCAGAAACGCAGCACTTCGTAGCTACGAGCGTGCAACAGCGCTAAAAATGCCTCGCAACGTGTCGTAAAGCTTCTAAAAGGGAAACCGTACGCGCGTGCTAACTTTCCTCCCGCAAGACGTGGACGATGCACCGTCGCTACTCTGCAAACCTCACGAACTCTAAATTTCAAGAAAAAGTCACGAATCGATCGATGAAAATTCCCTCTTTGCCCGGCTGAAACGCAATTCCCTGGCGATCGCGATCGAATCCACGGTTTACCTGGGAAGCGGAAGTCGATGGCGCAACGTTTGAGAACGCGCGTCGCGAAGAAAGTCATCGCGTTGAAGTTTTCGTCACGGACGACCGAGCTCCGCGGCATGCGGTTACGAGATCGAGCGGCTTGGAAAACGGCGGGTGCGTAGTTTTCCTGGAACGGCGCGGCCGGAGAAAACGACGGAGGATCGCGAAACAGGGACGGAAGAACGGCGTTCCTTCCGTCGTTCGACGCAAACGAGAATAGACTGCGGTCGCGTCGCATCGAAAATAGCCGGGCGGAACGTAAATTTTGATGGCGCGCGCGCCAGTGTCGTAAGTCGCGCCGCTAAAGCGGGAAAGTGGGTGACTTACACGGCCCACTCAGGGTCAAGAGTAAACGAAGACGATACTGGGTTAGGCGAGTTCCGTGCCGGCTGACTGTTCAACTTTTAAATCCTCAGACACGAGGAGTAAGATTCGACGTAAAACTAGCGATGGCACGAAGAATTGGTTACATCGTCGTAAGCGTTTTAGAAGTCTTCCGTCGGTCACATTTATTGGAAAACAGATTATATTTGTTGTAAGATCGTAATCTCTACGTGTACATGTTTTATTGTTTATCGTAGCGAAGCTTAAAGGCTGCTACGATCTTTGTTTGCATAGGCGTACGTTTACCAGAATTAGATGTTTACATTTTAACGCTAACTTTACCAAGCCGGATCAAGTGACCGCTTCTAAAATGTAGTTTAAAACTGTACACATTCGTCCTTATTTCTTTTATCCGTCTACTAACTTTATGCTAATTCTTGTATTATCCGATTAATCAATCGGCGAATTTTTATCGATATAAATGTTTACATGAAGGACGAACGAAAGAGATAACGACGAACGTACAATTTTACATGAAATTTTGAAACCGGTCGTTTGACCGGTTCCGGTAAGGTCAGTGTTATGTTGCCGAGTGACTGCAGAATGATCGGCCGATCGTTTGACATTGTACGAAACGTAACTGATACACGTACCGATGCTCGACTGACATCGATCGTGAGAGACAAAAACGCATCGTCGAGGCTAACGACGTCGATCGAATAAAAATTCATTTCGTGTAATTCCAGCGATGAAAAAACTGTTTTCTATTTGGTTTGGAAAACTTTGATCGAGTAGCTATGGAAATAAACGTATCTCGTTAATTTTCGCGATTTATCTCTTATTAAACGTATACGCGTCCCTAAGTATACGAGAAAGACCAAAGAAATGGATTTCTGTTGCAAAAAGGCTTAAGAATAATTTGTTCATAACCTCAATCTCTCGTAAGATGTTTCGCCATCTTGGAAGTTAAACGGAACACCCTGTAGACTAAAATTGGAATTTCAGTACGCAATAGGATTACTCGTCTTTCGCGTCAAGCTTTCCAAATCGAATCTTTTTGTTCTATCTTTCCCAATATTCTCGTTGATTCGCGAAATTAGCTGAAAAGAGATTATTCCTATTAGCAGGCTACCAGCTAGTGAGATCATCTTGTTATCATCACTTTTTATGGTAGATAGGCGTAATACGTGATTCAAGCTGTGGCAATCGGAGCATGCATACGTTGAAGGCACTTGAAGGTGACCATTTAATGTTTGCTTAGCGATGAACACTTCTTATTGGCCTATTAATGTTGCTTGATTTACAGGTTTAAATAGATTGAACCTATTCGTACAGTGTTGAAATAGTGCGCTGCAGAGACGTAATATTCGCCACTGAAATATCTGTTTTGTCATCGAACATTTGATACAATTGCACGATGTAATATGATCGAAAAAGGTCGCGAACGACGTGTATCGTTCAAGTTTCTGCAACGTAAACACGTTTCTTCGAGAATCTTTAAATAGTTCGAAATAGAACAAATTTATGTCGCTTCGATCGAAAGAGAATTTTTTTGCTCTTTGAATTGTATCTATTCCCAATAGCACGTTGAAAAAAAAATAGGAAAAAAAGAGAAAAAGATAAGGAAGAAAGAAAAGAAGAAAAAGAAGATTCGGTTGAAAAAAAAGCGATTGCTCCGGCGAGTGCACGCAACCTGCGGGAAGTCCTTCGGATCGTTAAGGAGAAGCAGGAGAAAACGAACTGACCCGGAAGCTGCTGGCGCATCAAAGCAGACGGAAGCGGTTGAGTATAATTTGCAAGAAAGCACCAAGTCGAATTGCACCGTAAAAGTGACCCGTTGCGGTACGAGTGCACCGATATCGACTTTCGACCCAGGCAAAAGTAACACACGCGATATACTCGACGAGATTACGCTTTAACCCGCGGTGTACTTCGCCACTGACCAAAATTAAAAATTGAAAAATCAATTTTTAGCGTTTAGAAGAATTAATACGGTGAAGTATAGCGAAGTATATTACAATATAGATAGCAATGATATTTTTAATACAAATATTTGTAACATTTTTTTGGTATTTCTCAATAATGAAACACGATATTTATCGTAGGATATTTCCTATCTTTCTTTTTTCCATATACATGCCCCTTGTGTAAATATTCTACTAACAGGTTTTAATATAATCTCCTACGACCGGAATTTGCTTCGCTTATCAGAAAAAACCACCAATATGATTACAGTTTCTCAGATTACAGTGCTTTGGGTCGAAAACTGGACACGAACAAACCGATCGGTACAATTGTATAGTAATAAAATACCATGATATGAATAGCTCAGTAAGAAATGAATTTTAAGAAATGATTTAAAAACACGATCGACAAAAATACAGACTCGAAAATGTGGAAAAAAATATTTTTCAGTTATCTTGTCATCTTTTTCGCTAATTGTGACAAGTAGCCTCGTTAATTCTATTCTTTGCTTAGAAATGTACAAGCGTTTGCTGATTTTTCACAGAATAGATTACAAAACTTAGTAATTTATACAGAATTTAATTATAAAATTACGGATGAAAAAATAGCCGTAGCGGGCTTCTATTCTTTCGTATTATTCTTTAATAATATTTAATAAAATTAAACTACGAATAAAATGGAATTAAGCAATGCAATTGATTCTTAAAAATGAAATCCTTTTGTGTTACTTCGGAAGCATTTTTATTCCCATGTTATGTCTTAAGTAAACTGAGAGTTAGATAAGAAAGAAGAAGGTTTTTCTCAACCGATAACAGGATTATCGCGATTAATTGAAACGACGATATCTAAAATCGGATAATTCGACGAATTTTAACAAGTTTTTCAACGAATAATTTGAGTCGATAATCTATCACACCCCTAGGAAGGTGATTTTTTAGTCGTTAATTTATTCTTATTATATATTTTTTATTCTTATATATTTTAATAACATTCGTGTTTTACTATGAATTACTCGGCGAGATACTAACGATATAAATATTAATTTATTTAATTATTTCGATATGCGAAAATTCGTAATACCGTATTTTAGAGAAATTCATGAATTTCAAAATATTTACTAGAACACGTATTCGGTTTTATTTATTCAACTTCGATTACAAATATAATAAATGAAAAATTAATCTGCTGTCAGCGTACAAGGTGCGTATATTAACTGAAAATAGTACGCGTAACTTTATTCGATACTGTTTCACCATAACTTCTTATTATACAGTGCTACTTTTTAAATAACATTTTTACACGAGATAAAGAAAACGAATAGATTGAATAAATGCACTCGTGACTCTCAGATTACGCTAAACAGTATATAGTATTCGTTGCTGATTTATTGACTGTAATAAATGAATGTCAGGGGGGAGCATTATTTATCGTCACGATAACAATGTGCTATTGTACCACATATTGCGATAATTTGATCGTCCGTAATTTTATTTATAGATATGTATTTCTATTAGCTTCCATTTTATGCTTGTGCATAAATTAAACTAGGTACGAATTAAATTAAAAGTTTCATTTCAAGAATATTCGTAGAACGAACAACGTACATAGAAAATAATATCGTTCTGCTGCATCTATTACTCTACTACGATTTCGTTTCATTCTTTCTGCTATAACTAAACCTCCAAACAGACTATACTCATCAAAGATATAATTGTTTGAAAAAAAATATATTTGTAATATACATTTACAAAAGAAAGAAAAAAAATAACGTCAACGTATATTTATTAAAAAAAAAAAAAAAAAAAAGAAAAAAAACAATTTGCCGTAGAAGAAAGGGGTGACAGAAATATCACGTGTAACGTCTACTTTACATTCTGCAAGTTTTGCAACCAAATTCCTATTTCTCCGCCAAATCCTGAAATAAACTACTACTACTACTACTCTTACTACTACTGCTACTATCACCCGAAATTTCACTATGAAGCAATGAACAAACAATTCTACGAATAGTATTCTGATTATTTTATAACTGTCGTATTCGGGTCATCGAAAGTTTGACGATATCGAATATTGTAGCGTGCGAGAAAGTGGTTGGAGTAAAGCGATCCCCAAATTACTGGAAGTCATGCCATCATTCTTGCCTCTATTATTATACATTATGAAGAATACTTATTCTATTTGCATTATTATTATTCCAGCGTTCCGTGAATCAATCGCGTCGATGAATCGAACGAAATAAAATTAATATTGTCCTGTTGTTTACGCGAAAAGATAAACAAGGTGTCCTTGAAACAGTTGAAAAGTCATGGATACCATTACGCTACATGTAAATGCTGTATACATGAAATATAAATGTAATTATAATTTTAATATAAACGATTATATGTCTGCGATCGTTTCTTCTATCGTTCTTTAATTCGGATAAATAATTTAAAAAAGGAATTTACAATTCAGCTTGGGATCGCGTTATACATATAAATGTATAATTACGCTACTTTGCATAATGCATCGTTATAATTTCCGTACAAGTGTTTATCGACGGAGAGAATTCCGCGCTATCGACTTTAAAATCAACGCTAGCCTCAGCCAGTGTTCCTTTGTGAAAAGAAACTTCAGTTTAGTAATTCCATGCATAAATTCCACTTCCGACCGCACGGCACACTTTCCGCGCCAAGTTTCCTATCTACGTGTGTTACAAAATACGCCCACGTTTCGATAATATGTAAAGGAGAGGTGTCGCAATGATAACGTTCGCCTTATCACTTCTTACCGATTGTAATTAAACGCCATGTGAACTAATCGAAACGCGATACGTATGCACAGATCGACCCACTTCACTTTGATAAACAAATTCTGCTGCAGCCCAATAGAAAATACATATTTCGCTCGTAACATGTAACTTTCTTTGTTTCTAAACAATCGTACACTGTACCTAACCTATTAAATGTATAAAACATTTGTCGAAAGTTATAGAGCGATAGAAAATACTTTATAACCTAATCTGTTATAAATCCGTTTAACACTAACCTATCTTACCAGACCCGGTCAAACTATCGGTCTCAGTGTTTAATTTAAAATTGTACGTTCATTGTTATCGCTTTTGCTCGTCTAAGTTGATGTACATTCTTGTATTATCCGATTGATCAATTTCTCAATTTTTGTTAATATACAGTTAAATAAAGTTAAATATTATTTTCGATATTTGGTACGAAGGCTAATATTTAATAATTCATGTAATATCGATATCGCGTTAATAGGTATTCAGTATACATTAACGCATTAATGTTTTGCGCTGTTCGTTTGTCGTGTTATGCATACATTTTCCTGCAAATGTAAATTTAATATTTTATAGCGCGAGAAAAAAGGACCTTGCGAGTAAACAAGATTCCGAATGATATTAACAATTAATAAGCGATTTGCAACGATATATATAATACTGATATTTTATGGACAACGTTAAAAATATTACTGATCAACTTTCATGAAAAAAGTTGCAACTGGTAAGTAAACAAACATGGTGGATAGTCGAAAGAATATGGCTCGTCGTTAAGGTTAGTGCGACGAGACGCTATGGGCGCTTCGATTTGAGCAGCAGCCATCGGTGAAAATTTTCACGACCTCGAGCAACTTGGAAACGGTTCTCGACTACTTTGGCCACCGATATATATACACGTTATTTCAGCCAAGCAGCGCTATCCGCAAGAATTACGATACCTGTTAAATTACAAGAGACACGCGCAATAACATTCTTCGCCGATAATTACGGTTGCCATATTACGACGATTCGTTGTTACAAAAGATCTATTAGCTGCATCTGCATGAATCGCGTTCGCCGGACGCCTTCTTTTCCAACGAAACGTTTCTATTTTATTCCACAACGTTTCCTAGACGCACTTTGCGTTATCCTCTTAATTAATCTGACTCAAAGTCCGGCCATAGATGTAACGCCTTGCTCGTAAGAGCACGTAATACTGCGAAAATACACTATCATCGATCAGCAGACCGTATACACGGTGCCCGAGAAAATATACGTATAAACATTCCTGGATCCCGGTAATTCGAACGATTCAATGCGTGCACCAGTGCCATTAACACGGCGCACGGCGCTAAAATACTTACGACGAGCCTCTTTAGGCCTTACGATTCTAACATTTATCTAATTAAATATATATATATATAGTAATTTTGAATGTTTATTACTATGTAGAAATCTTTCTACTTTCGATCGAGAAACAGGAAATTTATGCATTTGCTTTACATTTAATAAATATCTTTAATTCTTAGATGAATATCTAAATTGATTAATTGCACGAGGAAATCTTTCAATATCTCTCTGACATTTATATAAAACTAATCAAATTTTATATATTGATGTGTAGATTATATATACATATATACATATATATATATACGCGCCATTATATACAAGTGAATCTATCTTATCTGCTAGCATAAAACTCGTGTTTTGTATTGTTCCGTTATTGCGTTATCTTTTTAGCTTTAGTTTTGGTTCCAGCGTTATTATGGAGAGTTTTTGCCGTGCAACAGGCAATTACATGGCCGTCTATTATTCTAAATAAATAAGTAAACAAATATCTTGAAAATATCAATGAAATACGACTGATCGAATTGAGACCAGAAATCTCATGAAAAATTGTACAAATGAAAGAAAATTGATTCTTGGGTCTAAAACGACTCATCGATGGCCGTGTCGGGCGTTGAAAATTGCTTGTTGATCGTTATTTTCCTCTATTGGAAGACTTATGTGAACGAAATACAGCAATGACGGCATGTCTGCGTGCATTACCCGAACTGGAAGTCGCGAATCGACCGTAAGCGACATTTACATCATCGATACGTGGAAACTGCGCGAGAGATGCAGGCTAGAAAGAGAGAGCACGGTAGAAGTTGCGTGCAGCATCGAAAGACATTCGCAAGAGGTTAATGCGATGCGTGTTGCATCGAAAAATCGTTACATCAATAGTGTTAGTGGATATCATAGGTAAGGCATACCCATGAAGTATGTAATTGTGGAACGCCCACGCATTAGAACACGCGCTCGATCACCGCACTGATCAGAAACCTCGGTAAGGTTACGTTGGATATACGGTTTTCAACATAGGTTTTGATGGTCGACAAAAAATGTACTTTAATTCCTTTAACGCTAGAACTATAACTAGACTATAACTACTAAACCTGTGTCAAAGAGATCCAAATGATAGATATATATCATTAAAAATCCTGAAAAATCTACTATTACAAAATAGACTGCGGATATTTATGCGGAAATTCATATTTTGATGAGTATCATTTAAAAAAGAAGGAGAATTATTAGTAGAGAATTGTCGTAGCCACTAAGAATTACAACGAGTATTATATTTTCGATATTTTACGTATTTGTCCGTGTTCGTATTTTAGCACCATTAAATTTCTTATAAATGCATAAAAGTCCACAGGCCAGTTCTAAATCTGAAAGATTGTAAAACTGTAGCAAATCGAAATTGCACATTTCGTCTATTATGATAGTTCTAGCGTTATTGAAGGGAACGTGTATGTATGTAAGCGAAAATTTACCTCCTCGAGGGATGTGATTGTCTGTCTGCATTGTGGCATCCGCGAGACGAAGGTGGATGTCGTAGGCGAATTATAATCCTCCCTCGTCTCCTCGACGAACTCACTTACGGCGATTAGGCCCGGCATTTTTTCCCTCTTTCTACCTATATTGGCCGAAATTATGGGGAACCCCCGAAATTTGTCACCGGTCTAACACTGTTAGTGCCGTTACACACTCACTTCACTCGTCAACACCACTCACTTCACCGTTTCTCCGGTGCGCACCATAAATTCCGCGGGAGGGCTGTCACCTTCTGTCTCCTCCCAATGCCGTTTCCCGTGACGCACGGTAAACGTCGTCCCGGTGCGACGAACGGACCCAGAGAGGAGCGCCCGCGGGAGGGGGGAAGGACACAAAGAGAAGAAGGAGAGGGAAGGGGGTTGAATAGAGGAGAAGAGAGAAAGAAAATTCAAGCACACGGTCGTCTGTCTTCTCTACCAGCGAGAGACACTTGCGCGACACGATTATTTCTTTAACATTTTGCTTGATCGGAGTTTCCTGCACTGACTGCGAGGAAACATAGTTCGCACCTTTTCTTGGTTCGCGCGGCTCGCGTTGCATACACACTTTCACGCGCGTACGCGGCTGCGTCCCAGAAAAATCTCTTTACACCTACTCGCGACTCGATCTAAAATCAACCTGA
Source organism: Bombus sibiricus (assembly GCA_014737505.1). NCBI lineage: Eukaryota > Metazoa > Arthropoda > Insecta > Hymenoptera > Apidae > Bombus > Bombus sibiricus. The sequence continues at coordinate 2,767,275 of JACXIM010000050.1, forward strand.
TCGGTGCCGAAACGTTTTCGTCCACGGTCTAAGTTTCACTGAGGCGGCGCTGCGTACGCTCGCACCTTCACCATTGAGCTTGCGGTTAGGGAGAAGGTCGTTTGTATTCGGATACGTTGGTGTTGCCATCTTGCGACATTATTGTAATTTTTAGCAAATTAATTCCGTTCCAATTTGAAGTTTTGATTTATTACTTGTAATGTTACAAAGATATATCGTGTAAGATATGTAATATAGAATATATCTAATTATTTATTAATATTGTTATAACAATGTTATTTTAGAGCTATAGATATAGTAACACTAAAAATCTTATAATTTGTAGAAATGTGAATATACGTATACTTAGGCGTATGTCCAAAAGTTTTACTATTGTAATTAACTTTTCTGATTTATGAATAGAACATTATAGCTTTACAGAAACACGACGATTAGGAGTACGGTAACAAGTATTTAAAAATAAATTGTAGCATCAAGCACTAAATATAATTACACATTTTTATCAAAGTTTACTTTAATTATTCAATGTTTAACTTATTCAAAATTAACAAGATTTAACTTAAAGTAAAGTAAATAAGGTTTGGACACAAATAGAGCTATCAAAATACAATTTTTTCATTTTTATTATAGAAACAGAAAAATTAAAGAACAAGAGTCTCTTGTAGCTTAAGTTGTTTTTTGCTTTTTGCTTTCACTTGTGCAGCAATGCGATCCAAATCTCTACGACCTTGGCTGGTAAGCTTACGTCCACCCAGTGGAGCTTTTTCAATGAGTTTCAGTTGTTCCAAACTTTGAAGAGCTTTACGGGCAACACCACCTGCAGATCGGCAGAAGTGGCTGGGATGGGTACCATTGCGTTTGCGTCCTCCAAAGATTTTTGTTACTGCTCCAACACCAATTGGACTGCGAATATAAATATGACGAACCAAAGCCGCGCATCTAATGTAGTACCAATCTGGATCGTACGGGGCAAGTTCCTTGAAGCGTGCAGATTTTACGATGTCAACCCATTCTGGCACTCGCATTTTGCCAGTTCTACAATATTAAACAAATCAATAGTTATAATACTTAAAAAAGTGATGGGTATATACATATTTTGTTGTTAATTTATAATAAGCTTCTATGTCATGAAAATTTTTGAGGTTAGTTAAGTCTATATAAAAACAATTACTTACTTTTTCAAAAAGGCTGCGAAAGCCTTTACGAATTTGTGCTGGTCAACGTCCTTAAGCGTTACAGACGGCATCTGAAACAAACATCGTTATCAAAAATTGTCAACAATGCAAATATTGTACAGGTTTACTCCACACGTGTATTGTAACAACAATATTGTAGAGCTCAATTAAAGTACGTCATGTATATAAATATACGTGTAAATATTATATAAAGTACGTTAATTACATTGTATTATAACTTATACTACCTTTCTTCCTACAATAATATGCCGAGTTGTGGAAAACTGAATAAAGTAGACACCTTCGTCCGAAAGCCAACCGGAAAGAGAGTAGCAAAAAGATGGCGCTAGAAGCAAATTGTTAAATGGCGGCACTAACAGGAAACGACCATGAAATTTCGATACATACATAGAAACGTGTCTTAATAAAAACATAGTAGACTATTTGTTTGATCGATAATCAAAATATACACAATTGAAGAATATAGTTTAGATTTTATCTTCGAGATTTTGGACTTTTTACTACTTCTTCGATTATGTTAGGGTATAACAAAATTTAAATAAAGTTTCGTTTATACATGTAAACACATTATAGTAAGTTTCATAACATATACAGACGGGGGGGTTGACAAAGTCTACTGATATTATCAAAATACAAACTAAATACTTGATAAAGATAACGTAATCGCAAAGATGAATTTTATTTTAATCATGACGTCATTTTGATTTTGACAAACAGCGCTATTGAACGTGTAGTTGCAAGTGAGAACATAAATACGTTGTTTCTACGACATAAAATAGAGATTCCATTAAACTTTTGATATGTTTAAAACTTTGTGTCAACAGTATCTAAAATCTTCGTTTTCTAAATATAATTTAATCACTATGAATTCCTGTTGTAAGGACGTAGCGTTAACGGAGCCAATCCCTTTCTCGAGAGATTTTCTTTTTCGTCAAGTAAGTCAATAACTGCGCAGATTTTCGTTCTGTTGTTGTGGTTGTAGCGACATCTGATGATTTCTTATGTATTAACAGTTTCAGAGAATCAATTTTTACGAATTGCCCAATTCACGTTGAATGTTACTCTTTTATTAACTTGATTTATGATTCATACAAATCTTGTTATTTGTATTTAAATTTGTAATATATATTATTGCTTTACTATTAATTTTATGAATTACGTAACGACTGTAGTTATGACATTTTCCTTGATAGTAAGGATATTTTTAATAGTATTCTGATATACAAATACTACAAATTAATCGTTATCCACAGTTATCCGGTAAGTAATAATTTTCAACGGCTTTTAGAGTAAAAGAATTATTGTAAAATATATAAAGTTATAAACTTACATGCAAAGTAAAATTATGTAAAATTGTGCAATTACAAAAAATTATTCATCGTTAGATTGTGGATTTTTATGCAGATTCATATTTTTGAGAATACAATTGAAAGAGTAGAGTTTCGGTAGAACGTTGTTTTACCTATCGAGTATTACTAGATATTTTATTCATTTTTTCAGAGTAAGTGCTTTCTGTACAATTCTGCACTTTCAAATTTCCCATAAAATTTCGCAATCTATTCGTTGTCGATAACGTAATTACACAGTATGTAGATTTTTCTAAAAATGATGTCCCACAAAACAGTTTGATAATGAATCCTATACTTTATATATCTGTGTAGAATTTTAAGGCAAATTTCGTCTATACCAATACTTTCATTTTGCCATTGCATTTACATATTCATAAATTTTATCAATAATCGTAGTCTATCGTAAATCCATCAGAAATTAGAATCTTCCATAAATTTCACTTTACCACTTTCGAATCCCTTTTTAACAAGTTTTAATTGAAATTCTTAGATGTTCGATCCCGTGTCCAGTACGTATACTTATCTATTGGCCGACATCAACGATAAGACCGCGATCTTAATTGACCCGGTCATCGAATGGGCAGAACGAGATAAAACCATTATTCAGGAATTGGGATTAACCTTAAAATATGCTAGTAAGTTGAGAGTATAATCACGTTCGCAAAAATCATTCTCCATTCGCTGTTGCTTGAAATTCGCGGCAGTACCGGAAATAGGTTGACCATTTTTTGCTGCACAGAAAATAAAATTGGATTCACGGAATATGTTTTCCCAGGCGAACAAATTTTTCATTCTCGAAAAACGACTTTGAAAATTATTCGAGGGTGAATATACTTTCAGCTGGAACAAAATTGAACGCTTTTCGTTATAATGCTTTCTGGTCTTCCGCTAAAAATATATGCGAAAAAATTTCTCTTTGTCCTCGTACATAGTAATATCGGTCAAGATATTTGCAAAAATGCTGCCAAATAGGGATGCGCTAACGGGAGATTGTAAATGTTTCATTGCAATGTACACATCTACATGTTCATGTTACTAACTAATCGAATTCGTCGCACTGCCAATATGCAAATGATTAAGTTAGCTTTAAATTAATCATTGTGATATTACGATATGCTCTTTCGTATCATATCGATTTATAAATTTACATCTATTATGTGTGGATATGTACTAATACTATAGAATCGTAATGAAATTTAATCAGTCGATGTTCAATCAAGCATTATCGTACATGAATCATACATGAAGTACAGATTAACTATCCGGTTCGATGAAAATTGATTTTTTAAGGACTGAAAGTTGCGTTGAAAAAGTGGTGCGTGTCACAGCTGTGATAATTTTTCATATTTCTATATTAATCACCAGTTTGCGCATTTTACCGTTCATTTCATTGTTTTCGCGACATATCATGGTACGTACTGTTCCGTGAAACAAGTAAATATTTTGTAAAATATAATCCTTTTAAAAATATATTTAACATAACTTTTGCATGTAATTCGTAGCACTCGCGTTTCGTCGTTTCGAAATATAAAGACCGATAAATTAGTCGTTCATTAAGATCAAAAGATTGCCATCTATCGTTTGTTTCGACTATTACATCCACCAGTTGAAGTAATTGCAATTCATGTCAAGTTAAAAAAAAGACATCGAATTTCACGAGAAAATTTTCTCTCGAAACGCGTTTTCTCTTGTAAATTTATAATATTGTAGCGTACATAAAGGTACGTTTCTTTTAGAACAATTCCATTGTTCTCAATTTTACCATGATTTTCAGTTTACCTTGTAGAGAAGCGAAGCGCATCAAATCTTGTTTGGACGTAAAAGCTGTGTGTTTAAGTGCATTATTCAGTTGATTTGTTCCGACTGCGAGGAACGAGCAACTAAATTAACCATCAGTTGTTTCAATCTGATTACATTGCACCGGAGAAATGTGCGACAGTTAAAGATCGCGTACGATGAAACAAAGACTCGAACGATTTAATGCACCGCGTTGATATATCTGCCGGTACAATAGGTCAAATACGTTCTTGTCGGTTAAAACTTCTTAACTGCAGTCTATTGAGCGCGAGCACAGCAGTCGGTAATTCAATAATTTAAATGAAGTGCTGGTATTATTAAGGAAACCGTGCGCTTAATTGTTCAAATTGCCACTCGAAGTCTTCTATACCAACTAAAACGTAAAAAACAGTCTCTTGAAAACATGTAATTATATGGCCATCGGCTTATTGAAAAAGTCAAAGAACACAGTTTTATACATTGTGTATTGGGTGTTTCGCGTAATTAGATGGAGCTGCATACATAACGAAAATAAATAGAAATAGACAAAAGTTTCAAACGGTATAACGATAAATTCTAGACAAAATTTATATAACGAATTAATATTAATATAATTAAGATAGATAGCTGAAAAAAGCGATATTCAATTTTATATAACACATTGTAGTTGCGAACGAACGGTATATTGCGACGAATGAAAATATTGGCACAGATTGGCTTTTCTTGTCAAATCTAGTATTTTGTAAAGTCCATGATTCTTTGTTTAATCTTTTTTCCTTTTCTAGAATATAACTTTCTAACTAGAAATATTTAAAGTTCGAAGGAAAGTTTGAAAAAAACGATATAATTTTATTAAAAAGGTAACTACGCTGCAACTCGTCTTTCTGAAATTTGTTCGTACTTCTAACAGTTTTAAAGATATTAATTTCATTCAGTTCGACGAAACATTCAATGGACATAGACTTACGACCGCAGTAAGACTCAAAGTAAATTCAAATGGAACTTTTACCATATTCCGCGTCTTCATTATCATTTTTCTCGATTCGTTGGCTCGTAATTTCCTTCTCGTATTTTCTAAGTTCGTACAGATTTAATTGACAAACTTAATAATTTAAATGGAGCTCTCCGGCGCTCCTTTTATATTTATCGTTAGCTCTTACGAAAATAAATGAAAACGCCTGTGGAAACCATTGAGCGACAAGTGCCATCGCGCTTCCCTGAGATTTTTAATACAACGGAATCTCGATTTTGCGGTTATATTTTACTCGAAATACTGCTCACATTTCCAGTTATTCAATTATTCGCTTTTGCTGTAACTAATTACTTCGGATAATCAAGGTTTCGCTGTATAATAAATGAATGGCTAGAAGGAGATGGACGATAGTGGTCTCTCTCGAAGAGCGCTCTCGTGTGTGCACATGATCACTGATAACCGTTTGGATAAACGCCTTTTGCAGTAAATACGCATATGCACGCTGATCATATCACCGGAACAGGAAAGCTGAAGAGTTTGTTACCTGGTTGCCAGTCAATGATATCACGTAGCAGCGGCGCTAAGGCTGATATACTCTTGAGTCCGGATGACCAAATAAGCTTCGGCAAGCATAATTTACTGGTGCTGCCTACTCCCGGACACACCGAAGGTCAGCTATTTTTTTTTTCGTCACGTTAAAAGCAGGTACTCGTGCTTAAGAATGAACACCACTGCTCATAAATACGCGGACATTTTATTCAGCGAGAGAATTTTGCTTTTGCATAAAGACGTTTGGCGTAAATTGAAACGAGAGATCACGCGTAAGGTATTTCCTTCATATTTTTGTGTTTGTTCGAAACACGGTATTTCGTACCGTTAGGGAGATATCAATTAGATCGAAAATGACGTAAAGAACGTAGCAGGGTTAAACCACCAGTTTTCAATGAATTTGTATCCCAATGCATCAGAATGCCAGCCAGCTCATAATCAATACATTCGTATTTTAACAGGTTGCGTTACCTACGTATGCTACGAACAAGGTATAGCATTCACAGGCGATGCTTTGTTGATACGCGGATGTGGACGAACAGATTTCCAGGTTTGTGCGAAAAAATGATATTTACGTTATAATAAAAGAGTCGATAAGTTATGCTTCAATGACGATTCCGATATAATACCGTGCGTAATTTTGAATCTAAAATTACGACTGTAAAATGTGATATAAGATATGAATACGAGTATAATTTTAAAATCTTACGATGCTGTAGAAATGTAGAGATTATAATTCCTGGTAATTATGATTTATGCAAAAGCGCCGAATTAGTTTGATGTAATATCGTTGTTTAATGCGCGCTATCACGAAGAATCTGAAAAACTTTCTAAATATCGCGTTTTACGTAGCGTGGTTAACTTATTAACCGCAAGGGGATGGTGCGGCCTGTTTAGTCTGAAAATCTGGCGACGATATTTTGGACGGGAAACGTTGAAGTAAAATTGTGCGCAGGTTCAATATCGTACACGGTAACTCTTGCATACACGGGCGCATCATTTATTTAGACGCTAACAAGTTTAAAAGCCGACGTAGATACATTGGTACTTGAAACAGTTTACTCCAAATTTCGTCAAAAATCCGTAAACGTCATTTCATTGTTTCATATTCATATTCGACGAAATTAATATTTTTCAATTTTCTTGTGTTACAGGGTGGCTCCGCAGAAGTCTTGTACAATTCAGTTCATTCGAAAATCTTTACGTTGCCAGGAAATTTCAGACTGTATCCTGCCCACGATTATTCTGGTAGAACAGTAACCACGGTGGCCGAGGAGAAGGCCTTTAATCCTAGATTATCTAAATCCCTAAATGAATTTGTCGACATAATGAACAACCTTAATCTGGCGTACCCAAAAATGATCGGTACATTAATTTGCTTGCGTGTCGTTTAAAGCCTGAGCCCTGATTTTCATTTGAAAACGTTGTCTGGAAATTTACGACGGCGGCTGACATTTCCGCTGGCTACGTTTTTGAACTTTTGTAATGATAAAATCTGTTTAACCTTTGCAGACAAAGCTGTACCGGCGAACAAAGTTTGCGGTCTATACGAAGTTGCCAAGGAACAGAAACCATGAAGAGATGAACTGGCTGATATTTTTACGTTCATCGATCGGCTTGTTGTTAATTCAATTTGGTCGTTTTGCGTACGATAATAGCGCATAATATATAAGAGTATCAATTGCACGGTAAAAATAAAAGTAATAATCTAAAAGCGAAACGAGGTGGCCCATCGTTGTTAATTAACGCCCTCGACCTGTTTAATTTTGAAATTTGTGTTAGTATTAAAATTAAAATTTAAATTCCGCGTAAAGAAACGCAACGTCATTTCCAACCCTTTTGTTCTCATTAAACGTTATGGCCACGTCTTCTAAATAACGTATGCTAAATTTTATACACTAATTAAATTTCCACCCGTGCACAGCGTAGGTATCCTGAACTCGACGCACAATTATAATTCAAAATAATTCCAACCGTATTTATCGCAGCGTACCAACCGAGCCTGTTCTTATTTCTCGACCGAATCAGCTATAGTTCTACCCGTAGACGCGTTATCGCTGCTATCTTGTACAAAGGAGATTTTATATTAGCATAGGTAAATACGCTGAAAGAATTAATCGGCGTGCGAAAGTGGATATCAGCGGCGATGAAAAGATAGCGCTGGTTAAAATTTCGCCGATTTTACGACGTCCCATCCACTCAGCTACTTTGACGTTTATAGGCGGGCTGATTTTCTGAAGCACGCGAAACGAAACGTAAGGCGGTAATAGAGATGGAGGTTGCTGTAATCGGGTAGTTTAAACGGGCTGTCTTGTCGAAACTCGGGACGAAGAGACCCCCATGGTGTGCCGCTGGTTTCTACTGCATAGCTGAGGGTTGAAATCGATACCGTTTCCAGGGTAACCGGTGGGTACGGTGGCCGACACACGGGCAAAGGTATGGGCCAAGGCTATCTGCTCGTGCGTTTTCATGCTCTTCTGAAAAAAAAAGAGGAAGGAACGGACAGAGATGGTTAGCGGAGTGAGGAAGAAGAGAAACAGACGAAGCCACGCGGAATGTGTAATTTCTCTGGGTCCGATGGCTTAGACGGAAAATAGAGAGAAGTCGAACGCACGGGGTATGCGGTTGGTTAACAAAAATGAAATGTCAAGAGACGTTTGTTAAGGCGTACATACTTACGTGCACGCTTCTCTAAACCGTAAAAACGACAAGAGCCGGAAAGTGAGCGGATGCAACGAAACAGTGTTGGCAATTTGTCCGGTTTAAAGACTCGTTGATGTGCAGATATATATGCCGCTCACGATATTTCATTCTATACCGTTTCATTTTGTCTTCGTGTACCTCGTCGTTCCTCTTGGCCTCGCCTTGATTACGCATTATAGTCGTATGAAAGTATTAGAGACGAATATAAACGATGTCGTAGCGTTGTATATTACGCTTTGTGTATTAATAGGGCTATTACGGACGCGTATTAGCGACGATATTATGTAAATGCAAAGTAAAAAGGTAGTAGCCCCTGAAACGTTACAACTCTATCATCTTTAACGTTTGGATGTTCATCGGCGGATGCATAATTCGAATCGAATCGCTTCTTTTTTAGTCGCACCCATTTCTAAGGATAATTAACGACTATCGTAGCATACAATTGCATTAGATTGATTTATACGTTATATTGTACTAGGCTAGCCTGCTATCGGGTAATCGTAGGTACGTCATGACAATATTTATATCAACAATATTTATAATGGACATGCTATTTGTGACAAATGTCGATTACATTGCTGCACTAGATCGTTGCGGCTGGATTAGCTGGAGAAGGTTCGCGTCAAACTGAATCATTGCTTCGTGTTTTAACGCATTAACTGCTACTAACTTAATATTACGTGTTTCTACAGTTAAGGCCGGATAGATCAATTATCAACGAAATCAACATAGGAGAATTTTTTGTATCATCCGAATTAGATAAAAATACGCGATAATAGACGACAGTATCTGAAAGCAAACTTTTCAAATTCTTCAGTAACGCGCGATTTCTTTAAATCGTCAACCTGACCGACCGACCTTAAAAATATTCGACGATGTTTCCTTTCAATCGTGCGCACGTATAGCGAGCGCGGATACTAGGTTTATTCTGGTTTCCTCTTTTTTTTCCCGTTTGAAATCGAAACCCGAGGTGTCAGTCGACTGCGACGGATGACGCGCCAAATTCTGTCATCGCTCGGTATTAGCCAGTTCTCTATTCGTTGGCTGGACAATTCGGTTCACCGTATTAAATACTTGAAACGCCTGAAATATAGATGGATTGAATTTATGGTTTAACCGAATATTTATGCAATTATGCGTCGTTAATCGTATACGTATTCGGAATGGTAATGAGTACTGTACGATTCGGTCAATATTTATTACATATGTTAAAACGCGATTATTGTTCGATGATACTAATGTTATCAATTTAATCTTATTAAATTTTAACGTTACATGGATATCTTAATTATAGCGTAAATTACTTTCGCGATACATCGATTCGGCATTTCAGTTTCTTCTTATTTTGTACGTTTCATCGATGTTGTAAATTTTTAGTGATACAAAAACGAGAGAAATTTTTACAAAAAATAAACGAATGTTTCGAACGAAGATTGAACGCAAATATTATACACATCTTTTTCCGGATTTTCGTGTGCTGAATTTGTTTTCCAACATTACATTTAAATATTACAAAATTCTGTAAAACGTGCGCGCGTGCGCGCACGGAAAAAAGCTATCGCGGAAAACATTTTCAAGGTGATTTTATAAATAAAAAGCGGTAGTTTGTAAACTCGTTTCTAGAAAATAATTTATAACAATTCTTTTTTTATTAAATTTCCTAAAATACAATTTTTCTAATCTAAATAATGCATCGTAGATCATGATTACACGTATTTCCTTAAAAATACTGTACTTTAGTTTAGTTACTTTTAATTAGAAAAGTGATATTGTACGTCAGAAATAAAACAAGAAAATTTCGAAATACTCGTTTTAATTCATCGGCTCGAGTAAAAGTTATTCCACCGATTAGTATTAGTAGTCTGGATAGAGTAGAGTAGTCAAGTGTTTCGTTGAAAGCAACATTTCCGGCGGAAAATCTGTCGAAAGTTGACAATTACGTTCGAAGTATGTAATACCGTTTAAAATCACGATATTCCCGCTACATTATCGACTGACCATTGCGCGCATGTGAACGCACCCTCCGGCGCGGTCATCTAGTGACAGCTTTTGATTGGTCGAATCGTTTCAGCGGCACCGGCGCCGCGCTTCACCTCCATCTTGATTTCTCGTGAAGCGACCCACCCAGCAGCAGTGTCACAGTAGTACGCTGTGCTCTCGTATACGGCGGGTGAGTGGTGGCTTGCATACAGCAAATTGTTCAGCAACGTTTCTGTCGTTTGTTCAGTCAGTGCGTCGTCGTTTTTTCGTAGAAGATCGAGACGAGTCAGGGAATCGTAACCGGCCTGAAATCGAAACGACACACATAGACATCGTGCGGGGAGTTTTATAGAGAGTCGACCAAACGAAGGAAGATGAAGGGGATGCTGGTGCCCGCACTGCTGGGCGTCTTGATGGTCTGCCGGGTCCAAGTGAGTACCTGTATCAATTTAGCAATGAAATAGAAGAAACATAGAACAGATAACGCGTAGACTTACGACTAATTGGAATCGATCGCCTCGGACAATTTATTCGCGACCAGTCTCGATGACAATTTTTATTTTTTTACCCTCTCGTCGAACAAGCGGCAAATGTCACGCGCAACGCGCATCACGATCGATGTAGTAGCCACGGTGTACCTGTCCCGTGGAAATTCCCCTTAAATGCTTGCCAATTAAGCCGTGTGTGCTACCTGTCAAATTGTTCATGGTGCTTCGATCGATGCCACCGCACGATGCTTGATGCGTTCATTTAGAGTGCATTATACCGTGTACGGCTCTGTAACGATCGACAGCTCGACGTTACGAGAATGTGTTTGCTTTCGTTCGAGGACTACGCGATACATAACCGCCTACTGGACTCCAACGCTCTTTCCATGCGACCAAGCGGCATTAATCCGATCTGACGTTATATATTTCACGATATCCTGTCCTCGCTACTTTCCTGGCTATTTTAAACGTTAATGTCATATATCGTAATGCGACGATACCAATTCCTCCTTTTTATCGAATCACCTAGATTCTCGATCGGGAATTGGGTTTAACGAGTAAAGATTTCTTCGCGCAGAGATTCTTGGAAAAGACTATGTTAGATGCTGTATTATATTATATAAAGAATGGAACTTGTACGAGAGAAATTAAAACGAAAGGTATATACGAGAAAACATATAATTCAAGAAGAAAAAGTATTTACTACTTGTTCATATATTTTGTAAAAATCATTCGAATTCTTAAAACTGCACTAAAACGTTACACGTTTACGAAACTCGTATGAAAAATTACGAATTGGTCATTTTGACTACCGTAGTAGTTTCACTGTTAATCGTTAATTTTATACACATCAAATCGCTCCTTTCTTCGAAAATCAAATAATTGTCAACGAAATCGTAATTCGCGTTGTCAAAACAGCAAACTTACGGACGATCATGAAAGGATCTTTTACTCGTGGCATTTGAAATTTCTCTTCTAACATCCTTATGTAACGTTCGATAAGAACGTTAGCTTAAGAAATGCAATAATTATCAACGAGATCGTAATTCGTGGTTTTCATCGGGTCGTAAAACGACTGTAAATCGACTTTCAACTGACTCACGTTGGAAATTTTGCTTCGAGCGTCCTTATGTAACGTTCGATAAGAATGTTAGTTTGAAATTCTGGTTGGCAAAGTGTTAACAGTGTCGGAGCGTCGCCGCGCAACTTTCGGTGTGTTCTTTTTTGCCGGGGTGGAAAAAAAGAAGCACGGTCCTTAGGAAGCGTTCGCTTTTAAAACGTTTCAAAGCGCACATATCTCGGGGGAGTAACCTTGTGTATGCGCAAATTATCACGCACGAACGAACATAGGCAAAACTCCGGAGGCACAGACAAAGCAAAGAGATTGCAAATACGTAAGTCGGGAAACGGATTTGCGAACGATTTTCTCGTTAACGTTAATTCCGTGTGACAGTTCAATTTACGTGCTCGTTCGTCGCCATTACTACGAAATAGAATCGTGTCTAATAGATGGAAAAGTTCGTACTGGCAAGATGTATCGCACCGTTTGGTCATGGAATACGACTACAGAATACGAAATAGGCGAGATCGTCTGATTAACGAACGAAAATCACGGATAAATAGTACGATGACTACGACTTCGTTGATCTTTTGATTTTTATCATATCTGAAGTTAAACAGGGAGAGCAACTAGTTCGGTCCAATGACACAAGCCTTTCATCGATGTGTAGATGATAAACTGACGAAGTTTCGCGGAAACTCCGATGACTTACCTAGCATCTAGAATATGAAAATCGATAGCTTCGAGAAATGAATATTTTTGATGGAAATATTTTTCAAGATAACCTCGTAAGCAAATTTAGTAAGAGTACGAAATTCGCGTATTTTATCAAATTGATTCGCTTCTTTTGGATATTCCCTCAACTCGCTCTCTCTTCAAAATTTCTAAATGAATTTCGGAACGACAGAACAATTTTCATAATTGTTATAAATCATCGAACAAATCACGATTATTCTCGATGTAGCGATTCTTAAATCCTTAAATTTACAATTTTTCAAACACGAATAAAGGAATCCTATACTTCGTTCAACACGGTCGCCGCGTACGTCTATGTGTTTTTACGATATTGTCCCATTGTCGGACTCAAATATTTCAATTGGCGATCGGAATAAAACTTGTGTTCATCGGCAACGGGTTGCATTCTCTGAATATCAGAATCAAATCACCGTAGTGAACCGAAAATTCATTGACTCAGCCACATCGGTTTTTCTGGATATTCCAACGGTTTTGTACTTAACAGCAATTACGATCTTCACCTAGATTCGCCACGTAGCTAAAGGCACACGGTGTCGCACGATTGAAACGCACAGTTAAAGATCTGCCGTGCTTTTCGATGTTTCCTCATTTCCCGTGGTCCCATTTCTCGCCGTAAAGCCTGGTTTTTACGGAATAAGAAAAAAAAAAGAAAAAAGGGGAGGAAAGAGAGGAGGAAAAGAAGAGAAAGAAGAAGGAAAAAAAAGATATTCCGTCGCTTAAATGCGGCTCCTTGTCCCCATGCTGGCGTATGAGAAAATGCTCTGGTAATGGAGGACGGAGTAAATGAGGACGAAAGAGTTTCAATGCATTTTTCATTTTCGACGCAGATTCTTTTAAGGTCACCTTTCACATCGCTATTTTCTCTCATTTTTTCGTCCGCCCCTCTTTTCCCTATTTTTTTCTCTATTTTTTCTTTTCCTCTATTTATCCCTTTTATCTGCCATTTCTCCGTTTTTTTGTCTCGCTTTTTTAAATCGAACTGCGTATTAATACGCTAACGGAATCGATTGCGCAATTATTACGCCGAATGGCAAGCGAACGCAAATGATTTACTCGCGCGAAACTCCGCGTCACACGCCCCGCGATAATTTAGCGGCGATTAATCGAGTGGCTGGAAATGAAAATCTCGTGCAACGCACCCGAGTCCCAGTGTCCAACGGCTGGATGCGCGAAAGAGTTTGTTACGAAAAAGAGAGCGGGAAATACGTTGCAGTTTACGCGATTCAGCCTAGTGGTTTGATAAATTGCGCGAATCATAAATTCATGAGAATGCCGGTTTATTTCGTTATTCGGCGCCCCTTGTTCCAAATGTTTCGCACGTTAAGCTACTAACTAAGTATGCAGCGTTCGGATGTTAAATACTGACTAACTAACGAGCGAGCGAAACGAGTTATCGTTTGTGCGAAAAATTCGATAGAAGTATGGATACGCGTTATGGAAGCTCATATGATAAATCAAAGACGCGAGGTGACTTTTTATAATTCGAGAAAATATTGGGTTGGCAACTAAGTGATTGCGGACTTTGTAATACCGCCTAATGCCAAAATCCGCAATCACTTAGTTGCCAAGCCAACTTTTTTTTTTTTTTTTTTAAACGTGGAGGAAATCCGCACGGACACCAGGCCGCTTCTGGGGAAAGCGGCGTGGTAGTGCCGGACTCCAACCGACTGAAACCTCCACGATGACCGTCTCGGCTGCGATCGAGAGGGGCCCGGGAACCGGTGCGACGACACACCGGGCCCAAGTCCACTGATAATTCGTCATAGAGATGCGGAATGATAATTGCATTTATTTCTTTTTTTTTTTTCAAATTTGACAAAATCAGTAGTTGGAAGGAGAGATAACAACGACTTTATATAATTCAAGAAAATATTGGGTTGGCAACTAAGTGATTGCGGACTTTGTAATACCACCTAATGCCAAAATCCGCAGTCACTTAGTTGCCAAGCCAACTTATAATTCGTCATAGAGATGCGGAATGATAATTGCATTTATTTCTTCTTTTTCAAATTTGACAAAATCAGTATTTGGAAGGAGAGATAATAACGAAAAAGGTGAAGGAAATTCTCGAAATTTCTTTTCGTAATAGCCGCGCGAATTGAAAAGAACTCGGCATGGCAGGACGTGGATGTATTTGCAGAAGGAAAAGCACGCGGGAAAAGCGCGATAAGTTTTTATTGATTTTCTGGCAGTTTTGTCGAGAGATTCGACGCGGAGATTAATGAACGGTAAGTCTTAGTCGTGAAGTCGATTCGCGTGGTTATTAACTTCGCGAACGGTTGAGAACGGAACAGAACTCGCCGTGTTTTTCCACGGAACAACCCCTCCGGTTGCAACGCCGGTTTCTCTTCTGCTTGTGAACGCTTCGAGAGCTTTTAACAATACGGTGTTAATAAATCGTCAGAGCACCCGTAAGGGCCATTCGGATAACAGACGGTGACGTGAAGTAGTTTCACCGGTGCTTATAAATTAACAGCTAGCTCGACGACCTAAATTTAGGTATTTGTATTTAACATCGACCGATACACGAAACACAATACAGAATCGTAGTCGAATTCCTCGCGGATGAATCGATACGCGTTTGGCTACTTTCGTGCAATACGAATCTGCAGCGGATTCGCGAATTTTCTGCAGCAGAAACGTTATTATAACGATCGTTGATCAATTATCGACACGTACTACGAATTTCCACGCAACTTCGTTTATTTTCCAAGTATGATCGAAGAGGTTGTTGCAACGAGAAAGTATATTAGATTGTCGAAAAAGTATCTTTCGTTTTTTGAGGAAATAACAGATGCTTTATATTATTTTATCCAATTATGTATGTTTTATTTTGTTTTAGTGGAACATTTTGTTCAGAGAACGGTTCATATTCATAATTCGCTAAAATAATATAAAACCAAAAATGTCGTGCGTCTATTAATTCCTTATAAAACGGAAGAAACTTCTTGGACAAGCTAATAGTTTTAGTCTCCGGTAATTTTGGTAAAAAGCCGTTTAAAATCGATAGGAAAATAAATTACTTTCTCAAGTGTATTACAAGTTCCTAGTCGACTAATATCATTCATATATTATTAATATATATATTTATCATTATATTAGTAAGAAACTTTTACGCTTTTGAATGTAAAACTTTCGACCACGAAACCCGTAGTTCTCTTTCTCTTACGATAAATGTAATTTCGATATTGGCGCTGGTGTTCATATAGAAAATCCTTCGATCAAAGAAATGGAATTTGCCAAGTGGCAAAAATTGCAAAAGTAAATAAGGGAATGTCTGTAAACAGAAATCCAATTAGTCGTAGTAGTAGGAAAAGGTCTCTATCCTTCTCTACGATATAGGATTTCAAAATACATTTCTTGTATTTCCAAGCGCCATAGATGTGGAAACGTTTAAAAATGTTGATTTCGAGCGAGAACTATTAGGTTGGTAACTAAGTGGTTGCGGATTTTGTCGTTAGGTGGCAATGACAAAATCTGCAACCACTTAGTTACCAACCCAATACAAACTGAATTAAGTCAATCGTCGTTGGTCTCGATACGATCGAACCTAAGTAAAGTTCGATGGGAGAGCTGCTGGTAATTTGATACATCAGATTATCCATAACGGTATCTCGATGTTGTGGATATGCATCGAGAATGTTATCGGTAGCTCTATTTTCGAGTGTTTTAGATGTGTATTGGATTGTTCGGAGAATTCGTAGCTCGTTCCTGTATCCTAATCGATACAAAGTTCTGTGTACTATAAGTCTGGCGAGATTGCATGGGAATAATTTATCAGCAACTTCTGACAAATAACGAAATACTAAATTCCAAGAAATACTCTCTGCCATTAGCTTGTTTCATAATGGACGTCGCTTTTCGCGGTCTTGCTTTACAGCCATTTTGAATTTCCAAAGTGCTCTAACAGCTGAGAAGTTCAAGGGAACGCGGTACAAACGAGAAAATGTTCAATTTACCGAAACTTCGGCTAAAGTCAAACTTTAATAGGGAAATCTGTATCGCGCTAAATATGAAAACACATTACTGCGATATTACATGGGTTAAGTATTGCACTGTGTGTGTGTGTGTGTAGCTTAAGAGAAATAAAGATATATATGTTTAATTTAGTATATGTAATTTGGTAGATGTAAAAGGGAATATGTGTGTTTGGAATGAAAGTGTGGATGGGTGTGGACCTTTGAACGTGATGGATGGCCTAATTAAAGTATGGCAACGAGTGGGAGTTAGAAATACGTAAGCCAAGCCTTCTTTCCTGTACTGTGAAGCTGAAAAATAAATAAATAAATTATATCATTTATTTATTTTTCATAGCTCTTCCTCTCAGAGCTGCAGTGAATCTCCAGTTACTTTTCTCTTCCGTTTACCCTTGTCGTTTACTTTTCTAACCACCGAGCTCCACTCTTTTAACTCTCGTACTTAACATTTAGACTCACAATCAACGACTCAAACTCGACCTTAGAAGGTAACTCTTATATTTCTTATTGTCTATCCTTTTATCGCTTGTATTCTCGCAGGGCTTAAATTTGAACGATCTACGGGTTCAAGCAGAAACGTAAAATAAGAAACTCGTATAAAGGGTGGTCTAAAAATCAATTGCCACGATCTTTCAGTCATTTTCGATAGTAGAACAAAAGAATATTTCGAAGGAAAGTCGATCAGTTACCGATCGATTGCAAATTACAATATTGCGCGGACTTGAACGACATTTTTACTTCGATGAAGAGTCAAAGTGACGTTTATTTTTTTAAACGGAACAATGCATAATTAGAATTAGAATCGAATGGAATATAAAAAAATTCATTGTTACGTTTAAAAAAAAATGGCGGTGACCTTGACTCTTCATCGAAGCAAGACTTTTTTTTAGATTCATAATATTGCAATCTGTACTCGACTGAAAACCGATTAACTTTTGTTCGAAACAGTTTTTTAGGCTGGAAAAACCATGGAGACTGACTTTTCGACCACCCATTATATAAAACAGATTGCTATTTATAAAATATTTATAAAACAATATAAATAACATATTTATAAAAGTAAATTTCTTCATACATACGGATGTTGGATTATTTCGAATTTTCTGTACTTATAGTTTTAGAGACTTATGTCATTTTTCCATTCGACTGTTCTCGTTCGTTCAGAAAGCTTTCGTATTTTACCCTCTTCATTGGCCAGGCAATTGTTTTAGAGCAATAACACTTCTCTCTCTCTCTCTCTCTCTCTCTCTCTCTCTCTCTCTCTCTCTCTCTCTCTTTATAATGAAGTACGCGAGAACTCGATTTCCTGCTATTTTCCTTCGTGAGTATAAATTTTAACAAACGTCGATAGATTCTACTATAAATTTCTTCCAATTTTTGTCAAGATTATTTCCAAGGATTAAAATAAAAATTCTCACCTATCGATTTCCATGATTTTTCTTTCGTTGAAAAACGTTCGAAACGGATCGTGCTTATGCCAAATATTCGTATTGCGACGATCTAATGGTAAATAAACGTTAAATACAACAATCGAAACACAAATGTAAAATATATAGAGTATGAAATATTACTGAGAAACCACGATAATTATTAATAATTGTTTGGACGTAAAATTGAAACAGGACAATCGATAACAATTATTTCGTACAGTTCGTACGAATTAAACAAATTTATCAACGATAGGAAAATGGATACAATTCAATGGAAAATTACTCCACTAACGTAACATACTTGAAATGTATTCGCTGTGTAAGCGATTCATCAAAATTACAAATTACTGACACGGTCTGTATTTTTAAAATCGTTCAAGTAATGATAAACGTTAATGAGCAAAAATATAACTTGACTTACTATCGTTTACGTATTGTATTTGTAATCGTGTGCTCGTTTCTAGCTGTTCTCATTCCGCTGGCATGATTGTGGCCGAATAATTGCAAAGCATTATCCCAGCTATCTTCTGTGCAGTCTGCCGTCCTTTTATATTGGGTTACGGCTACGAGCCTGAGAGGAATATTATATTCTTCTCTTCTTGTATGTAGGTTATTAAATCTTACAACGATTTCAAGTTAGAGAAACGTAGCGTATTATTCGTACTACGTATAATGCGTTTTCTACGTTTATTTCCTTTCTATCCTTTCAGTAGTTTGTCATTTTCGTTGCTCCAGTAAATTCAGTATGCTTCAATAAGATGGGAAAATTATGATCATTTAATCTTTCTCGATCAGACGATAGGCGTAATACACTCAGTACAAGATAGCGGTAAAATTGTTGTCTTTCTAGAAATTGTACAAGGATTATAGCGTTTGAATTTATAATCTGGTTGCTATATATAAAATATGACTATGTATAGGAATATAATACGACCATGTATTAGTATAGAATTACACGCAAGAGCATAATGATTTTCATGAAAGAGACACAACGCGGATGGATGATTTTTGCGAATCGAACTGGTCGTTGATTCACTTTGACGGACAAAACTTACACGAAGCAACCTAACAGACGTATGGTTGCAGCTTTGTCACAACTACAAAATGCTTCTTTTTTGTATAATTTACTTGAGATACTCGTAGGCAATTTCCATAGCAAGAGTGATATTTTCGTTTTACTTTACGCGTCATATACAGAGTGGCTAGAAAAAATATCGACACGACACTGTACATACATATTTATGACAGCATTTACATGCTAATTAACTAGCTTCGAGTGTATCAACTTTTGTATCATTAAATGATGCTTTCGTACGACTATGGAAAATGTTTAACACGAAAACGAAACGTAGAACCTGGTTCCTAAATTCTTAGAAGATAAAATTACGCGTCGATACCTTTTATAGTCATTGTATAATGCGTTTTCTATATTATTTCCTTTTTATACCTGCGGTAGTACGTCGTTTTCGTTGTTCGAGTGCTTTGAACGCTTCAATAAAATGGGAAAATTATGATCGTTTAATCTTTCTCGATCAGGCGATAGGCGTGATACACCCATTATAAGATAGCGGTAAAATCGTTGTCTTTGTAGAAATTGTACAAGGATTATAGCATTTGAATCTATAATCTGGTTGTTATATATAAAATATGACTATGTATAGGAATATAATAGGACTATGTATTAGTATAGAATTACACGCAAGAGCATAATAATTAGCAGATACGAATGCGCATATATTATAAGCTTCGAATTAAATTCACTAATTGCTTACGTTTCAGTGGCCGATTATAACGCGATATTGTAACATGCCATGTGCACGTTGCAGAATCTAATCTTGCTTTGTAATAAATAACGAACTCTGACCAAAAATAATTCCACCTAAATGACGTTAGTAATATCAGAGGAAATATAGAAATTCATTCGTTGTTTAAAGAGCATCAAGCTAAGGAACAAACGTTCACCGTTGCTTTGGAACAACTAACCAACGAAACAAAATTTTCTCTCGCTCGTTATAGTTTCTACGATTTCACAGCTAGATATATAACAGGTGTACGCATTTTTTGGAACCTTCCGTTTCGTCATTTTTCGCTTCCTTTTTTCCCAATAAAGACGAAAGTGAACAAATTATTACGTTTCAACGATATTACTTTTAATCTGTCCAACGACATTCACAAAGTTAATATTCATAATATTTTACATTTAATTGACGCACGTATCCGTTCTGACATTTTCTTTTTAACCATATACCTTCCCGCTTTGTAACTTACATTACGCAGCAGACTCGTCATCCGATTCCTCGGTCAACCACCGCCAGTCAATTTAATCTTCTATTTTCGTATCGCGTATATTATTTACGTGAACGTTTAACTTTCCTAAGAAAGTACAAATTATTGTTAATCGTTAACAATTACTATCATCGTCCCCTATCACGGTCTTCTACCGTCGTTGTAACTGTCATTTATCAACGAACTGAGAATCGACCGGCATAGTCGGCTAAGAGGTGTCCGAAGGAGGACGCGCAAGAGAACAAGCTGTGGTCGTAGAGCATCTTAAGAAAGAGAACGAGGGTCGCGTTTCGGTGCGTCAGCGTCTGAAAAACTCAGTTCCGCTCGGTGTCGCGTGTGGCCGAAGCTCCTTAAGGCTGCGGTCAGATTCGCTTTAAGTGCATTAAGTAAATCCACTTAGATCGAATCTTATATAAAACATCGGCTAATCAGCTTTAAAGGGCTGCGCTCCCGGACGCGCGTCGAAGGAAACTGCCGCCAATCTTGTTCTCTCCTCTCTCTCTCTCTCTCTCTCTCTCTCTGGATACCCTGGCTCGTTTGCCTGGTTCGTTGCCCCGGCCCCTTCACCCTCTCTTTTTAACGAGCTTCGGAAAGTTCGTCGAGTAGACAGAAATTCCTTTTTCGAGCAGCCAACCAACAGTTGGGCCGAAGCTAACGATTAAGATCGAACTCTCTGACAGACGTTCTCGAGTATCGACTAATTGGTCTCTCGCACCTGCAGCTGGTTAGCAAAGTGCACGACGTTTTAACAAGTGTAATTAAACATTAGGCCAACGATGGTTCCTGTTCTTTGATCTTTTTAGGAGTTGTTCAGGTATAGAACAGGTACGCTGATCTTACAATTAGACACCTGGAAACAATTGGATACACTGTGCTAAAATTCGTGGCTGCTGTTGTAAACCTTTAAAACGGTTTGGGATTTTCGCACGTTCAACCGCAGCATTCAGTCGTCGTCATCCGGGTCAGTGCCTGGACAAAAGACGATCGCCATAGGCGCGTGCTTTCTAGCGTTATGATACTTTCCGTGGCACGACGAGTGCTGTGATTTTCTCTGACGATTTCCAACGAATTGTTAGCTCTACGATTACCGATATCGTCTAGGTAAGTACGTTTCTGGTACGAATTATGCTGTTCGACTGTATTACGTGTTGAAGCCTGGATATGCAAATGGGTTTCTTTCGATTCGCCGTAGGGCTACGGATGATTTATGATAATATTTCTAAAATCGATATGTGATAACACATAACAAGGTTTAACAGGTTTATAATAGGTTGTCCGGAAAGTGTCTTTCTTCCGCAAACGTGTTTTCTTACAACAATGCACCTTCATACAAACGTGAAACCAAGTCTGTGAAATGTCGCGGTGTTTATCTCAACAGAACAAAATGGATCGTACGTAATTCGACAAAATAATATGAAACAAAAAACATTGTGCGTCTATTATTTTCTCATAAAACGAAAGAAATTTTTCGGACAACCTAATATCTTTCCCTGGCAAGTTGTTTTACGTTAAATTTTCTAGACTTTTGAAGAGATGCAGTTCGCTAAGAGCTAACCACTTTTACTACTCTTATCCAAGGAAAATTTTCCAATAATACATTACGATATTTATGAAATTGCGTTCTGGGGCAAAATCGGACACCCGGGCGGTGCCCACGTTGCAAACGCATTTAGGTTGTTAACGTTAAAACTACCCCATCGGTGAAGATGACTGGTCTTGCAATTTTATAAATGTGCCAACCCTCGTTCAAGGGCTCGTAGTCCCAGATGGATTAGTAGTAGCAAAAATGTACTACGCAACATGGAATTCCTTCTGTGAAATAATATAATATAATGAAAATGAGGCGGTGTTAGATGTAAGTGTCCAAGAAATACTTCAACAATAAAGTTTATTTAACAATCAACAATCACGCTTCTCGAATATGTTTGCTTCGCTGTTGCGCTAGACCCTTCGCACTTTGCTGTTACGCCAGACCCTTCGCACTTCGCTGTTCGAAACGGAATGAATCTTTTGTTCAAAACCGAACGGATTCTTTTCCTTTGTTGCCCTTCGATATCCCCACTACGCACGCGTTTGTTGGATGTCCGCGACCGTTGCCGCGTATGGATTCTTCGGAATATTCGGCTGAAGAACCGTAGGGATATCGATGGTACGTACATTAGGCATGTCGGCTTTACGCTTTGATGTATAGCGCTTTGTATCGCGAAGCCGTCGGCAAGTTCCGTCGTCGAGTGCCGCCATAAAAGTAATAAATCAATAAATATAACGATATTCTATCATGGAGTATTTTTTGAAGCCCAGTCGTTGTAACTGGTTTTCATAGAAATAGCTTCGTCTTAACTGTCTGTAGTCCCAGTGTCAAGTCAACGTTTCGCGTACTACTTCGTAGATCGTAGAAACGTAGAGTCGAATAAGAATCCAAAGGATAGCGACAGCGGTAACAACAAGAACAAAAATATAATGGTAACAACAAAGATATTTGCATCTACTGTCGGTAATCCTATCCGCTGCATGTAAATTGAACGAATGTTGGTGCACTATATAACTTGTTCTGGGTGGACCCATGAATGTTGCTTCACTAGTTAGGAATCTAAACAGTTGGATCCATTCCAATGTTACAGATGCTAGGGACAGTATCGGCCACTCTATCCGGCTTTATTCAGGTCACGGGGTAAAACGCGTGTACCTTTACGTAAGATCGTTATTTTTCGGGTTTCCTTCTTTTTTCTAAAGATTTAATTTAGGCTATCGTGCGATAAAAATATCGCTTCAGCAAGCTACATTTGCAATGTTTCATATTAATTGCAGAGTTACGAGTTCAATTTAGTAATAGCCAGTTGGCTGTTGCGATATCTTTGAAAAGTTTGTACCTAGAACGCGTGGCGAAAAGTAAGCGACGACGAGTATACTCGTCAAGCAGAGAGTACGTGCGGCTGTTGTAATATATTGGGTTGGCAACTAAGTGATTGCGGATTTTGTCAATACCACCTTATGACAAAATTCGCAGCCACTTAGTTGCCAACCCAATACTCAAAAACATTTTGAGTGATAATTCTTCGAACGAGATTGTTTCGTATGTTGGATAATTTAATTGTTGCAACAATTGAGTGCAGATTTTGTCATTACCACCTAATGACAAAATCTGCAATCACTTAGTTACCGATCCGATAGAATTAAGTCGTAACGAAACGATCGTTTTATTTCTTTCTTACGCGACAGCTAAGTGGTTGAAATCACGTGTTCCAGTATTACGTTGGATAGAGACACCCTATATATCTATTTCGATATATTAACCGTTTGAGTCCGAAGCAGCGCTGCTTAAATTTTATATCGAGAAGTTGCAGTACATTCAAACGCTACGGACGACTCACGGTATTTTGTATTTCATTCTTCTGAATAATTTTTATTGAACAAAACTTGAAATATTTATAAACTAATAGTACGCATATACAATAATATAGATGTATTTAATAAAAATAAGAAACACGACGAGCGCTATTGCGCCGCTTGTTTCTCTTCGCAATCGATTAAGACAAGCGTTATCGCGTTATTCGGAATTTTTTAAACCTGTTTTTTTTTTCAAAAACCCCTGGCACTCAAACGGTTAAAGATCGTCGCTCTCGAACTCGTACACAAAGAGTTCGACAAACCCGCTCGGAGGCTGGCGACAAACCGTCTTCGTCTCTTCGTTCTCGAGTTGTTGGAAAGCACAGCCGTCTCTTTTCGTTTCGTCTCTGTCAAATATCGTTTGTCATCGATAGGATCGAGAAAGGAGAGACAGGCCCAGGCGACGCACAATGATACCGATGAAAAATACCGCGCGCCGGCCATGCAACCAACGGAAACGAGAACAGAAGGGAAAAGAGAATCAGAGTGCCGGTTTCCATTCTCGTCCGTTGGCAGGCCGGAGAAAAGGAGATCGGTAAAAGCACTGGATGAAACGTGGTTGAAACGGTGGCACGTGAAATCGTAGCAGGCGTTGGCCGCTGGCTGCGTTCGAGACGAAAAGCGAGTGAAAACGTCGATCGACCGGCGAAGCGCCGTGTAAATGAAACGCTCGTAGATTCGTTCGGCGCGATCCTCTGCAACCTGGATAGATTGGAATCGTTTGAAAGGGAGTAGTTGAGATTGTTGGCCGAAGTAATGGTTCGGGTCGGTTTGTTTGACGATAGTTGAATTTGTATTGATCGTTTTCGGCGCTGCCCTGGTTCGATTTTCTTGCCTGCAATGGGATTAGTCGCCGGAGCGGACAGTAAACGAGGTTGATTTAAGAGAGAAACGATTATTTTATTTTAGACCTGCGTGTAACTTTTATCTCGCGCTTGCTCGCCAGCAAAGAAACGAATTTTAATCGAGCGGAAGATCGTAGGAACGACGAGATTCTTGCGATTAGATTCGATGATTGTGGATAATGTTAAACGGCGAAGGAAAAATTCGCAGGTTTTCTTATTTTCTTTTTTCTTTTACCGCAGGTAGTAACGTCATGGGATAAGAATAATTAAATCGAGAAGTTGTTTCGAATATCGACGTATCAGCCAAAATCGTGTCCCGAGATGTTCGAAAGTTGAAACTCTCTTTCGTTTGTAAAATTGCCATAGTATTTACGTGAAGTCTATACGATCGATATCGCGTAAAGTTCACTTTTAGTATCGAATAAAACGAAAACCGATTATTTCACTTGCGATAAAAGCGACAAAGCTTTAAAGGCATGATTCTGCACACTCTCTTTCCGAATATCGACTTTCCTCGTTCCATCATAAGCACCGGAAACGTTCAAAGTAATTACATATGTGCAATATCTTATTGAAGACACGTTCAAACAGATACGAAATAATAAGAAGAGTTACAGGAATTTTTACAAATATTTATCGAATAGAAAAGAAATACTGTAAGAAGATTACATTTGTAGTTTAATTTCATTATTCTAAATTATATCAATGACGATAGAAATATTTATAAACCCACGTTTTGTTTGTTAAAGTTTAATTTCCAATAATTTCTTGTAATTTTACAGCGTTAATTCTATACACGTAGACGTCTATAAGTTTCGTGTACGAAACTAACGCGTCATTAATTTTGAACGTGAATTCGCAATGCATCAGACGTGCAAGTTAATGGTAAATATCATTAAAAGTACGAAAAAATAGATTTAGAATAAATACATGTTTATTTAATAGTATTAAGGCGAAAATTGAGAAAAATTAAAAGTTACAATTTCTGTAAGAATGTAGTCTTCTGTAGCTTGGAAAACGTCGAATTTGAGGTGGTTACGTGTGGTGATTGATACTGGAGGATCGAACAATAGGTTCAATGGAAACACTTATTTTTATTAACAATTTGTCGAGAACAGTAAACAAAAATAACGATACAAAATACTTGATGATGACTCGTTGATGTAGACTCGATAGACGTTACGCTCGTCGCGGCTTGGAACCGAATGCCTCTTCTTTTTGAGAACAAACGGATTCTCCACTTAGATGCCCCATCGACATCCCCACTCGCACGCGTTTATTAGATGTGCCGCGGCGGTTGCCGCATTTATGTTCTTCCGAGGATTCGGCGGAAAGGGCATAGGGATATCGATGGTACATTGGGCACGTCGATGTTGCGCTTTGTCGGCTTAACGCTTTATGTCGCGAAGCCGACGAAAAGTTCCGTGTCGGGTGCCGCCACAAATCGAACAAGGACGTTTCCCGAGAAATGCCCTTTTTCCCTCTAACTTTTTTATATCTAATAACAAGCGAATTATCGCGGTGAAACATTGGCAATTCAGAGATGCGCGGATAACAATGTTCGTAGATCGTAAAAATGCGATAATCGAGTAAAGGAAAAAAAAAAAAAGAAATATCTCGAGAAACGTCCGTGATCGAAATGATCTCCACGATCGTTGAAAAGATACTGAACGTTTTGATTAGAATTACGCAGAACGTTGGTTAGATAAATTTGAACGTTCGAGAAGAAGAAAAGCTTGGAAATAAAATCGATCGGTGTACGCGGAGTTTTTCTAAAATGGTTGGTCAGCTTATGCGACGTATTGATATTCAAATATTTATTAAAAATGTGTTACAATTGATATTTTAAACGTATTAGAAGGTAGGAAATTACGAAGAAAATATAAAATAACGTAACAAGGACCATTTTCGAAATCACCGTCGCAATACGCAATTAAACAAATAATCGAATAAACAAAACATCGTTCAAATATTTCATTAACTAATTGCTGGACGTTATCAAAGGGAAAATACATTTCGCAAGTTTTATTCCATTACCGTAAAATCAAACAATTTCATCGAATACAAAATCAAATTACCCTTAAATGAAAATCTGGTGAAAAGTTAAAGCAACGTTGAAAACGCGTTTTACCCATTTTACGTGTCGGCGAGTTGAAAAAGCAAACCGGGGGAGGAGGTGAGGGGGAGGGGGGTGGAACTCGTTGTCGGCTTAAAATATAAAAACTAAGCCGAATAACTCGAATAACTTGAATAAATTGAATATGAAGTAGCTCGATTGTTCGTGTAAGCTTGGAGGGGAAAAAAATCCTTCGAATGGTCTCTTGAACAGATTCGTGCAGATTGAACGTTTGGAGAACTTGCTTAATATAGTTTGAGCAATAGCTTAAATCACTTACAATTACGGCTACTTGAAAAACAAGTGACCTGTAACGTATTGAGCTAATCAATTGGTTTAAGAGATCTTATAATAAGAAAATAAATCGCCAGAGAGTATTAAATATAGCCGTGGAATAATGAAATGTTATACGTCAAATTTCGTTGTAAAATCTCATCACGTCGTATTTTTGAAAAGTATAAAACGTATTTATAAACCGATGAATTAATATGAACTTCTCGTAACTGTGTTTTATAATGAATTTACCAATACATTTTATAAATAAAGATCGACACGTATATCTATATTTGATAAATACATATTTGATAAATATTTTTCAAAAATATGGTACAACCAAGCTATCTGGTAGTCGAAAAAGTACACGGAAGCACGTGAAAATTATTTTAATTAAATATACATGCGTTTGTTTAAAATGTTTCATTGTAACATGATAGCTGGTATACGCGTATCGATTTAATGCTTCAAGTACGTGTATAAAATAATTTTGAAATTGGAATTACAAATTATATATGTCGGGTTATCGTTAGGTTTAGGGGCGTGTAACGACGTCTTCATTCGGACTAGCCATCGTTGTTGTACAACAGAGATTATATTTACCGATAGAAATATTGATTTTTACAAAGTTTGACAAATAACTCTGGTGATTAGACACTCGAGATGTCAAAGACAATGTTCTTAGGTTCAATAACGAATCCACGGTCAACGGGGTAACTCTTTGTTAAACGTAGAATATATTTTGAAGCACAAAGTAACGTTTGCTGTGACGCTCGGTATAATACTGCATGTAAAAGACAATGTGAAAACTCTCTAAGGTGATCGCAAGAATAAAAGATTGATGGAAATTTTCCTCTCCTAACGATCGCGTTTATTCGTTGCATGTTGGCCGGGGATACCAACAAAATTCTAGCCGCCGTTGCTAGGTAGACCCGCGTAGAGCTGATATTGCTCCTGCCCGGGGTTTGATTGTTAATACAACGTGTGTCCCACAATATTGGCACCTCTCTGTCAGGTAAAAAAACGTTCATCCCGTGATCGTGGCTACGTTCAGCGACCAGTTGTGTTACATCGAGCCCAAGCCCACTGTCACAAATCTCGGGCAAATATAATCGGATTGAATCATAACAACTACTTCTAAGTTTTATTATTTAAGTACAGTTATAGTAAATAGTCTAGACCAAAATATTGGGCCCTGATGTCCTTTCATCTCTGACATATATTATTATTATTATTATTATTATTATTATTATTATTATTATTTGTTTTAGTCCGTGCCTTTCGGCTTTGGACGAACTTTCGATTTATATTTCTTACATTTATTTGCTCCTTATGTATCTACCTCCCCTCTTATCTACTCTATTGTATTGCACTCCTTAGCTTATTCTTATCTCTAACAGCTAAAACTAATGACTACAAACTATTGCAACTTATGACTACACATTATTGTCACTTTTGATCTTTTGCCTCCTTGTTGTGCTACCTTCTTGTCGTTCCTCCCCGTCTTGTATTGCCCTTGCCCTTCTCTTCTCTATTATTGCTTTTAATTCCATTAGTCCTTCTCCACTCTCATTCAGTGTTTTTTCCATGTCTTTTGGTCCTCCCGTTATTTCACATTCTTCTATTACATGTCTCAGGTCTTCTTCTTTCCTTTTACATAGTCTGCATCTTTTTTCTCCCTCCTCTTTCCAGTATTCCCTCGCTTTCGTCTCGTTTCCACACCTGAATCTGGTTAGAATTCCGACATATATATATATATATATATACACACATACGTAAATTTCTCGTAATATATATTTCCGTAATAAAAAATTCGCGTTAATTCATCGGTTTTACCTTGGAATGGAGAAACTTCCTGCAACCGCTGCTTTTACACAACCTCGTTATAACCGTTGCTACTTATTCTTCGGAAGAAATTACAAAGAACGATAAACGAAGAACGTATACACGAGAAATATGAAAGTAACGAGGTGGCTGTATTCGTCGTGTCGTGCGCATCGTTTAACTTATGCGGAATCCATTTGTCCATTTTCTTTACGTTTGCTATGTGGGTCGAGCGACGAATAATGGTAGACCGGCTTAGTTTCATTTAAAGTGTACTACCCTTCCTTCGTTGTTTCCTGGCAATTATTTTCGATTACTTCTTTTGAAACATTGTCGTCTATTTCAACGTTTCTCTCTTGCCTCTTATTCTCTTCAAAATCATCCATCGAAGATCTTGCTTCTTTTATTACCATTTTTCGTCACGTATTATATATTCCAATTTTCACTAGTCCCTCAGGAGAGATATTTAGGAAGATCTTTACAAAGATAGATCCACCAGGAGTAGATTTTCATCTCTTTCGATCAGAACGGTGTGCACGAAAAATAATCAGAAATTTTCAAGTCGTGAAAAATGCGACAGGTCGATAGCTTATTCTTTCGACGATGAACCCGAAGATTTTCATGAAAGAGATACAACGTGGGTAAATGATTTTTGCGAATCGAACTGGTTGCTGATTTACTTTGAACTTACACGAAGCAACTTAACAGACGTATGGTTGCAGCTTTGTCACAACGGTGCGTAGTACAACTACAAAATGCTTTTCTTTTTGCATAACTTACTTGAGATACTCGTAGACAATTTCCATAGCAAACGTGATATTTTCGTTTTACTGTATGCGTCATATACAGAATGGCTAGAAAGAATATCGACACGCCACTGTACATACATATTCATGACAGCATTTACATGCTAATTAATTAGCTTCGAGTGTATCAACTTTTGTATCATTAAATAATGCTTCCGTACGACTACGGAAAATGTTTAACACGAAAACGAAGCGTAGAACCTGGTTCCTAAATTCTTAGAAGATTAAATTACGCGTCGATACCTTTTCTAATCATCGTACAATACGAAACACAACGAGCGCGTTTCAAACTCGCTCAAAAATTTCGAAATTTTATGTCCGCTCATACTCTCGCGCATCGTCCTACTCAAGTTTACCGATTAATCGCTTAGAGTTTCGTTTAAGCGTCTGATTAATTCGGCTCGACTATCTTAAATTTTGTATCGCCAAGTAGCGCTTTGGCGCGAAATTTACAAGAAATCGTTGCGATAGAAACGAAGCGTATAAACCGCATAAAGAAAACTGTTCGTTGGAAAATAAAACTAGCTGTCGCGTAATACGTAGCCATCGTGCAATAATAGCAGAGACCAGGGAACGTGTCGAACTCGTTGAAAAATTTCTGCTACGAACCAATTTCATTCTCTCTATCTACGTCTTCTCTTCATTCATACTTTTCTTCTGCGTAATTGCCGCGAGCCGTAACCGTAACCGGCACGAATATTCCTTTACCGGTGATCCAGTTAATCTGCGTTCTACAAACGGGCAGAGTCGGCGTAAGTAAAATGACCTGCACGTTGATAAATAAACTCTTAAGCGTTAATAACCGTTGCGTCGGCCGTGACTCGATCCTAGGCATCAGCATGCAATCCGGATCGACGGCTAGGACACCCGTAGAGCGAAACCATCTACTCTTATTACCGCTCCGAGGAGAATGCAAAGCGAGATGGTGACGTACACCTCGATGTAATTCGCGACAACATTTACGACGCATAACGCGCCAGCCACACCTCGCCATTGCATCGTGCCTTCGGTTCTGTCCAAGTACATATACGTACATACGCGTAAGAATCGAGTATGCTGGAACACGAACGTGAATTGGTTCTGGAACTCGTGTTGTCATCCAATTGCCAGCCACGAAAATTGTCGTAAATATAGGTGTTTTAATCTTTTTTCCATCTTTCGGATACCGCTGTCGACGTTCTTGCGAATGTTTACGAGTTTCCAGTTGAGAAGTGAAATATCAGGACCGGTCAGCAACAACATCTCGTTATTCTATTGTTCTGTTAAAATTATATTAGGCGATATCGAGTATTAACAAATTATATCGAAAAATTGATAGTTTGGCGGATATTTTAATTTCAGTTTGTCAAATTTGACGCGTGAAAGACAAGCGTGAAACGGTATTCTTGCGTTTACGCTGTTCTTCCCTTTCATACGTTAAATTTGATAGATTCAAGTTAAAAATATCCGTCAAACTGTAGTGTGTTATGGGGAAAAAATAAAATCAACGCTTTTTCAATATCAAAAATATACAATAGGTTTTAAAGAGCTCAAGATATCGCTTCGATACCACGGAGAATTGAAGATATTAGAAATTAAAATTGCATCCATCCGATGAGTCCCTTGAAACGCGACGTTACTCGTTCAAAACGTTTCTCCATAAAACCGACAGGTAACGAGTTATTTCAGCTGATGCTTCTTATTCACTCAGCCAGCGTGTTTCGCCGTAGATTGTCTATCGCAAGAATCGCACCGTGATGGTATTGAATCATTAAATCATTAAGTACAGACACGTATATCCTTTCAGCTAGAAAATAACATGAAAAACGAAACACCAACGAACGTACACTCGTCGTTGTCTTTTTTCTTATAATCTTCGTGCAATAGCACGAATTCTGTTTTCAAATTCAATTTTTATTATTATTTTGTCGTCGTTGGCAACGACGGTGCATGAAAGTCTAGTTATTAGAACTGTGTACTTGGTTGCACGAGAATATCGAAGGCAATGGGAGTCTATTAAAATTTACGTCATTACGAAATTCAGTCGAAAGGATCGCGTCTCTTTGCCTGCAAACTTTTCCGGCTCTTTTATGTAAATTACGAGTTTTGATAGTCCAAGAGAGAGAGAGAGAGAGAGCGAGAGGGAGAAATTGGAAGTAAGCAGACGCAGTGCCGTTTCCAGTTTGAATTCTGAAACGTCTGATTTCCTCGCGTGCTCTCCTTAGACTTACTTAACCTTCTTCGCGCTCATTTTTTTGCAAGCTCTTCAGCCCGCTGCGCTCTCTGCTACGTCGTCCGCTTCATTCGCAGAAACTTTTTCGAAAGCAAGATAAATACCTGGGATAATAACAACGGCTAAACTATGTATACGCTTTCGTTATTCCTGGTTTTTCCTCTTAAAATTGAACAGCACGAGGGAAGACACAACGTGATGATTTAAAGTTCATCTCGTTTGATCTTCTACTGAATTACTTTTGACCTATATACAGTGGCGGCCCTATATTTACGTACGCTACTTAATTTAGAATATTTTAATTTATGCTTTCAGATAAGAGATATTCCTTCCGCTAAATTTTAGACGTAATCTTTGGACCTGATATATACGATAAATATTCATATAGTTCCTTTGCATCAAGCTGTACGGCTTATGAAATCCTTAATTAAGTAACGCACGTAAGTATGTATATTGGCGCCAGTTTATCTTCCAGATCTCGCGTTTGTATTCGTGTTTCCTTGGATCATGTATATAGAATTCCGTTTCTCAAAGCAATTTCACTTGTTAATTAAAGTAACGTCAGAGCATTATGTATTATCTATGAATTTCGTTTATAGAAATACATTTGTTTATTCATCTTTAGGGATATAAGTATTTATAGGCTCGTTACTATTTGTAAATTTATTAAATGTAATTTTCTATTTGCTACTATATTTAGTATATTTTTAACAATTCCATGGTTCCGTAATTTTTGTTACAGATTATAGTTTCTTATTTTTCATAGTTGTATCATCTCACAGTGCACAGACGCAGGTATACGACAGGCATCTTTATTTTCTAAATTTATAGAAATTATGATTACTACACGAATGGCAGCAACCATAAGAAAAATGTATACTGTGTAAAAACTGTGAGAAAATTATAAAAATCTTGCGAAAAGTTTCCGGTTAATACGGGTGAAATTATTGGAGGAAAATTCAGGGTATAAATTAGACAACAAGGAAACTAGCAGCGAACAATTTCTTTTATCGTTCAATGTAGATAATTCCGACATTTTACGCTACGTTGAATCTTTTTTATCGGAGTTTGAGTCGTTCGTCGCTATATTTTATTTTTTAACTACGTATATCGTTGCCCCAAATCACGTTCCTACTTCGTCGAAAAGGTGGGTATATTCTAGCAACGAGATCCGTGAAAATGTATTAGGTTGTTCCAAAAGTTTCTCTCGTTTTCTAAGGAAATAACGGATGCGCGACATTTTTCGTTTTATATTATTTTATTGAATTTTTATTCCTGTTATTACGATCATACATAACTCAATTATAAAACGAGAGAAACATTTGCGACAACTTAATAACATCGAAATACATCTGTAATTATATAAATAAAAGAACTATAATAATAATAACTATAAAATTATATAAATAAAAAACATCTATATTTCGACGATAGTTTTTTACTACGGCGAGTAGAGTACAATAAAATGTAAAGGTCAGATCGATTCCGCGAATTCCTGTTGTTAGGTAACTTAGCTGCCGCTCACGTAAAACTGGCTGCCAAGAATGTAGTTTTCGGAGATATATATCGGTTAAGGTATTTAACAGCATAGGAATAATTATACTAACGCTTATTCGCTCAAGCAAATGTATCGAACGTTTCGTTTAATTAAATTACAGACTAAAAATATTCGTAAAAATTCTACCTAGAATTGTATCTAAAAAGTAAGAAATCCGCAACATTTGCACGATCGTTGATTAAGTAATGCTAAAGGTGTACGTTCTTACGTCATCAGTAATAACATACAGTGCAAAGTGGTTTGGTTAAATCGCTTATAAGTATAACTCAAAGAATGAATTCTGGATAGAAAGAACTGTTATAGAGACTATACTGTACCTTGAGTATTATTATTATTATTATTATTTTATTTGGTCCGTGCCTTTCGGCTTTGGACGAACTTTCGGTTTACATTTCTTACATTTATTGTATCCTTAGCCTATTCTTATCTCTATCAACTAAACCTAAATGCCCAATTAATGCCACTTATAACTACGCAATATTGCCACTTTGTTCTTTGGTCTCCTTGCTGTGCTGCCTTCCTGTCATTCCTCCCCGTCTTGTATTGCCCTTGCCCTTCTCTTCTCTATTATTGCTGTACCTTGAGTATTTTACATATCTCTGCATCTTTAATTAAATTTCTCAAAAGTACATAAAAATCCGCCGCATAATTGTTACCTAAAAGTTAATGAAAAGATCAAACAATTGGTCGAAAAGTCAATATATATTTAACGAGAATTATACTCGTTGCGAACTTCAACCGTCTCAAAACGTTTACCAACACCATCCTAGGGCTTTGTCTTAAGATATTCTCCCCGGGAGAGTCGTATCGAACGTGTTCGTCCGACAATTTCATTCGCGTACATTTATCCTGGTTGGATGCTTATTTCGAATGGATATTCGGCGCTCACGCGATCAGAACGTCGCGTTTCCGCTCGCATGTCGGGAAAACCTGGCACTCCGTTGACTAACAAGTCTAGAGACGTTCAAAGACAGCTTTTAACGATTCGTCTTGTGGCACGTGATTCTATGTCCGGTAGTAGAATCGTTCACGCGAACGTATTTACTTACCGACTATCCAGCAGTGCGTACGCTTGTTCAACGTAAATGAAAACGTTCTCATCGATTGCAGTAATGAACGCGTTCGAGGCATGTGTGTCATATAGCGAGGTGCGTGATTGAACGTGAGTTAATGGATTTATGATACAACAGGATGGTATAGCGTGTGCGTTAACAGGTGACGTAGTGGCTGCTGTGATACAACGTGTGGTTTTAACCCTCGAGGAAGCGTAACGTATCGCTGCGAGGCGATCGAAGTTAGAGGTGGAGGTTGAGAATATTTTTATATCTGCGCAAATTTATATTGTAGATATAAGAAGATAACTGAAAGGAGACTTGGAAGTTTATCGAACTTACTACGTAATGTGTACGTTGGTTTGCGGATGAGTAGAACGCGTTTTGCCTCGGCTGAGCGTAGATCGCGTATTTCTAGCGCATCTTCTCAGTGCAGGGCGTTGCTTGCGGCTGCACAGAGTGGAGAGACTCAACGCCGAGATGTATTAGTATTCGTATAGCGCATATTGTTGCACAATACGTTATGTTGAGAATTGTGGATCGTAATTGCCGAAATAATAGTAAAGAAACACCAAGGTTACACTTGGAATTCATATTAAAATAGTTTTAGATTTATTTAATAAAGGATTCCCAGGATCTTCGTCGATATACATTTGCACGCGTCTCAGCACTCTCTTTGTCTCACCATCTTCCATACCACACTGCCAACGGAACAGTTGCATTCGTCTGTTTTTCGAGACGCTATGCACAACACACATACTTCCATACATTCGTATTCACATACGTGTGTCACTACTACGCGGCTAATCTAGTTTAGCACACGAAATTATACATATCATATAATTACACATAGTATGCGCAGAGATGGAAAGAAGGAGGTGCGATCGATTAATTCTGAATTCTAACACATTGTAAAGATAAACACGCGTGTCGAGCATTGGGTGCAAGTGTCAGACATGCGGCAATACAGTTGCATAAAGAATACAGCGATGCGTGATAGCGAGTAATAGACAACGCTACCTTCTCTGCCTCTGTGCCAGTCTATTTTGCACCGCCCTCGCGAAGCGATAAAAACATCGCCTACCTCGGTTAACCAGTTAACTGCTGAATTTAGTTTTAAAAATGTCTCACTGGGTTAGGTGATGGAGTGCGTAAATGAATACAAGCGATGACGAGTATACGCGTCAAACGCAGTTAGTCGGTCCGAGGAACGACATATTATAACGAGTACTAAATATTATACCCATTTTAATTAATTTTTTACAAGTACCGTGCGAGTATTAGAGTTCACACAGACCAGTTGCATTATTCCAATCCGTGTTTTCTCAATATTTACGCGTCTGCGTCACTTTTCGACCTACTCGTATCGTCGGAAATCCTCAAATACGTTGCCTCAAATCCACACCTTTTTATTAAACCGCAATGTAAGAGGTTGCTCTGATGTTCGCTCGTGACACCTAAACTCTGTAAATCTACCGTCCAAAGTGAGCGTAGTTTAAAGCACTTGTTGCTCGATAGCAACGAAATGAAATGAAACTCGACGACGGCTGAAGAATCGTAGAGACGCGACAATAACGAGAATCAATCGCGAATCTTAACTCTCATTCGCGCCAAGTCTAATGCTCGTGACTCTTCCTAACAGTCACGTGGCTGGCTCGTCGGTACAATGCTACTATTCTACGCTGCTACTCTGGGACCCTTATATCCTCGCTCAATAGCCCATTAACACGTCATTAACCGAGGTGAGATGACTAAATCAACGATACAAGGTCCGCAGAGGCGATTACGGCCGGGATCTAATTCCCCTTCGTTGTTCGCTTGTTTGGATCGAGGCGAAGTTCTGCCTTTCGACGATGGTCGCCCATTATATCGGCGAAAGGTTGGACGAATTGCTCGAGAGCCCGTTTAAACGGTTTAGGGATTAGGTAGGCCGGAAGTGGCGTGATTGCACGCTGAGTTGGAGACGCTTATTGTTTGCACTGTATAGGAGTATTTTTAGGAGATTCGACGAGCGACTGCTCCAAGATTGGTACTTGGAAAGGGTGGTTCTTTGTCGATGGGGTGAGGGTATTTTAAGGAGATTGCTTGGTTATTGGACTCTGGATGGTTTATCGAATTCCGCGCACGGATAGACGGCTCGCTTGTATCGATTTACGTTGCACGCTATGGTGGTCGATCGTTAGCGGAGGTGGAAAGTAAAATTTGCTTGACGCAAATATTTGAATTTTCGAATAAGAATATATTTAGAACTCGAGAAAGTCCAAACGAGTAACATAAATGCAGGGCGAAAAATAAATCGCTGGGAAACCATCGAATTTGTAACTTGTTCTAATTCGTATTTATTTTATTTCCAATTAACTTTGTGGGATTAATCTTGGATCGTGAGAATGAATCTTGAGAATTGGAACTAATCTTGGATCGATAAGTCGTTTATCCTCTGTTTGAGAAATCACCTAGGAACAAATTGCTTTTTCTATGTTTCAAGGTACTCGTCGTAGTTGATGATACAAATTTAAGGGTCTTCGGTTTCGATGGACGAAAAATAGGGCAGCGTGATAAACGTTAAACGAAGAACTAAAGAGATTGAATTGAAATTACTCGTTGTAAGAATTCATTCAATTTCCTAAGAGGTTTTTACGGGAACATGAAATGTTTTTAGAAGAATGTTCGAAGAGTGTTTCGCGAATTACGCTGGCATGATATTACTAAGAAGCAATCCGTATTAATGAGTTTGATCAAGGAAATATTTGGTTTCCGATGATCGAGGTAATTAATCGTTTCTCGCATCGTGCAAATTTTACTTCTCATTAAGGAAAATAATATTTGCGACACATAAATCGGATCGATAAATTTTAACGATACGAAGAGGAAAGTTGACTGAAAGTTCTTTTTTCTTTTAATAAAACCTCACTTTTGCAAGATTGGAAAGATTTAAAGCGGTGATGAAACTCGCGACTATATCAATAGCTTTAACAAACTTTAAAGATTAACCGAGTTGTTTAAACATCGATATTTTATCGAGAACTGCGCAGTTCGAAGATTTAAATATTTGTTCTCGCAGGCATCGATAATCTTAGAAGAATATCTATTATGAGTGAGAAATAAAGAATACGATTATTGTCACACGTATTCGCTTTTCTTTTTCAACAGATATTTTTTTACAAGCTTAAACGATCCAATTTCAACGGATATTCATTTCACAGAAACTAGAAACTAGAAACTAGAAACAAAGATTGATCCGATTGTTTCATCTTATTCCTTTTCTTCGTACATTGTATTATTAATTCAAGGGCCAAAGAGTTACAAATTGAATCCAATTACTTTCAAAGTTTAGTATTCTATCGTTGTCTGTTTATTATCGCGTCGAATAATTAGTCATTAGCCATAAACTTCATATAAAATAAATATAAAATAACGTCTTGCATTCGAACGATGTAGACGTAAACTCTTGTGCCTGACTGTACTTGTGTAACGCGATCCTGAAATTGTTCGAGGTCGATAGAAAAAGTTTTATGAATGAAATACGCGAAAATGTCCGCGGGGTTGCTATAAATTCTTGGCTACCGTACAGTTTTACGCCAGTTGAATTTATCCATGTTTTCTGCATTGCAGGCGGTGTCGGAGAGGCTCGAGTTGGCGCCCGCTGGAGGAAGATCAGAGCCGCAAGTGAGTACCACTTGAAAATGTACGCTTCCTTTTCCTTACGAATGTCATCAAGGCCGCGTGCCACTCAACGATTTTGCATCGCGACGAAATCCCCACCGTCGCACACACGAGATGTCTGAAATCTCTTCCATTCCAATACACGTCTCTTCCATTCATCCCATTTTCGCCAGTCTTCAACGTTACGTAACTCGTAAAATTCAGTCCGCTGGCTGACGAAATGTTCGATCTTCTAGCCACGCGCGATTCCCTTCAAATTAAAATCATCCTAAGGTCCGCGTGCCTGAAAGAAGTAAAGAAGAGAATAGAAATACGAGATACGAGATGTATTTTAGTTTTTGAAAATAGCGATAAGTAAGGCAATTAACCAGTCAGCTATTTGCGAAGTTGTTTGAAAAGCGCGTACCTAAAACGCATGGCGAAAAGTAAGCCGCGACAAGTATACTCGTCAGACAGAGAAACGACTTTTAAGAAATTTTATTGTTGCAATTTACTGCGATTACTAAATTGCGATTTACGCAGGAAATTGTAGCTACCTTTTACGCGTGACGAGTATACTCGTCGTAACAGGAAATATCGTCGTTTCTTCATGGCCAGTATACTCGTCGAAAACAGCTCACTGGTCAGAGGAATAACTTTAACGCTGTAACGATATTTCGCATTTTGTAAATTCCTAAGGGGACTTGTCCACCCCAGAGTGAAACTTACTGCCGAAAGGAGCCGGTTATAGCGTCGAAGAATTTTCAAGCGAGTAGAAAAAGGTGACGACGATTGTTTATGCGAACGCTATGCATTCAGGTTGCTACGTTATGCGAGGCTGGAGAGGTGTACCTGGCGCAGCACATGGGCGAACAGGGACGTTGGGTCTCATCCGCCGACAAGAAGAGCTGCATGACGGATAAGCTAGAGATTCTCGAATATTGCAAGAAGGTAAGTTCGTAGAACGTTGTTCGTCTCTGCCGACGTTTACATTCAGCGTGATAAATGATTCGATTTATACTCGTGATTTTCAACCTTTCCAGTAGAATCGAGCAGCTAGAGCTAACGTTAGGACCCTGGATGAGATCGTTCTAAATCTTTGAAGTTTCTGCAAGATAATTAAATTAGAAGAACAACGCTCATTTTCTTATAAATTATTCGTAAACTTTTGAACAACTTTTTACTTTATATGTAATGATTTTTCTTCTATAAGATTACGGAATATCGTGTATTAAATTTCCTTAATACCGTAGATAGAAGACAATTAAATTAGATGAACAACGCTCGTTTTATTATAAATTACTCGTCAATATTTCAAGAACTTCTTGTTTCTTACGTAATCATCTTTCTGAAAGGTTACGAAAGATGATATATTAAATTTACTTGATACTATAGGTAGAAGATAATTAAATTACAAGAACAACATTCGTTCTATTATAAATTATTCGTCTAATTTTGAACAACTTTTTACTTCATACGTAATCATTCTCCTAGAAGATCACGGAAGATCATATATTGAATTTGTTCGATATTGGCAGAGTGCTCGGCCAAATTTGCCTGGGAATTGTTTCCGTAGTTTCGGAGTAAATAGGTCATCAATTTCGACCCCTTCCCACGAAGATAGAACTCGATTGTAGGTTTGCTAAAATTAATATGTAGAATAGTTTAATATATCAGAAGTTAACCTTGCTTCTCGAGTAGTTCGAATTTACGTAATTTGAATTATTGTTCAAAGTATATCGAGCACGTTCTTCGAATGTCCAAAGCTGTTTAAATAATTCGGCGAGAATGTTTTCAAACTTTCGCGAGCAATCCAACTACATACTTCCGTACAATCCATACTCGAGTTACGTGCTTTTGTCCGAATATTTAATACTTTGTATCGTCTATATAAAATTTCGTGACCGTCTACATCTTCTATTTTATATATATAAAATATGTAATCTGTGATCGAACGAAATTTACGATCTTCGTTTAATTTAGATTACAAATTTCGCGCAATTAGAATTTCCAATCTTTAAATTAATATTAGTGGTTGTCTCAAAAGCGTCTTTCTTTTACAAACACGCCTTCTACAACAACGTATCTTTGCACAAACACGAAAGCCAATATTGTTGTGATCTTTATCTTAATAGAACTAAATGGATATAGTCGCACATAATTCAGTGAAATAATATAAAAGAAAAAATATTGTGCATCTATTATTTCCTTATAAAGAAACTTTCGCCACAATATTATACAAACTTAAAATATATCGCCCCGAGTTAATTACCTAAAGATAATTTGAAATTGCCATAGAAACTTCCCCTGATCTCCAAACAACTAAACTAAATTCAGTAGGACTCGTTTATTCAAACGATTCGGACATTTGTATCCTATCATCCACTTCCAATCTACGAAGGGATGCGCGAATTTATTCGTTGCGCGCGTACCGGTTGTTAATTTAGGGAAACGAGCGCACTGCAGTTTCGATATCCGCGAGGCAACCACCTCTCTTTGCTGTCGTCCACGCATACCTGTGTTATCGAGTGAAAGGTACGATAATTTCGCGTATCGTATAATTTCGTCGATCGAAACGTAACGCGGTAGTAAATGCGCTTTACGTTAATTATAATGAAAAATTGAAAGAAAAAAGAAAGGGCTCGGAATAAGAATTCTTAAATGGATACCACTGGGTCGTAGGTAAACCACGATTATCTGGGTCAAACTGTAGGGATGTTACGTGGCAACGATTATCGGTAATTTATCGATATTTATTAATTTATCATATACAGAGAGTTGCAAGGTTTAACAGCCAAACTTTGTTGGTATATCCTGTGGGTATAATCGGGCAAAAATTGCTCAACGATATAACGACTTACGAGAGTTTTAGAATATTTTTAAGGGTCTCCCGTGAATTATCATGTGCGTTGTACGAAGCATTTTGAAAATTTATTGGCATTGTAATCGCAGGCTATCGTGATCTTATAGGTGAAACTGAAATAAATTTGTAAAACAGATATATATATATATATACACATGTACAGAAGCTACAAAATATTTAGCGCAAGTATATGTTTCATAGAGACGACAGGAGTACTTTTGAACAATCAATTGTTCGTTCGATGGGACCATTTTTACGTTTGTTATACGTCTGTCGTGGCTATTCGCTCTACATATTAATTCTTTGCTTATTTTTTCAAATATATGTTCGTAGTAAATATCGTGTAACTTGCATATACATTTTCAGATTGATTTCATGTTTTATCAATGCAACTACGACGAATGCGATCGTTGTAGCTCTAACGAAATATGGAAATTTTTCGGATAAAAAGTTACATAGTATAATCGGTATTTGTATTTCTAGGCTTATCCGAAGAGAGACATCACCAATATCGTGGAATCGTCTCATTACGTGAGGGTTAACGGCTGGTGCAAGCCAGGGAGAACTAAATGCAAATTGTCACGTTGGGTCAAGCCGTACAGATGTCTCGGTACGTATTAGCATCAGAATTGCTCTCTGATAAGTGATCTGGATGGACAGTGTTTCAGTTTTCATTTAACTTTAGCAGCTCGTTTCGCTTTAATGGAGTCGACGTGGCTTTCTAAGTCAATAAAGAATGGAATTTTGACGTAAAGGTGGAATTTGAATATGCAGATGTATGTACGCGAAGTGATTTCTGATGCAACGTTGATTCTAAAATATGGAACAAAGGATTCTCTCTCTTTTTTTTTTATTCGAAGCAATGCCTCTGAGAGAGTCTGATTGCGATGAACGACATAAAAGACTACAATTTCGATTAGCACGATTTTTAATTTATCTGATTCTACCGTGTATCCTGTGTATTGTAAGTTATGAAGACTGTCAGTGGCATTGACGAAGACGCAGAATAGAAATTGAGATTGAATATCCTAAATTTTAAGAAACTCTGATCTAAGCTGAATGATCATCTACCCCGTAACTCAGCGGTACCAATTAAGAAGATCGTGTTCATAATTCCTATTTCTACACGTTAGAGTAAATGTCTGTCGAGAGCAGTCGTTAACGCGTTGAAGCGAAAGCGAGAAATTAGTATGTTAGCTTGCCAATTTCAATGGGAAAAAGTGTACACGGACGATTAGTAAACACGTACTTTTACTATTTGCGTTTGGTAAAAGTGTAGATAAAAAGCTGAATATTTAAATGGCAGCCAGAAACCTAACGAGGTGAGAAGATCTCTGTTGAAAATGTAAAATCACCTGCTGCTGCTCACTAAAAATATAT
Source organism: Bombus sibiricus (assembly GCA_014737505.1). Lineage (NCBI taxonomy): Eukaryota > Metazoa > Arthropoda > Insecta > Hymenoptera > Apidae > Bombus > Bombus sibiricus. Next base: position 2,809,756 of record JACXIM010000050.1, read on the forward strand.
TCAAAGATACGTTCGACGGTTTAATGTGCCAACGTATGATATTACTTTTTACCCTTGATACTCGTATATTTTTTACAACGGAAAAATTGTACAATGAAAAACATTTGCATGTCCCAATAACCATTTTGTAACACCGCTGATATTACTTTTATGCATATCTCAAACAAATTTAAAGAAAGCTCCTGTTTTCTCCACCTCTGTTCTTTTTTCCAAAGTTATTGCATTCCGTGTGAAATTTATGAATTCGAATTTAAATATGTATGAAGCGTATCTGTGCTAAAGTTTACCTGCGTACGTTTATTACCTATAGCGAAAACATGGTTTATTGCTCTATTCTCGCGTCAACCGAACGTGTATTCTCGTTAATAAATATGATTAGCCGGCTATATGTGTATCGCCTTTGCTTTGCAACGTGGCATTCATAAGGAAGTGAAAAGAAATAGGTTAAATAGATCCGGATGAAATAAAAGGTTCGTTGAATAGGATCACGCGTACACAGGATGTCCTGGATTTTCTCTGTAAAATATCTGTCAGCATATACCGCGAATAAAAACAAAAGATAAATTGTCACACAAACATGGTTCCAGAAATTCTTAATTAAAAGCGTTATAACAAAAGTATGAAATAATAAAGGACTGTCTACCACCGGCTCTTGCCTCTAGCATTTATAATAACTTTTGTGTAACAGTTTTCACAGTCTACAAGTAAACAAAATTTCATATCTTTGTTCCATATCTTTTAAGATTAAGCGTTACATGGCACAGGATACAGCGATAAAGTTTGCCACATTTGGCACATCCTGTATAATATATGTTGTTAAGAAATGATATTACCTTTAGATCTCAATTATCTCTCAATTAATTCTGCGAATTTAAAGAGACCCGGTTCGGTCGATATGAAAATTGCTGCGACGCACAAATATTTCCGACTTGACGCTCATAATAATCATTCCGTTAGGATAAGATCTTTATCCGTGTTTATTTTCCATTTTCCATTTTCCCAGTGCCTCGCAGGCATTGTATCGATGCGATCCGGCTAATATATTCGCTTTAAAATTCAAATCCCCTCCTCTCGCCCAGTTTCCCGATAATTTAAATCTTCTTGGCGATCTTAACAAACGCTTATAACCGTTAATATACTTTTCTCGACTTCGTCCATGCTAATCGGACGTCCCATTGCCGTATCATCGTAATAACAGATTTCCTCGAGGATCGTTTAATTCGTGCAACAAGAAATATTTCAGCCATGTTACGGAGCTTGGTAATTGGGAGCAGAGATTTTTTATTCCCTTATTAAATAGGAAATTTTATTCCGCTTAACAGGTTTCCACGTTAAAATAGAATTCAACGAGGTTGAAGTTGTCCAAGATGTTTTTGATATTTGAATTTTAGATGTTCGATGAATCGTTTAGCTTTAACGTACGACTGTAGGCCAGGCGTATAAAAATTGAAGATTCACGGGGCGCTTGTCGAATCACGGGCTCGCACACGAGTATAATAAAACGATAGAATGGCCCGTAATAAAAAAATATCGCACTACACGTCACAACGTTCCCCTATAGAATCTCTACTCGAAGCTGATAAAACGAAAGAGATAAAATTTACAAACAGCCCCCGTGAAGTATCCTTCTGGTCATTGTGAACTTTTCAATGTTTAAATTTCAACTTTTTCCTTTTTCGCGCAACATCTCCGCAACGATGGATTTTTAAAAAATAGCGTAAAAAAGGTATCGCTGCATTTTTCGAGCTTACAAATTCTGTTGCTGTTATAAATTTACGTTCATGTCGGCGAATTTATAAATTCCGAACGACGAATGAAACGCAATTTAAACGCTTGACGTTTTCGGTATTAAAATTGTATTAAAACCTCGTTGTACAATTTTTGCGAAACGTTTCAAAATCATTTATTTATTCCTTTTGCGTTTCATTCTGTTTGTGTAAAGAAAAAACAAATGTAATAACTCGCAGCAATTATTCATAGACGAAACAGCTTGGGTTATAAATTGGCTGCTATAAGCGTTTCCCAAGTTTCCCGAATAAAAATGTAACTCCTTTTTCTTCGATTTTAATAAGGAACAGTAATTTCAGCAAAAATTATTTAACTTCGAGATACCAGCTATTTATAAATTCGATGGAGTTTTCGCCTCGTAACGCGACTAACAAGAAATCTACAAATTCTGAATTCTTCCATAAACTACGTAAATCTAATAAACTTGATCTCTGTTCATCTGAAATATCCCCATCGTTTCGAGTATCTAACAAGCGAAAGTGTTAAAAGTACAAAAATTTGTACGATTCGTAAAATAGGCAACTCCAAAGAGACAGAATGTCTTCATAAATGCGAAAGTCAATCTTTTTCCATTAATGGAATATCGTATCGCGAGTATCGAATACGTAAATATAAATATTGCGACGAAAAGCGTTTCTAGTTTCGTTGCTAATTCGCGTAAAACGAAATTCGATTGATTTATGTAAACTTTCACGAGCGACTGTATAACTTTTAGTCCACGCAGCCTGTAACAACCAAGTTGTTAATAATCAAGCTGTTCCCATGACTTCGTACACGTCGTAAACACCTGCTGGTGTATAGTACGGAACGTAATCCCAAGCGAATTCTGACCGCAGTCTTAGGATGCCGTATACAAGTTTGCACCCCCGCAGCGAGCCACTCTGATTTGCAGTTTCTGCCGTATCGATTCCTGCGAGTCGTGTCGAGTGGAGTTGTGCCGCGTCGTAGCGCTAGAGTGGCTCTCGTTAAGGGGTTGAGTAGACAGCTATGGACCTGTACGTGTACCATGTGACGCGATCTCTGCCTCGTGTCTCTTTCAACGATAAATATAGGCGTGTCCATGCCACAGTACCCGACCTTTTCCCTTCGCTTTTATTCACATAGACACGTTCTCCTTTTCAGAGGGACCGTTCCAAAGCGACGCGTTGCTCGTGCCGGAAGGTTGCCTGTTCGACCACCTTCACAATCAGACGAAATGCTGGGAATCTCACAGGTAAGCGAGCCAACGAGCGAGCGTCTCGTCGATGACGAGCCAACGCCGTCGTATCGATTTACGTGTCCGCCACCGCGTAACCCTATCCTCCACGACCATACGCTCCATCGGGGTTCCCAGTTCGATAATAATTTCTAGTTGCCTTTGAAATAAGGTACCTGCTGCCTCGTTAGGTGACCGCAGCTAATCCCACCGGAATTTTCAGATGGCTTCGTGTTTGCTCACACGCTCGGTTTAGTCCATTAAACGTTCCTTAGTCGAATAAAAATCCACGGTCTAATAATAAGCAGACAAACGTTTACATTTGTTTGATGCTTAATTAAAATCAGCAGAGGAAGATGACGTTGCGACTTACTCTGCTGATTCAAAGCGATGATGCTCCAGGTGCGTCGCGATAGCTGGACCGCGGACGTTTGTGCAGCTTTATATTTTTATGAATCCAAGAAGCGAACAAAATTCGTTTCGTCTATCGAACGTTATCAATAGGTACTTCTACTTTGGATATTTTATACATTTTATACATTTTCGCACACGTGTATTCCGTAGATTTCTGCAGCCTTAGAATTAGAAATATCCACGGTCTAACGATAGACCGAAGAACGTGTCCGATGGAAAGCGCCTCGCTGGAAAAAGCGAATAGAATCTTGCAAAGCAGAATATATAACGCAATTCTCTGAAACGCAAGCTCGTAATTCGCTGAAAGGAACAGAAACCGGAAACATAATCCGGGAATCTTCCGTTTCAGGTGGAACGCGACCGCAGCCGACACCTGCAGAGAGAGGAATATGAACCTGAGGAGTTTCGCGATGTTGTTGCCCTGTGGAATATCGCTGTTCTCTGGCGTCGAATTCGTGTGCTGCCCGAAACACCTCAAAGGTACGTAACGTACGTACATTCTCTCATATCATCATTCACGTTCATTCATCGACGACTTTTCTCATCTCTGTGTTGAACAGTGTAGCCTCTTAACGCATTCGCTGTTACCGACGCACCCGTTGCGTCCAACGCAACGATCTAATTGGCGCTATTTAGTTGCAATTCCGTTGCGTTTTATCTTTCCTCTCATTTTAACAAAGTTTTCCTTTTAACAAAGTTTTTAACAAAGTCATTTTGTTTTGACAGTTAAACGATACAACGAATGGTGACGCGATAGGAGACTGTAATTATTACTTAAAGCTAAAGGTGACGCGTGGAGAAGAAACCCAATTCCAGTGATAAAATAATCGTATCGCAGTAGCAGCGAATGGGTTACACCGCCTATATGCACTGAAATGAGACGCAATGCATGTATCCGATTTTAAGTTACGACATTTGATTCTGTCGAATGTGAAAATACACTCTGAAATCCTTGGATGCGTGTCCTGAAGTCGATCGAGTCGACTTGTACAAAGTTCGGAGGAGGAGACGTTAAGAAATTTTATTGGGAATATTAAACTTCGAAACCGCCGACTTCGCCTGATATATCGTGTACAAGATCGTGAAAGCATTCGAATACCCGTAGACGCATTTTACGAGCGCGTTGTTTGCGTTATACGGAACGTTTGGAAGTTTCAAGTTAAACGAACTTTTGCCGGTTCAGTTCGCTTGTCCGAATATCAACTCCTATTACGTAAATGCGAAACGATAGGTGATGGAGAAAATTCAACTACCGTGTTATAATATGAACCACGGTACGTGAATTATTTGTTCACCGATGAATTCAGATGAATAGGGTTTCACTGTAGTCTATTGTCGGAATTTTATTTTCGTACCTTATTGTATATTACAACGTCGTATCCATTATTTATTACATTTCCGCTAACACACACACATTTTCTGTCATATCAGTCGCGATATCGACGATATTAGTATGAATTTCAGGAATGACGAGCAGCTCCTTTTGTACGAGAAATTGAAAAAGAAAAAGAAAAAAAAGAAAAGGAGGAAAGAAAACGATCATAAGCGAATAAATCAAAGAAAAACGAAGAGAAGATTGGCTCACCGTTATGGTCGATCTTAAATTCACGAATTTTTTCGTAAGAATATCTAGTCGATTTATGGAAGATCGCCCTGAACACTTTATATTTTCGATAGATTTACGTCCCTCTCGAAGCTCTTTTACCGAATGAAAAACGCGTGGTTTCAACGTGATGGAATTTCCATAAATCCTGTTCGCCTTTCCATAAACTCTCGACGATTGGCCATATTTTATCAAAAATTTTGCTACAGCCATTTGTTTTAAATTTTATATTCTATTTTTCTTGCAACACGGGTCTCACACACGTTTTTACAAAAAAAAAAAACAATGTTTGCAATAACTAAAATAATTAACAGTGTTTGCCTTGCGCATATCGATGAAAAATGTAATCTGATTATACAACGGATGAATGTGATTATTCACATTGTTGCAATTTTACCGGAAAGAGAATCGCGCTCGAAACTTTATCGCTATATTTCGTACAGCAGATTAAACGAATTTCATGAAGCGATATTTTTGACAGTAAATTACATTTTCTATTTCTTTTTCCTAATTTTCGTTAAAGTCTAGCCCATTGCCAATTAATCCTACGTTGTCCCTTCCTGTAATCCCATCGTGTGAAATTGTCTTTTTATTTGGTTTCGCAGTGAAACGTTCGTTTTCCAGTCTCTTCGAAACTTAGAGAGATAATTATATTTCCGCCTAGTCCAAAGTTTCGACAATTCGTCGATTTAACTGCTTTTAGAAGACTTGCATCGTAAACCTTCGTAGATCGTCCTCATTTTCGACTATGTCTTGTTCAAAAATCCCGCTGTTCGATGCCAGAAGAAAACGATTATCTCAATGTCAGGGATATTTTTCGAAATCCAGCGAATTTATCGATTAACACATAAAAAATGAACAAAAGCCTACTTCGTATGTTTTCCTACTCGTCATCTTCCTATTGAAATTCGTCTTACCGTCTCAACCGTAAGTTGTATCGTGAAATCTAGAACTCGATCCGTGCATTGCAACATGTTTCAGATGTATATAGGCGATAATAGTAGATACTTTGTATTTTGCACGCTCTGCTGTTGTCGTTGCAACTCACAGTAGCTCGTTGCATGATTATTATTGGAAAACGTAGCTATGAATATAAAGTGAAGCAGAGTCGAAGTTAAATAATTCGTCCTCACCGATACCGATACTTATAGCAAGCTTCGATCGTAAATGACGAAAAACCAGGTATTCGCGAATAAAGATATCGAATAATTCGTCTTTTCGAATATTTATCCAAATAAAAATTTATTCGAATAACGATCGATTCTGCTTACTATGTAAACTCGGTAAAACATGTTGGCCTTATTTTGTGTCTGCGTGTATGTAATTATTGATTCATTCTCACGACTCGCGTGTTTCGAACAACGTAGGAGTCGAACTCGCGGCCCGACGTTTGATCGCTGGAAAGGAAAACGTGTTATTGTAATGCGATCTGCGCGCAAAACGATGGAAAATATTACGTAGCCCGATTTATCTATTTGAGTAAATAGTATCAGCGTTACCTGCGAAAAACGCGTCCTTTGTCGTTCTCTGGCGTTCCATTCTCGCTTTAAATCGGGCCCTCTTTCGCACGTCGAGCAATACCATTCTGGAATTCATCGAACCTCGTAATACCATTGAATCGTTTCAACGATTCTCCTCGTTGTTCCGTTAATCATCGATGTATGTAAGCTTTTAACGAAGTGACAAAGGAGACTTAACGTTTGGAAAACGTGCTTGTGACGTGCGAACCGTTTAAAAAGCACGACGTACCCGAGAAGCGAATGAACGACGAGAAAAAGAAGGACGATTTAATAAGAATTAAACGTTCTAATAACGCAAATTAATTTAATAATTAAAACCCGCGTCTGTTCGTTCCTCGCTCGATATTGATCGCGAACATCCGTCTGATAGCAAGCTTCGTGCAAGCCATGAGCTCAAGTACGTCGGAAAATTAGATTCGAACGGCCAATTATACGCCGTACCAGCGAGCCGAAATATTTATCGATGCTGTATCTTCGTCGCTAAATCGCACGCTGAACACCATTGTTCGTACCGTACATTAATCTCCAAGTTCAAATACTTTCGCGAGCCATTGTACGTCAACCAATGTGGAAATTCGTAGAACCAGCCTTTTTACTCGAGTATTTCGTATTTAAGGGATGTCCATGTAAATAGACTTTCGCGATTGACTGTAAGCTCCATATTTTCAATTACGTTCATGAAAATCTGAGTTTACATAAACATCCGCAGTTTACTTATCAACGGTAACGTACACGTTGAACTTGATCGCATCGCTACTTTGTGCTCTATTTGCGATCGAGCGTCGTTCCGGCAGCTTGAAAACGAGAGAGAGAGAGAGAGAGAGAGAGAGAGAGAAAGGAAGAAACGGAGAAAGAAGGTGATGGAGAGAGAGAGAGAGAGAGAGAAAGAGAGTGCATTAAGAAAGTGGGTACACTTAGATTCACCCTCTCCGTTTCTCCACGGGGTAGTTTACCCTTGCCGCTTCTATCTTATTCGCTCGTGCAATCAATAACGGCCGTCGACGTTCCCGACGACTGCGCAACGTAATACTATGGTTTTGCCCGTTCCTGCGCATCTTTTCTTTTCAATACACGATGCCGATATGCCTGCTGTACGTGTGTAGCTAATAAATTGCAGCCAATACGCTTATCCATCGTAGCCGCACTGTCTGCTGGCTTGATTCGCGACACGTCCCCTTGGCTTTCCACCCTCGAGCTTACTGATCAATAGGAATGACCGATGAATCACCGACGAAATTCCAACCTCCGCCACCGCAACCATCGTCGACCAACCACCGCTCGTAGGGTGGTGCTTTCGCCGGGTTTATTATGTACGCCGTGTTGACAAGCTTGTGACGAAGTCTGAATCACGAAGAGGAGGAGGAGGAGGAGGAGGAGGAGGAGGAGGAGGAGAGAGAGAGGGAGGTGATTCTGTCGTATAGCAAGAGAAAGAATATAGTTGGAGAATGGAGAATAATCATTTATTTTCTACATTGGCCGGTGGAAAGAAGGTAGAAGTTTAGGGGTTTCAGAGCTTATAATTTCTCAGAGGGTTGTAACCGTCAGAAAGATGAAAAGTTGAATTAAAAAAAAGGGTGATGATTAAATCTGATATTATAAGTAAAAGACGGTTGGCGATTTCGTAGATTATATTCTTCAATCTCTTAAATTATATATTCTTTTTAATAAAGAATATTATAAAATATTGTAAAGAAGGTATACTTCTTCAGAGACCTGGAGAGTATTCCTTTAATACAAGAATCGGTGTTCGAAGCGGCAAACAATGCCAGCAAATTTTCAACATCTTCACGTTTCTCGTTTATGTATCTTCTCTTAAAATTACCTTATCTCAAATTATACGGCCAGTTCGGCGACACGTCCAACTTTCCTACCGTCAAATTCTTCTACTCGGAGAAGACTGGTAGGGGACGACAGGTAGCGGTGACGAGTTACTTGTTTGCACATTTTGTTTATGCCGCTATTTTTAAGAGAGCCGAGCGTCCAGCTGTGCACGGTTTTCAACGGCGGCGATTTTCACGGACGAACTGGCAAAGCGTTCTTTCCCTCTGTGTCCGTGAAAATACGTGGAAAGACCTCGGTATCGGTCGGTCGGAGGGGTTGATCGTCGGTCCCCCTGTTTCTTTTCGGTATATCGTCGGTCAAATCTTGATATTTCCTTCCTTCGTCGTTGGAAACTTGCGGATGAGTGTCCCCTCCGGGGGCGGGTTCGATCAACGACGATACGTCGATACGTTCGTGCAATAGCCGGACGATATTCTCGATGGAAAAAGTGCCAACACAACTGCCACGTGACCCAGATAAAAGGATAGCGGCGAGGATACGACGGGCGAAGCTTTTGTCTGCCTTTGCAGAACTCGAGAAGTCAGCTCATCAGCGTGTCTATTCTCGGAGAATGGGACATCTCGAGAACCTAGTTAGTCAAGACGGCTGTCCTCTTCAACATAACAGAGACAAATTAGAGTTTTTCACGGTGGAAAAGGGACGCGAGCCGCGGGAAAACATCGCCTCGCCGGAGATGCAACGGACAGGCGGATTTCGAAATGCGCGATCCTCGCGGTCTGTACCTCCCCTGCAATTTGCATTCGTTCTCCGTGTAGTACTATCGGCAGCTTTTATGTTAGCTATGCAAATTAATTCCGTGACTCTCTCTTTCTCTCTCTCTCTCTCTCTCTCTCTCTCTCTCTCTCTCTCTTTCCCTCTTTCTGTCTCTGTCGTTTTGCCGAGCGGGATTCAAATTTTTCATTATGCGTCGCGTAATACGAATTTAAATCCTCGTTGAAAGGATGTCGGTGAATAGAAAGGATTTTCGTCGCACTGCATACGTGTCAGCCTGTGTCAGGTGGATGTGCAAAGATTTGACTTGAAACGAAGTCAAATGACGGTTTCGGCAAATAAGTTGTTTCGATCGATTTGCTATTTCTCTTTCAGAAAGAATTTACTGAAAACGGTAGTTTCACTCTATTTCGACATCGAATAAAGAATGTTCATATACCTCTCGATCTTAGTCAACCAGTTAGCTGTTGCGATCTCTTTGAAAACTTTGAAAAGCGCGTACCTAAAATGCGTGGCAAGAAATGAGCGATGACGAGTATACTCGTCGAACACAGAGTATGCGTGACTGTTGCAATAGAATTACAGAAAATAGAGTTAGAAAAAGAATAAACCGTTTTATTTTTGAATTTTATTATCGACAGGGCTCGTCGTAACGCAAAACGTTGCCGCCTCTTCGTGACGAGTATACTCGTCGGAAACAGCTAACTGGTTAATCACTTCAGATAGAAGGAGGGATAATTTGGAATATCAGAAGAGTTTTCTTAAAACAGCGGACAGAACTTGGGCGGAATGTAACGAATTTTAACAAGTCCGATGATCTCGGTAAAATATTATTTACATTTATGTATAATTTACAGAAAATATGAAAGCCAAGAAACCGATCGACCTGCCGATTCCCAAGGGTATGGACGAAGATCTCGACGAGGACGAGGATGATCTCGAAGATGACGATGGCCTGGACACCGACGCAGATGACGAAGATGACTCTGAAGCTGATCCCGAGGACGTGCTTAGCGATCAACCCGACGATGACGAGAGCGACGAGGAATATCTCGACGATTACAATTACGACACCACGACGAGGTAAATTTGCATCGAACCTGCAAGTTTAACTCATAAATATTAAATATAATTTTAATCTATATATTTATATAGTTATATCCCGTGTTCACTTAAGATCAAGTATTCGATATATATATATATATAGCTATACGCGCTGGTCGTTGCAGGTGGAACAAAATCCTCAAGGACATTATTTAGAGATTACCTACTTTCGATTAAAAATTAATAATTACCTATCTACTTAATACCATTAAATTTTACCAATAAATCCACGTGATTATCGCATAATCGTGAATAATATAACGTTCATTTACTAACGAGAGATGTATGCGCATTCTGTCCAGTCGATTGTCAACGACAGTTTCAACCACGGAGAAACCTAAACAGGACGTGACCGCGATGCCGTTGCCAGTTAGCACCAGCACACAACAGTCCTCTCAATCGCAGAGCACACCGGATCCGTATCTGACTCATTTCGATCCTCGTTCCGAGCACCAGAGCTACAAGCAAGCACAAATGAGGCTGGAAGAGGTGCACAAGGAGAAAGTAACGAAAGTAAGCAGGTGTTTTTACCACCTAGCTTTCGCTTTTCATTCATTCATTTTTCTTTAAAAAAACCAAACGATATTATTGTCTTTTCCTTCTATTTTTTTTTTTCATTCTTGTTCACTCCGTTATTCACTTTTGCTTTCATTCAATTTTCCTTGTTTTTGCTTCTTCGCTTTTGTTGAATCACGAATGACGTAAATTTATCGAATGAGGAAATAAACAGTTTCGAGAGACAGCTATTACGGAGGACAGAGAAAAATAAGCGGTCGAGTTTCCAGAGATAGCTATTATCTCGCGGGACACTAGTGTCGAAATCTTTGTGCTACAACGTTTTCAGGTGATGAAGGACTGGAGTGATCTCGAAGAGAAATATCAAGACATTCGTGCCCATGACCCGGTCGCAGCTGATGCTTTCAAACGATGGATGACCGCGCGATTCCAGGAAACCGTTGCTGCTCTGGAAGAGAGCGGTGCCGCGGAGAAACATCAGTTGAGCGCTATGCATCAACAAAGAGTACAAGTACGTGATTTGAGTAGAATAATCGATGCAGGTGACGAGCATTTAGAAAGGAGACAGTCGTGGATAGATTTCAGTAGCCGAAGGACACTCCTATATGCGAATCGTAATAATAATTATATTCTTCTTCTTCTTCGTATTTTTTAAATGTCATATTCCTTACTGAACAGGGTAATATATTGGGTTTTTAAAGATTTAGTTGATGTAATATATTTATTGTTTTATTTGCTTTGGTTTATTCTTTTGCTTTATTCTCGAAATTAGTTCATGCAGAGGCCCATCATGATGTATTTAAAATAGATGATCTTCTAAATTTGCATGTACACATACTTACATGTCTAATTTATATTATGAATATCGTTTGAAACTTTGAAAACTATATTGTTTCTAACTAATGATATTCTCTCCTTTTCTAAAATGTTGGAATTAAGAGAATTTCAGTTTAATTTGATTTTAATACAAAGAGAAACGCATAATTGTAATATTATCTTAACTGATACATAGTAGAATTATATATATACGAATTTCTTTCGTACTAGTAAATTATCTCCACTTAGATTACAAAATATATCATAATATATGGATCTCATTTCTTCCTAATGAATGATTGATGATTGATGATGAATATGAGCGCCGTTCATTGCTTAATTATATACATCGTGTATACGAGAAGAGAAAGAAAGAGGGAAGTATAATATTTATTATGTATGGTATTAATTTACAGGAAGCTGTTAAACAAAGAAACGAGGAAGCAATGTCGTGCTACACAGCTGCTCTGAACGAAACTCCACCAAATGTAAGCTTCTCAAAAGATATTCTATATTCCATATTTTTACATTCCATAGAATTCCATATAGAAATATTCTGTATTTAAGTATTCCACTCGCAAATCCGCGAGTGGATATAATATATCCAGGGACATATAATAATATATCACCCTCTTATTTCTTGTTCAGATGCATCGTATTCAGAAATGTCTTCAGAAATTGCTTCGGGCTCTTCACAAAGACAGGCACCATACTATTGCTCATTACAAACATCTGCTGGATAGCAGCTTGGAACAAGCTCAACGCGAGAAGCCAGCAACATTGGAACACTTGGCAGAGATCGATAGAATTACCAATCAGAGTCTGTTGATGCTAGAACGGTAACGTGTCGGTCGATGTAACGTAACAGTCAACGTCTTAGAATATCAGATTCCAGATTTTGACAGTGCAGAAAAATACATATATTTTAACTTAATAGAACACTATATGTATTTCGTTCGTTATATTTAGGTATCCTGATTTAAGCGCAAAAATTGGCCGCCTTATGGATGATTACGTTTTGGCCCTCAGGAGCAAAGATGAGACTCCTGGACTGCTGCTAGCGATGACACGAGAAGCGGAAGCAGCCATCTTAGATAAATATCAGGCTGACGTTACCAGTAAGCAACAAGGTAACTTCGAAATTTAACGAATGAAGAACATAGGGAAAGAACATGATAAGAATACTCTTGACTTGATTTCGTGATAAGAGGGAATACTGTAATATAAATTTGGCTAAAAATGGAAAGAACCTGTTCGATGTAAAGACGTAGTTGATGAAGCTTTGAAAAAAGTAAAGACATATAACTGCCGAGATAAACAATCTTTTAGTATTATAGTAAGTAATGTTTTTTAAATTATGGTGACAGCGAAAAGATGCATGTTTATCCCAGAAACAAGGAAAAGGACAACTTTGGTGATTGAATTTCTCTCTCTCCTATAAAAAAATGTGATTTATTGTATTCTGCTCCCTCAGCTCTCATCGATAATGTCCGACAAATGCGACAAAATTCGACAAGAACTATATTTAAATATACTTCATTGATTTATAGAAAAAGAACATCAAAAACTACTGGAACGAGTACGCAAGGAGCAACGCAAGGCTGAACGTGGCGAGTTACGTACGGAACAGGCGCAGCAGGAAGAAAATGACTCGATAAATGACAACAAGGATATTCAACAGCCGCCAGAGCAACCGTCCGCAGTGGCGGCTATGCACAGTGAAGGACTTGTAAGGGCAGCTCACAGCATGACACATGATATTTCCCACTCTGAACCGGTAAATGTAGTCATTAAATTGCCTGAATAATAATATCCAAGAAATATCATAATATGAACATATTTCTATCCCTTTTGTTATATAGGGTTACTCTGTGAGAAGGGAGATGTATCACAGGGAAAGTCGATCTGTCTACTTCACACTTGCGTTTGCTGGAATCGCACTTATGGCTGCAGCAGTGGTAGGCGTAGCAGTATTCAAAAGACGCAGTGCAAGAAGCCCCCACAGTCAGGTACATAAAGAAGACTGTTTTAATCGAAGTAAAAATTAAATACTCGTGATTTTATTATTAAATGATATTTATACTAAGATTTTTAATATTCTTTAAAATTAACATTAATCAGTTTTTAGCCAAATTTTACAGTATAATCATATATTTCTGATTTTAAACAGGGATTCATTGAAGTTGACCAAGCAGCTACACCAGAGGAGCGGCATGTTGCAAACATGCAGATCAATGGATATGAAAATCCTACATATAAATACTTCGAGATCAAAGAATAATTTAATCACCTCGGTCTACAAGAGATTTTATTTGAAACTGGTCTTTAATTGTCCGTTCTCGCGTATGTTCTTCAAGAATGTCATAGTATTTTGTTAGTGTAAGATAACTTTCAGGTTCGAGGTTCTTCCGAAGATTCCGAAAGTATATAAATCTACATCTTAGTGATATATGGAATACAATCTGTCCATAGGGAAATAGATATTGCGATACAGTATCATTACGTGAACGTCTCTTTATAATAGCTTGCGACGTTATACGACCACATTTAACGATCTATGATATGTATAAAGCAATATTACAAAACACCGTAGTAGATAGAAGTGTTACGAGCTAGAACACACGCTCGTACTGCCAGGATTATCTGCGAGACAATTCGAAAGGGAAACAACATGCCAATGTGCCATATGGGAAGCGCGTAAAGTTGTCTTCGGAAGTATCTCATACACGTTGTTTTCGTTTCGTTGTCATATATGTTATTAACAAACTAAACACAGGAAGGAGCGCTCATGATGAAGAAGAAAAAAAGAAAAGGAATGAAAAGAGAATTATTACTCATATTAAATGTTATACGCGATACCCTTCGATTAGAAGGCTGTGGACTATGATCAGTTACGAACTCATTGTTTTTTTCAGCAATAGGAAATGCGTATGGGATGGAAGAAACGTATCTCGTCGATGACGCATTCACAGTATGCGTGCTGTTGCGCTCTTTGCTGTATATTTCTGAGTTCTGATATTTTTCGAGATAGTAAATGGCAATAAAAGTAAACGCAGCTTAAATAATACGTGAAACTAACAATAAGAAAAAAAAATGGTAGCAGCGGTAGCAGCTTACACAGTGGCAATATAAAAGTATAATCCGACTTAAAAGAACAAGCATATTAAATAAATAGCACTATACGATAAAAAAATACGTGTATGCTCTATACGACACTCTTAAAATATCAGAACGGCGATCAAATGCACGTTCACCTTCGTGATTGCAGCTGTTTTTTCATCTCCGTTCGATTCCCACTGCCTGATTTTTTCAGCGACCTTTTCAGTACTTAACGTCTACTTAGATTATACAACTTTATACTTATAAGAAATTGAATCATGAACGTATCTAAAGTTCTAACGAGAAGCAAGATATTTTATCATTCCATAACAAAAGTCCACTATCTTATCGAGGTGCTGTCCGAACGTATGCACGGAAAATATTCGTCAGCTTTGTTCGATTCGGCCGAGTTATCGTCGTGTTTCCTTGATGGAAACGGACGAATCGAAAGAATCACGTCGAGGTTGCCGAATAAGAGGAACAGTTTAACACAGGAGTTTTTTTGAGTGGCATTAGTACCTCCGATTTAGGTCGAATAAGTGGCGACTGTTAAAGGCAAGCGTGTTTCTGTCCTTTTTTTATTTCATCGTTTTTTTTTTCTCTCTCGAAAGATGGTTCATACAATAACTATCTTAGGATATTAATTATATATGATGACGATAATATATTACACGTTTAATGCTTATATATTTGTATATGGTCAAAAGGTAGTAGGCTGCGCTTTAGCCAGGGTCGCGTGGGAAAGCATAGCTTTCGTTTAATTTCAATGAATATTGCACGTTTCATTTTTATTTAGATTATATTTCTTTGTACTAATTAAATTAACCATATTTTAATATATACATATATCAATTCGATAACCATTATGTATAATTACGAACAACAAAAAATATCAATAATTTTAGTCGCGCAAGTATTATGTTAATGATGATCTTTCAAGATGCTTCTACTTTAAGTACTATCTACATTAAAGAGTTGTACTTGATTTCTCTCTTTCTCTCTGTCTCTCTTTCTATCGATAAGGTTTCTCTCTTTCTTGTTAATTTTTTGCTAAAATAAATTAAGCGAATGCGCAAACCGAGGACAATGAACAATAATCCTTGGATTCCTAAGCGCACGTGAAGCAGCTGCCTTCCTATTTAGCGGACATAGTTAAACATACTGTTTCTCTCACGCAACTCCGGTGAAAGAATGAGCCAATGAAAAAAAAAAGTATATACACAGGCACACACATTCGCGCATCGCTGAGTGTTAAAAATATTATTTTAGATATATTAAAATGATAGCAATTATCCATATGTCTATGGAAATACAACAAAAGCATAGCATCAATGCGTTAATAATAATATAAATATCTATATATAAATATATATGTTCATGTGTGTATGTGTGTGTGTGTGTGTGTAATATATGAACAGTATATATACATAGATATATATATATATACATATGCATATACATGTACACCTATCAAATTAACTATACATTATGTACCTATAGCATATAGTCGTTATAATGAACAGAAAAAAAAACATTGACACGTCGCGTATAAAAAAAACTGACTTGATACGGATTCACAGATGTTGAGGAAGAAACATGTTTTTGATGAAAAAGGAAAAAAAGACACGAAAAATGCTATTCTTTCTTTTAATCGCGATATCATCCCAATTATTAAGTGATTTTTACCCATTATACGACGAAAGAAAAGAAAAGAATGGAGATGGTACGCGACCATATGTCGATTGGCCTACGTTGGCGGATGTGCTGTTGCTCATCATACGTTATATTTGTCGAAAGATATGATGCGAACAGCACCTGTAGTGCTTGCCAAATTTATCTTGCGTACCATCTTTTAAATAGCGTAACGCACTTTCGCCATAGATATTGGCAGAGCTTTATACACGCCAAGAAGAAAGACAGAAAGAAAAGAAGAAAACAGAAGAAGAAACATCCCTTCGATCAAATGTCGAAGTAGAAACAAACAAAAAAAAAAGAAAAAATGTTTCTTCAATGACAATTGATCAGGGAAACGCGAACATAAATCTGCCATCAGTATTAAGGACAAAAAAAGCTTGAAAAGCCCCTTCGAAGCATATCAGTTTTAGTATGTTGGTTTGGCGGCAGCATCCGTCACACTCTCACTTCAAGATATTGTGAATTTGCATCGAGCCACTCTGTATAAGTTTAAGAATTGATTTTTGTAAAGAGGTAATAAATATTTACCGAGGTAATTAAACTTTAGCTTAAAGAAAAGAAAAAAAAATGTGGAAAAAAAGATACGTGAGAAGTGAGGAATAGGAAGAAGAAGAAGAAGAAGAAGAAGAAGAAGAAGTAGAAAAAGAAGAGGAAGGAGAAGAAGAAGAAGAGGAAACAAATTTAAGAATGAAGGAACAAAATGAGAAAAATAAATACGTCCTTTGCGTAGCGGTTCGGACTTAGAAGTCGGCGAAAATGGGAATAATAACGGAACTAAACTTTATTTTTGCAATTCTTTCGGTATAGATCGATTCTTACGATTCAATCGATTCAATCGCGTCTTCGATGAACTTTAATATCGTAACAATGATGAGATGCGAGAGCAAGATTGTACGTGCAATATATACTCGTGTACACGCCTACACACAGCGCTGTATTAGTTTTCGATCTTACTTCCTGCATTCGTTGCCATTTGACAACAAAGCGATTTCAAAGCTTAAATCAAAGTTCACTTTGGTATCGCATTTTTATATGTTATTATGCGTTGTTCAGTAATGTATCGTTTATCGGCAGCTAAATATCTCGACTAAGATGTTGGCTTTGTGCGAACCGATTAATCGACGTTGCATGGACTTAATCAGCGTCGTGGTTCGATAAAAAATATCTGATATTTCATATGAACGCCCACTTGGTCGAACCGAAGCAAAAAAAAAAAAAGAAAAAGGAGAAAAAAATCGAGGAAACACGATGGATAATTTTTTAGTTGCCTTTAATTGTAGGATCGGAAACTACACGTTTGCTATAGAACGTTTCTGTGACCGTTCTTCGACGAGTAGAAAAGTTACTAACCGGAGGATTAAACTAACTCCCCGTCTCCCTCTTTCTCTCCATCACACAAGGATTTCTCCTCGCCACTCACAAATTTTATCGCATTAATAAACTCCGTGAAAAGAACGTATTGTGTTTGTGGATATATGTAATTTTACTTATCAATAAATAAATTACAAAGATAATTACTAGTTGAACGTTAGTTACTTTTTGGCAGCTGCAAAAATTGAGTTGTCTTTTTTTCATTTAATATTTTCTTATGAATAACGTATCAATCATATTTGCAAAATATTTATATCTGAAGATATTAACGAAGTAAATGATATCGTTTATTTAATATTAAGATTTTATCATGCAATGAACTAAGTTCATATGTAATATATAAGTATACACAGTATAATTTTAAATATGAATCAATAGTACTTAGTGGTGATCACATATAAGTATAGTTCACAGTAAAAATCTTAGATAACCAAATTTCTAAGAAAATCTATTTTTTTGAGTATTATTAGATATCACTGGTATATCTTTGTGATTAATTCATCTGACGCGACTGTATTACCTAATACGTAATAGCAGCGATCGTAGAAATGTAATTTGTTGTTTGTCGTTCATTGCCATTAGTCTGACGAAATTGGTACCGAAACAACGCATGTACATATATGTACGTTTCTTTGGTTCTTTAGCTATCGCTACAAATACCAGAGCTTAGGGACATACATGTGTCTGGTAAGTATTCCTATTGATATCGATAATAAAATTATTTATTATATATATGTACTAACTAATTGTTATATTGGTGATATTATCATTTAAGTAATTCAGTCTCATTCAATAATAGGGATTCACAAGCTTTCGATAATCTGTTCTAATTAGGTCAATAATTATCAAGTAATTGATTGATAAAATCTATTGCTCTTATGAATTTAAGCTTATAAATGTTACTATTAATCTTTAATTTACATTAGAATTAAACAAAAAGGTAATCAGTTTCTCTTAGCATAAATACAATAGCCGATCAAGAATTATTTTAAATCCATCTTACAACTATGTTCTCGCTAGTTACATGTAGTTCATTGTTCAAACACATGGATGTCAATAACACTTAATTCGTACCTAGCGCGTGGTATTACAGAGAGATAATGCTATCGATCGAAAAAACAATATGGCGACCATGATAAAGATTTAGGAAATGTCAAATTCAAAATAGAAGCTATTGCCTAACATACAATACAATGTATACGAAGAATTTAATGTATGTAAGCATGATGCAGTGTACATCGAAAGTTAAAAAATAATTAAACGTAATCTGAATATCCTGAGTAAATTTGATAACCTAATTCGGATTAACATCATGAATTGTAAAGGTACTAACAGGTATCAGTTTTCATTACCAATTATGAACACATTCATTTTGTACGTATTAACGATATTTTATGTGTATTATATTTTAATTATGTTGAAAAATAGCAGTACGTTGTTACGAAATATATTATAAGAACACTTGTTTTTGTCAACAAATAACAGAATAATATAAATGTTTATGTTGCAGATTCCACAGTTATTGTTTGTAGTAAAGGAATCAATTAAAAATTTATTACTAAATGACTAGGCAGGGAAGAGCTCAGATGTCACTCGATGATGACTTTGACAGACCATTTGAAGATGTTGAGCCTTTACAATGGGGAGCATTACGGGAACTATGTCATGCTAATTCGGAATATTTTGTGTCGCATCAAGATGAGAACAGTATTAGAATTAGAGCTGCGCTTATGGCTATATTAGATCATTTGGTACAGTTACAACCATTATACAAAGAAATTAGTAGAATTGCACCAATGTTTGATCTTGATGCGGAAACACCTGGTAATGGATATAGAAGTTTTCTAGTGCTAATAGACAAATGTATTATTCACTCTCGTTCTGTCTGTCATCAAATATATTGCCAGAAGGACTCTTTATTTTTTCGTAAAAGTTACTATATGAGGTAGTTGTTAAAATTCACTAAATAAAATTATTAAATATTTTTATTTAAAGTTATATTAACAAGTACAAATATTTATAGAGAAATTGAGGCTTGCTCACAGCTATTGGCATCTTTGTGCACTTGCTTAGAACATTTACAAACTCTTTATTCTTGGAGTGAACATTTAAGTGATGGAAAACCATCTCTCTTTATAGGAAATAGTCATAATCCACATGAAATTTTAAGTAAAGTAGATAGTATTAATCAGTATTGTTTTTATGGCAGGTGCTTGGGATTCCAGGTATACTAATAAAGATATCTATACATATAGCTTTAGTTAGTAATTAACTATTTTAACATTTTCTAGTTCGATATGTTGTGTTTTCAGTTTTATGACAACTTAAAGCCCATATTAAAAACTATAATGGTTTGTATGGCAACATTCAGCGAAGCTTTTTATTCTAATGGTACATTATTAGCAAGATGTGCTAATTCTGTCAAGTACATGTTAGATCCTGAAATAAGGGCACGTCGTATTGTTGATGTGTCTCAACGTGCTGACATCTCATTTTGTCAAGCTTTTTGGTTTCTCAATGAGGCTGGTAATATACTGCGATTTTTAATGATAATATATGCGTAATTTATCTTAAATGTAATAATTATTTCATTATGTTTATAGTTTAATTACTTCAAAATGTCATATACATATATTATTATATGTTTTAGATCTTACACGTAGGTTGCCTGCTATAACAGCTCCTTCTTTGGCAATAAATCAAATAATTTCTATACCACCCGAAGAATTGACACTTTCTACATTAAGTGGATCAACTGTCTCAATTCCAATACCAAACAGTCATATCGGAAAAAAGCCAATACATGTTAGACTGTTTAGTTCTAAACGTCGTTTAGGAATGGTAAAGAGATAATTCGATTACTTTATATATCTGTAATTTTAGCAGTATTTTCATTATTATTTTTATCTTTATTTTACCTTTAATTGAGTAGAAATTTTTGTGAATCATCAGTTTCACTCCTGTGCAGTACATGCTTCTCTCAGGTTGGTTCAGGTGGAGTAGGGGGAGAACTGCATGGACTGTCCAACGAATTAATAATTCATTGTCATGGTGGAGGTTTTGTAGCACAGACTTCGCTATCTCATGAAACATACTTACGTAGTTGGGCAATAAATCTCGGTATACCTATTTTAAGTATAGATTACAGTTTAGCACCTGAAGCTCCGTTCCCTCGTGCACTCGAGGAAGTGCTATATGCATATGCATGGGCATTAAATCATGCAAGTACATTGCTTGGGAGTACAGCTCAAAAAATACTTTTGGCTGGTAAGATGTAAAACATTGTATGGTGTTAACTTCTTAACATAGTTTTATGTGAATATTGCTGCATATATAATATTCGTGAATAAGTATATTAAATTTTTATAGGTGATTCTGCTGGGGCCAATTTAAATTTGGGAGTTACCTTAAAATGTTTACAGTTAAATATCAGAAAACCTGATGGAATATTTATGGCATACACACCAGTACTTGTTGACTTTGTGCTATCACCTTCACGATTACTTTGCCTTACAGACCCATTATTACCTATGGGATTTCTTCTACGTTGCTTAAAAGCATATGCAGCTGACTGTTTTAAGTCAGAATCAGAATCTTTTGCTGAAGTGAGTGAAAGCGATCTAATAGCGCTAGCTCTCAGTCCCAATGGAGATGAAACAAATGATGCACATAAGTTAGCATCCTTACCATCTGATTCTACTTTGAATTCTGTTACTTTAACAGAAGTTGACGGTATATAAACACACAATGGATTAAACATAAAGATATTTTTTTAAGAAAATAATTTAAATGTATTATATAACTTTTATTACAGTTCATTGTTTTTATTATAGTCGGTTTTACATTTAAATACTCTTTGAACATTCTCTAACATAACAGGGACAGAACATCTACAGGAAGAAGCAAGATCTCAAGAATATGTTAATAAATTTTTTGGACTGTATCGAAATTGTGGTACAAATGCTTCAACACATATTGGAAATGGCACTATTAGCACAGAAAACAATATTTCAAAGAATGATAAATCGTGGTCTTTTTTTGGATGGTCTCTTAATGGAAGACGTAAAGAATCCAGAGAACTGGATGTAGAAAATGCGAAAAGTAGTATGGAGGAATTTATATTTACAGTACCCAGAGACCCATATTTAAGTCCTTATCTTGCAGCAGACCATCTTTTAGCACAATTACCACCCGTTAAAATGCTGGTAAATTCTTAAACAGTAAATTTTGTATGGAATACAATATGCGAAAAAGATTACATATATATATATAAAAATGTTTTATTATAGACATTAGAGTTGGATCCATGCCTGGATGACTCTGTCATGTTCGCAAGAAAACTTCGATCGCTTGGTGTATTAATCACGCTTGACATATTGCCAGGTTTACCACATGGGTTTCTTAACTTAACACCAGTAAATATTTTTCTCATCAAATAAATCAATAATATTAAATTATGTTCTATTACATCAAATTATTTAAATTTATAGGTTTCAAAAGAGGCATCTGAAGCATCAGATTTATGTGTGAAAAGATTGCAAGAACTACTAACACTATAATTATATGGATATAAAAAATACTCATTAATATATGAATGTTAATATGCGGGAACAAATGTTTCTTTGCTATTGTTGTTTTTCAGATGCCAATTTTAATTGATTTTTTATGTACAAAGACACAATAATTTGCAATATGCCAAAAGCTTTATCCACTGGTGCATAAATGTCATAAGTGTGTTTCTATCTACATATTTTATATTATATATTTATATCTTATTAATGATAACCACAGTATTTAAATAATTTTAAATCAAATAATCTCAAGTTACTGTACTTAAATGGTAATATCTTTGTATTATGTTTACTGAATGTGCATTTGCAAGAAAATCGAATTAGCTTTCAATTTTCTACTCAGAAAATATTTAAAGAATAAGAATATAGATATATTGATTGTACAAAATATTTGAGATTGTTTCAGTTCTGACCATTATATTTTTTTGCAGCTAACACAAGTTATTAAATGTATTAGACATAAATAAAGTATTATAAATGTAATGTGAGTTTAGTGAAGTGGCATAAAAGAGTGATATGTATAATGTTGGCAATATCTCGAAAATTATAAATTTTTGTTACGAGTATTAATAATTTATGGAATTGTTATGTTATATTGTTTACGTCGATGTACATTGTATTTATCAACTTTATTAAATTATTTATAAAACTCTAATTTTATAACTTATAACACACTGGGAAGTACAATAAAAATAATTTTATTACCAGACTATGAAAACATGTAGTTTTTGAGATGTGATAAATTAATGATTAACGATTTTTATTGATTACTTTGTTGATTATTTGTTTGATTTGTTTTAGGACGTAAAGTTTTTTGTAATACATGAGCATCTGCAGGTTCTATTCGTTTGTAATAATGTTCCTTTGTTTCTACTATTTCAAAACCAAATTTTTTATAAAAGTCAATGGCCCCTTCATTACTTATCTGAACATGACTGTAAACAAAAAGTAACATATAAAAGTAATAATTATTATTTATATATGAATACTTGCAAATGGAATTTAATATATTTAATAAATTTCATTAAATACTTACAGAAAGATTGAATCAAAGTTTCCATCTTTGTAAACATAATTTAAAACATGTTGTACCATTACAGTACCTATTCCTAATCTTCTATAAGGATAGAGACATCCTAATGTCATAATATACAAACGCCTAGAATTTTCAGAAGTATCTACTCGACAACAAACTGCACCAACCTGAAATAAATAATATTATAATCTATTAAATTAATAGCAATTTCTATTCAAAATATTGACATGTTTCTCAATATATTGTTTGAGTATATAAACAAATATGACATACCACTATATCATTGTAATATGCAAGCTTTGCTAGCTCTCCTGCTTCTAACACATCTTTATAAAATTTTTCATTGTACGAGACTGGAAACACCACTTGGTTAAGGAGTTTGAGCTGTTTTATATTATGTGGTGTTACATCTCCTAACTCTATTTTTGATCTGTAATTTTTAATTTTCCACTTTTACTCGATGTAAAATATA
The DNA here is from genome assembly GCA_014737505.1 of Bombus sibiricus. Lineage (NCBI taxonomy): Eukaryota > Metazoa > Arthropoda > Insecta > Hymenoptera > Apidae > Bombus > Bombus sibiricus. The sequence goes on from JACXIM010000050.1 coordinate 2,833,509, forward strand.
TTTATAATAATTTATTCATACATCACATACAAATTTGAAAATATTATATGTATATATACATACATGCACATTGATATCATTAAACATGTTCTTATCTATCAAAACAAAGGATTTTAAAAACCGCGAAATTATAAAATTGTTATGGAATTCATATTTTGTTACTTTCAACAATTTTTTTTTTTAATTATTGTACTTAAAAGATTATTTTTACACATAATTCATTCATTACTTTTTTATGCTGTAACTACGATTTTCTAATTACACGTCTTTAAATAAACATGCCCTTGAAAGCACGAATATTTAAAATTTCAATTTGCAGATAGTTATTGCACATCACAAGTGAAAGAAAAATGATCGTATAGATCTTCTAATAATATGTTGGAATAAAACGAATGTAATTGTTTTTAGAATGTTTTGATTCGTAATATAACAATATAACCTTAAAACTTTTGAGACTTACCTAGTCATATTAGGAAGTACAACAATTTTTAACGCTTCTCGAATAAATAACAATAACAAATTTCGATATTAATTGTTTTACAAGTTAATTACAAAGAAATAAGCCGTATACATTACACAATAACGTTACGCGGCTTCGTCCTTCTTCTACTGAAATTTTATTAGTGGAGTAGGTTAAATATACCTATATCTGCTTCTTCACATTTCGATAGGTTTTAGAATACATAAAAATTTAATAATTAATTGTGAATAACATATTTAATTGTAAGAAAAAGTAATATCATGCATATTATTATATTTAAATATATATGAAAACAATGCATTACATTTTTCTATATTATATATTGAAAAATACATATAGTCATAAAATTTCAATTCAACAGACTTTTTTCAGATCCAACTGAATCCAATAATATGTTTTATTATATTTCAAATTTGTGCTTAGTTATATGATTATTGTACGTTTCATTATAATATAAAATGTATTTAGTCACAAAATGTGAATAAAAAATGTGAATAAAAAATAATAATATAAATATATGGAATACTTTACGACGCAAATTACTTATCAATCAATTTATGTATTCATTTCTTATTAGTAATTTGATTATTGTCACAGAATTTGATTTACTATACATAATTAGTTAAGTAGCTGCAAAACTTAAATTTAACAATATACATTACACTAAAATAGGCAACTGTATAATAATTTTATAGAAATATATAATTATAAAGCTATATATGAAAATTTGGGTCAAATTTAAGAATGCTATCGCCGTTTATGATTTCATACATTTAATTTATATCGTAACTTAGAAATAATATTAATCATTGAGGTAAAGACATAAAGAAACAAAAATCTTAATGTCATATGCTTATTTATGATATAATATTACATACATAAAAAATTATACCTTTTTTAAAGTATATAAAAATAAAATTACATAATTTCGTTATAGTAAATTATTTATAAACCTTACATTTCTTTTTTAATATAAGAGAAATTTGTATCACAAAAAATATATTATGCCAATAATAATAGATGTTTTAATAGAAATGATATCGCATAACACTAGTGACACGTAGTGCCAAAAGCGTAGTATTAAACATCAAAACGTGAAGCGTAGTCTATTGTTTATTATAATAAGTTTTTCGTTTTAATTTTTTATAACAATGTCTAATAATAAAAGAGAACATAGTGGAAGCGATAATGAAGAAGATTGGGTTGGACCATTACCTTCAGAAGCTGTATCTCGAAAGAAACAGAAAGGTATACATGTATAACCTATTCTATGTTTATTATTTGTGATATTTTATAAAAAATGAATGTATTATTTATATGTTTTATTTTTTATATCGTATAAAATTTCAATATGATTCTTAAATATAACTGAGAAGTGTCAAAATTTATTTATATAAGATAAATATGACATAACGTTGTAAATAATTAATTGATTTTAGTATTAAAATTTTTACCTTTGATAAGTTTGTAATGTTCGTTACATGTTTTTCATTATCAATAAATGTAATTTATAATTTTGGAAAATACAATATTTTGTATATATATAATTTTTAATGTTTTTTATTTAATTAAATTCAATGTTAATTTTACAGTTCTTGAATATGAACAAGTATACATAGACAATTTACCATGTTGCGAATGTTACGAAAAATCTTATATGCACAGAGATGTAATCACTCACATTGTGGTAACAAAGTTAGTATTCATTATTATATATAATGTTATCTCTTAAATAATAATATAATGTTTGTAATATAAGTTTGTGTTTTGTATTTGTACAGATCAAATTTTGTGATAACGGGTAGTTTCGATGGACATGTTAAATTTTGGAAAAAACAAGAGGAGTTAGTAGAATTTGTAAAGCATTTTCGCGCACATATGATGGCTATACAGTCTATGGCTGCTAGCTGTAATGGTATTCACGCATGCACTGTAAGCTTAGATAAAACAATAAAGATATTTGATGTTATAAATTTTGGTAAGTAGATCTTATTAGATACGTTCAATAATTTATTGTGTTGCATTAAACTAATATGGCTTAATTATGTGATATTATTAACGTTTTATTTCAGACATGATTAATATGATAAAGCTGCATTTTGTTCCACTTTGCTGTGAATGGATATATTCTCCTGGTGATGCAATATCTGCTGTAGCAGTTTCTGCTCAGGAATCAAATAAAATTTATATTTATGATGGACAAGGGACCAATACTCCATTACATGTTTTTAAGAAATTACATATCGAACCTGTGGTTGCAATGAAAGTAAGGGGAATTAGCATAATCATATTCTGTGATCTTATTTAAGTAATTTTTATAAAAACTGTTATCATTTATAGTACAATTCTGCGTTTGAAACGTGCATCTCTGCAGACAAAGCCGGTATTGTAGAATATTGGACAGGACCTAAAATGGAGTACAGGTATCCCAAGTGCGTTAAGTTTAAAACCAAGTTGGATACAGATTTGTTTGAGTTTGCAAAAAATAAAACTTATCCATGTGGGCTAGCAGTATCACCAGATGGTAAAAAATTTGCTTCTCTCAGTGGAGATAGAAAAGTTAGGGTCTTCAATTTTCATACTGGGAAACTGTATAGAATATTTGATGAAACGTTACAAAGGTTTTCTGAATTACAACAAATGACACAGCAGTTACCAAATATGGAATTTGGACGAAGGTAACGTTATTCTTTAATAAAATTTTAGCGTAAAAATGAATCTATTTTCTAATCAAGATATTGATAACGTCTTTAGAATGGCGGTAGAAAGAGAACTGGATAAAACAGAAACGAACTTAGGAAATATTGTTTTTGATGAGTCAGGTTATATAATTTTATATAGCACAATGTTAGGTGTAAAAGTTGTAAATTTGTACACAAATCGATGTATTAGAATTATGGGGAAACCTGAAAATATTCGTCCTATGCAATTAGCTTTATTCCAGGTGTGTATAAAATTTACACGTTTCAAAAGATGCTTGTATCTTTACAAACTTTAGCTGATAACAACTAATATTTTAAAAATGTATAGGGGAAAGCCAGGAAGACTACAGCTGCTGTGACTGTAGAAATGGAGGCTGCAGAAAATTCAACATTGGAAATGAATCGTCCTGATCCAACACTCTTTTGTACAGCTTATAAAAAAAATAGATTTTATATGTTTACAAGGAGAGAACCAGAGGATACCAAAAGTCAAGAATGTGATAGGGATGTCTTCAATGAAAGACCATCGAAAGAAGATATTATTTCCTCTACAGAAGCTACCAACGTACAAAAGATCTATGATACAGCAATTATCCATACAGCTCTTGGAGATATTCACTTGAATCTTTTTGGAAAAGATGTTCCGAGAACAGTGGAAAATTTCTGTGTTCATTCGAAAAATGGTTATTACAATGGACATATATTCCATAGAGTAATTAAGGGATTTATGATTCAAACTGGTGATCCTACTGGAACTGGTACTGGCGGAGAAAGTATATGGGGAGGAGAGTTTGAAGACGAATTTAGGCCACATTTAAAACATGACAGACCGTACACTTTAAGTATGGCTAATGCTGGACCGAACACAAACGGCAGCCAATTTTTCATTACTTTGACGCCAACTGTAAGTTGGGACGAGTTTGCGTAATTCCTTTTTTTTTTTTTATGTGAGAATATGTGAAAGTAGGACGAGTAGTAGATAATTTATATAATTTATCAATGCAGCGCATGTGAGAAATCTACTACTATCTTCTTGTAATCGATTAGAAATTGATCAAAAATTAAATTGAAATCATTCACATTTTAATATACATATTAATGGTAACACGTTAACATATTAATTAATATTAATGTTATATTTGTTTCAGCCTTGGTTGGATAATAAACACAGCGTATTCGGTAGAGTGGTAAAAGGAATGGAAGTTGTACAAAATATTAGTCAAGTAAAAACAAATCCGAAAACTGATAAACCTTATGATGATATTCGAATAGTTAGCGTTACTGTGAAATAATGTCTCCAATTTCAATATATAAAATAATGATATTGAATTTATGATATGCTATATACACATCCTTTTCGGAACATTATTCTGAATCCTTTTCCTCAGCCTTCTCTTCTTCTATTTTGTAAAGCAGAGCTCGTATAAAATTATACATTCCCGTTAAACACGTAAACGCGTTTACACTGAATAAATTATAGTTCTTTGGTGTGATGATCAGTGAATACCTGATAGATAAATAATTTGTAAATCTTACTTCTTTCGCTTAAAACGATATGTTTGTTGTATACATTTTTACGAGGAAAATAGCATCGTTTAAATAATACCTGGACCATATGGCACCAGTAATCATCAGACTCGCAGTTTGCGTAAGAGAAATCGTGTTTGGAGGTCGCTTCATGTCACCCAATCCTGCTAACACTAAACCCCATTTAAACGTAGGTGCCCAAAAGAATACAGTAGTCGGTCCTATATTGATAAAAATATTAACAACAAATTAAAAGTTTTTATGGACTGTCTTCGTGAAAAATTTTCCCGACCTGCAGGATGCAAAAAAACAGGACGAAGTTTTGCTGGAAGGAGGCAAGATATTCGTATCATTAACCGTTGATAAGCACTTTTCTTCTTCGGTGGAGGCATTGTATGATGGTAATTAATTTTTATTTATTCGATCGTAAAATCGTTTTTTGTCATGAAGTTTGACAGGAAAAAAATGATATGTGGGATAATAGAAAGTTTGACTTGGTCATACTGAAGTTTGATTATACCTAGTGATGTTAATAAATAAAGCTTATTTCGAGAAATTAAAAATATGAACACGTTTAGATAATATGAATATTTGTAATATAGTTAATTAATTAGGATAACAATTAAGATATTACTTATTTTATAGATGCGTTTATGACTACAATTGTGATACCATTGCGTATTAGATGATCTTAAATTAAAAAAGACGTACGTATAAAAAAGTAAAAGAACATTTTGTTTGTAAACTTGTGTAATAAAAATTATTAGAATAATTTATCGTAATAAAGAACAGAAAATTGAAATTTTTTCTGTGTAAAAATAATATTTTGAGTATAAAGTTTCATTTCAGATTTTTGCTTTTCATAAATTATCCTATCATATTATTATATGTTATTCTTCTGCAAAAAATTTCAATATAGATCACAAAATATTCAAATACAGATAATTTCACAAATATTTATTTTGTCAAGTATCTTTCATAGAAATTTAAAACAAATGATATTTGTTGGTAACTTTTTGATTACGATTCGAAAATTGTTCATTTTGTATTATGTTTAAGACGATATAACCCTCATGGCATAAAAATATAATTCATTAAATTTTAAGAAGATTTTCACGAATGTCGTCAATATTAAGACACAGCAGAACTTCTGTAATATTAAATTCAAAATGAGTTGTCGCAGTACCAGTGTAAGTCAGGGAACATGGAACGATTTGGAGGAAATGAAATATTTGCTTTGCGCTATCGAGTGTTGGTACGTTTACCTTCGTTATTACCTTCTGGATAAAAGACTTAAATTTTATGCAGTGATAAAGGAAATAATATTTCTACTACTAAAAGCAGAACTATGTGAAATTGCTTAGTTTAAACGTATATAAATCATTATTTTTCTGAATTATTTTTATTTATGTATGTAGCAATATGTTTTATACGAACGTGGTTCGATTTCATGCAGGAATCTTGATGGAATATTTTTATTTCTTCTTATTTTAATTATTCTATATTCATTATTCATACGTAAGATCTAATTTATTTCATGTACATCATAATAACTTACAGTAGCTTTACACGAACGAGTTTCTAAAACCTAACGACAGAGGAATAAACTAAATAACAAACAAGTCTGCACAAACAACACAAGAAGAATACAGAAGATTTAGAAAATTGAATTTCTGTAAAAAGAATATCTAAAGAACCGAGATTACGTTTTCCTCTGTCTTTTTAAGAACGCCTCTTACAGCAAGTATCTTAAAATAATGCAATAAGAATTTAGAAAGTACCAGCAAGTTTGAAATCCTAACCTAAATAGAAGAATAAACTAAATAACAAATAAGTTTACACGAACACAACATAGGAAAGAATGTAGAAAACGTAGAAGATTGAATTTTTGTAAAAAGAAAACTACCCGAAGAACAGAGATTACATTTTTCTCAAACTTTTCATAAATGCCTCTTGCAGCAAGTGTCCTAGTGTACCACCTCCACCCACGTGTTCCGCTGTATTACCACCGAGAATCGAGGAGTTGTGTCCCGTTATTCCTCCTCAGAGACCCTGCTGTCCGCCTCCTCGTTGTCCATCAACTCCCTGTTGTCCTCAACCACGACCTTGTCCAATATCAGCTTCTTGTTGCGCGCCGTCACCACCCTCTTGTTCGCCATCACCTCCTTGTTGCCGGATACCTATAGTTCCCAGTCCTGCTTGTTTTCCACCACCAATGTGTGCTCCACTCCCATCGAGACCTTGCGTTTCACCTTCTCCACTGCCGTGCTATCCAAGTGAGTTATTATAGAGTGCCTTATCTAGAGCGCCGGTTTCTGTAACCGGCTGATCTTACCGGCAGATGGTAAAAAGTGGTAAGAAATCTGGAACGAGTTGCCTGTATGTGCGGTATCGAAATAAAAAACGAGTAGCATTTAACGTTAAACGTAAGGAAGGATATCGATGTTTTAAAATATATTTCTTTGCGATTTCCGCAAAATCGTAAGGAGACGCAGCAGCGTCTCAAATAATAAAAAATTTCAATTTCTCAAAATAGAAAGTGGCGAACGTTTAACGTTAAATGGAAACACGATATCGGTGTTAAGAGAATCGGTAAAGTAGGATATAGAAAAGACACGTCAATTTCTCGGGAACCATGGGAATCCTTTCGTGGCTGTTTCACGTAAACCTAAAGCATCCGAGCACAGCCAACTCGTTCGAGATTTCGCAGTTTCTGCCATCTCCTTGCCAGTGATAGGACCGATGTACGCTCATAAATCCGTATCGAATCCGGTATATCTAATGAAATTTTACTTGTAATTGAGAATCGACATAATTAAGAACATAGGACCTAGATTTTGAAAGTTGCGTTGCCAGTTATACCTTGGATATTGTATACGTTTCCTAACGCGCGTTTTGTGCAATTTTGTATCTTCAAATTCATAAAAAATTCCATGCGTGTTTCTACGGGTTTACGAAAGATTTTCAGATGCAAAAATACACAGAATCTGACACTGGTGCCGTCTGTTTGCCTTTGAAGATTAAAATTTCAAACGCACGACCATCCCTTTGGACAGCATATAGTTTATTATTTTTCATGTACATAGACCCAGCCTTTTGGGTTTCGCTGCGCTTCCAGTTTTACATTACAATTAGATTCTTCAACTCTTTAATTCTCGCTTTCATTTAAAACAGCGTATACTTAAATTTATGTATATAATTGGTACGGCGTGTCCCGAAGGGTTTCTTTCCGCGAAACTTTACCAGCATATTCTACAAGCAAAATGAATAAGCAAAGAAATATGTAGAACGCTTTATTAAAAAGTTATCGGTAAGAAAATACCAGGAGATAAGAAAATACCTGGTGTTTCGTCGGCACAGCGTAATTAATAAAGCATTACCGCTATATGTTTCTGATATCTACTTGTAGAGGTCGTTGATTCGGTCTCAATGCTGGCAATGTTTAAACGATCATTAGCCTCGACAATAGATAGAGATGGAGGAGGATCGATTCTTTTGCTCCAGAGATCATCGGATATCGCGCCAATGGACTTTCACTCGTCGCTGTAACCGCGAAGAGAGATGGTCGTTAAAGACGAATTAAGATGGCGTTAGGAGTTATCGCGAAGGATTTCCGACGTATTTGCCGCTATCGGGGAAAGTGAGCAAGAAATTTAGTAACGCGACAGATTCGATTTGCTGTCGTAGACGCCAGTGCTGCGTTCTTAAATAGCGGACAATATTTTAAAATGTAATTATAACGTGGACCGACATAATCTATCCCTAGCTGTGCCGATAAAGTTTCGTGGGAATAAAACTGGGACGCAATGTATTTTATAGTAGTATTTTATGCCTCGTACGAGCTCCGAGGAAATGTTACAAACGTGTTGGCGATGTTAACGAGCTACGAATAGAACACACTACGCGATAACTTAATTTCTTCGTAGTTTAATAACAATCAAGTAAATTAACCGATTATTTGTAAGATTGTATTTTGTATATTGCTTCATATTTTGTAGTTTCGTATTGTTGACGGCGATGAGGTCTCGCGTGTTATCACTCGAAGAAAAACGACAGAGTATCGAATTGAAAATTGAATCGAACACGAATAAGCTGTGGGACGTATACGAGGGTAATACAATTGTTCGGTAGGTAACATTGATATCGATCGAAGACTGGTCGACATTTGCTTTTGTTTTTAAACATATTTCATTAAATTTTCGCTTTTTTAGTTCGATCGCGTACATGATGATAAGTGGGGCATTTTAATTTAGCAGGTGTCAGTGGGAACAGTTTTGGAAAATTTATTTGATACCTTGACACGGACTGTCTATCAATTTCGAGCAATGATCGAAGTTAAAAAAAAGTGTAAAAATTTGTAGAAGAATCGTTTCGAATTTGTATGATATACAATATTTATTTTAAACTTCGATGTACATTGAGAATCTTCGCATAACGTGATATGAACACAACAAATAAAATAATGCACGAAACGCTTAATGGGTATAGATTCTTTGAAATTTTAAAAAATCGTCTGTATTTTAATCCGTATTAATACGTTGATCGATGTATTCATCTATTGCTCGCTCATTAACGTAATTTCAAATTATATCACATCGAATCGCTTTCTGTTTAATTTTTAAAATTTGATTCTTGCCCAAGTTACACGTTTTATAACGTTAAAAATAACATTGAAACAGCCTGTAAACAATATAAAGAGGCTATAGATTAAAATAAAATACTACAAGCATCGACAGAGATTTTCAGACAATTTTGGAATGAAACGAAGATACGAACAAATGTCAAATACTTAAACACGAGAAAAGAAAGCTTACTTTAAACCTTATTTTAAACGAGCGACAAGATTATCGTACGTAACAACTTTATTCGTATGTCCATATCGGGTCCCATGAGTCGAAGCTTAAAATACAATCACGCTTATCTCGAATCGATTTACAGGATAGGAAATCTTCCAATCGTTGAAATCGAAGCTTAGCTTATAACGAATCCTGGAAATTGAATACCACAGCGATAACAACGCTCGAACATCCTATTTATTTCACAGCGGAAGCTTAAGCTTAAGAGTTAGTGAAAAAAAAGAAAAAATGCAATTACGATGAGAAAAGCCGATGTAACGTTGGTCACGGATAATCGTCCATCGATTACTGATAAATTCGTGAATATACGTTTTCTCGCCTCGTCTAAAATACATTTTAAAACACATTTCGTTCCCTCTGCTTCTCTTTCGTTTCTTCTTACAATTATTCGAAGCATGTTGTCGTTATGTAGAGTAACAATTCGCAAGAACAACAATTTATCAGTCGTTGCTTTCGGTCTCGTAAATGTTATTCGTTTCGATTTTTACGCTTATACGTAATGGATCATGTAATAAGTCCGCCTAGCTTTCGTCGCTTTATAATTTCAAGGATCGTTAAAGAAATTTTATTTATGGTAGCGGACAAATATACGGAAAGAAGAAGCGCTAGAACGTCGAAGAATTTATAACACTCGATTTTCTTACATTTAGGAATAAATTGAAAATGTATGTAAATAAAATGGTATAATTATGGTTGGCTAATATTGATAACTGTAACGAAGTAATTGTAAGGGCTATTCCAACGAATAAATAATTAGGCTTTGCAAAGATTGTTAGGATTTACAATTTGTTTTTGAATAAGCTTATTCAATTATTATTAATTATTATAAACGTTAGTCCTTTTTCCTACGACTTTTGTTTCCCATTTCTGCTTCCATCAAATTGTTTCCAACTGGAAGAAGGGAATTTCACTTTTATGTAGTTTATACAATGAACGTTACATAAGAACGCGGTAAACCACGAGACAGACAAATTTTGTAAACAATTGAAGATTACAGGGAAGACACGATAAGACTGTAAATACTTTGATCGATTTTTTTTAAAAAGTCTAATAGCATTTTACGATTGCAAACGAATGTCTTGGTACAATTTAATATGTTGATGTTCTAACATTTCGATACAAACGAAAGAAACCGATTTTCTGTGAGATTCTAGCGATCGATGAATCTGTGCTCTGCTTTGGAACACGTAGCTACGTTTATTTTGTTTAGCTGCAAAAACAAATCGACAGGAGAATTTTAATAGAAACGGAAAACCTGACCTATAGTTGACTGCGAATTTTTCTGCGATTGTAAGAAATATAAAGCGCGCGGACAATACGCAAGTATATAGAAAATATCGAATGTACGATACTCTTCGCAAATACGATCAACGGATACAGCATATTTCTGTCTGGTTCTTATTTTTCTTTTTTTTTTAGTAACATCCATGAAGATGCGAATTTGCATAAAAATCCGCAGTAGTCTACTTATCACGTTCTTCTCCCGTAAGCACGAAGGATAAAGTACACCGCTGATATGATACGACAAATGGCCGTTCTCTCCTTCAAAGCTTTTATCTTCTAATCCTCGACACTGACTTTACCAGACCCGGTCACACGATTTAATTAAATCAAAACTTAATTAAAAACTGCACGTTCGTCTAACTTCATGTAAATTCTCATATTTTTTTTCTCATATTATTATTAACCAATTTCTCAATTTTTGTTGACATAAGAATTTACATTGATTAACCAATTTCTCAATTTTTGTTGACATAAGAATTTACACTGATTAACCAATTTCTCAATTTTTGTTGACATAAGAATGTACACTGATTAACCAATTTCTCAATTTTTGTTGACATAAGAATTTACACTGATTAACCAATTTCTCAATTTTTGTTGACATAAGAATTTACATTGATTAACCAATTTCTCAATTTTTGTTGACATAAGAATTTACACTGATTAACCAATTTCTCAATTTTTGTTTATATAAGAATGTACACTGATTAACCAATTTCTCAATTTTTGTTGACATAAGAATTTACACTGATTAACCAATTTCTCAATTTATGTTGACATAAGAATGTACACTGATTAACCAATTTCTCAATTTATGTTGACATAAGAATGTACACTGATTAACCAATTTCTCAATTTTTGTTTACATAAGAATGTACACTGATTAACCAATTTCTCAATTTTTGTTGACATAAGAATGTACACTGATTAACCAATTTCTCAATTTTTGTTGACATAAGAATTTACACTGATTAACCAATTTCTCAATTTTTGTTGACATAAGAATTTACACTGNATTAACCAATTTCTCAATTTTTGTTGACATAAGAATTTACACTGATTAACCAATTTCTCAATTTTTGTTGACATAAGAATTTACACTGATTAACCAATTTCTCAATTTTTGTTTACATAAGAATGTACACTGATTAACCAATTTCTCAATTTTTGTTGACATAAGAATGTACACTGATTAACCAATTTCTCAATTTTTGTTGACATAAGAATGTACACTGATTAACCAATTTCTCAATTTTTGTTTATATAAGAATGTACACTGATTAACCAATTTCTCAATTTTTGTTGACATAAGAATTTACACTGATTAACCAATTTCTCAATTTTTGTTGACATAAGAATTTACACTGATTAACCAATTTCTCAATTTTTGTTTATATAAGAATGTACACTGATTAACCAATTTCTCAATTTTTGTTGACATAAGAATTTACAGTGATTAACCAATTTCTCAATTTTTGTTGACATAAGAATTTACACTGATTAACCAATTTCTCAATTTTTGTTTACATAAGAATGTACACTGATTAACCAATTTCTCAATTTTTGTTGATATAAGAATTTACATATAAAGTAGGACGAACAAAAGAAATATCGAAGAATGTACACTTTTAAATAAAATTTCGAAGTCGGTCATTTCAAATCGTATTTTTACATTAACGTTTTGCACGAGGCACAAGCCGTGTCATCGGCAACACGTGGAAACTCTGCAGAGAATCTCGGCCGGAACATCCCTGATAAATTCATACTTTGGTCGATTCGTGCGCGGATCTCCGTGTCCTCCCTTTCTCTCTCCCTTTGAAATCAAACGCGTACGAAATTGAAAATATCACGCGCGTAGTATACAAAGTATACATTATACTTTTTTTCATCGATCTCATTCCCAGATCTGTGTTTCCTCGGGGATGTTCTCTCTGCCAGTTCAATTTCATTCAAATCGATTTCGATTTATTCAAGCCCGATCGGAATGGTACAAACTGAATCCCATTAAAAAAGATCTGAAAAACCGTTGCACGTGGTTCCAAGAAAAATATTTCTCCGCAATCCGCTTTCTCTTCTCGATAAACGATATTTCTCAGACTCCTGGTATTTTTCCAACGTTTTACACGCTTACGACTTACGTTAATCTCGTATTCGGTTTTCGGTTGGATTTCAGCTTCTTCCTGCTACGTAGGGTGTCGAAAGATGTTGGAGTCAAATTATCCAGAAGTTGGAACATATAGTACTCGGTAAAATAAAAACGACGATAAGAGGAGACGTAGCGCGGCTTACACCGACCGGATGGGGTGAAATTATCTTAAGCTGTAGAGGCGATATATTTCAGCAGTGGATTAGGAAAATGCTGCGATGTGCAATAACTACAAACTAGAAACCAAAGAGCATATATTGTACAAATGTGCACGGTACTCGGCGTGTACATTGCATATTACAAACGGAATATCATTCTGAAATACTGTTAATAACCGAGAAAGAGCAAGTGAAATTAATATACAAGAAATTAGACAAAAATCAACTTAGAATATTTTGTACAAGCAATGTCAGAAGCAAGAGCCTTCTGCTTCGACGAATAAAATTAAGAATAATTAGAATATAGGAGTAGAAAATACTGAGATAAGGTCGCTATAGGCGATTAATATTGTTATCGTTATTATTATTATTGTTGTTGTTGTTATTGTTGTTACAGTAAGAAAGAAGGTATTAAGAAATATTGGTACGAAAATTATTATTATTATAGATGGTAGGTTTATGTATTCATGGAAAATTGAAGAGCGCGAAAATGCACAGAATACATTTAGTATGCAAAGATAAATAAAATATCGAGAGTGTGAGGAATTCTATTCTCGAGTTTCATTCCTTGAGAGGCGTGCGACAGGCTTTTGTTAAAGGGCCAGAAATTAATCGCCAAATTTTTACATATTTTCATTCCCTTCACGTTATTCAAAAACTTAATTAGATTTTCTCTCGTTGTTATTCGAGTATCGAATAATAAATGAATTATTACGCTTATGTCGCATTACGTTCGATATTACTAACATTGTCTAATAATATACAAAAGCGCGATGAAATAATATACGAAAGAAACGCATATAAATTAATAAGGATAATTTGCAGTTGAAAAATGTGGCGTGTCTCGAAAAATAATGATTTTCGTATCTATATTTACAAGTACATTGCGGATTTTTATGCGTTTACGTGGAATTGAAAATATCGAAAGCTAGCGGCAAAATACGCAAAATTCCACGTAATAAGCAAATACGCATAAATAAATATATCGTAACGTTTATTAAATAAAATTAACTGTCTATCTAGATAACACTTTTATCTTATTATATTCATAAAAATATGCTCGCATAAATATCCGCGCCCTATTTATAAGATGCTTTTCTCATTCTTTATTTTAACGACTACTACATGTTCCTTAGGTCTAATCTCAGCATTTTTTATACATCCTATATATCGATTCTCACGTACACGGAAAAGAAGAATCAGACGATCGACAAACCTAATTTTCACGTATTCTTGATCGAGCCGGGCAAAACGTTAGAGGACGAACAGATCCTCGCAGCTTTTCGTTTTCCTTTTGAAGCCCAACAGGTGTTTCAAGATCCTCCTACGATGCTTGCTTCTTCTTCGTCTGGTTGCCTGGTCGCGGTCCCGTTGTGGATTCAGCTTAATCTGCGCTAGGATGCCGACCAGCAGCTCGTCCACGTGATGGGCAAGTCCTGACGAGGTTTCGATGAACTTGCAGCCGCAGTTGTTCGCCAAACGTCGGCCAACTGTTGGCACAAAGATTACGAATTGAGTGGCTGAAGTTGAGATAGTAAACGCGACAATAACAGTTTGATTACAGAAGACGAATTTTTTCTTGTTTTTATAAATTATTTCAACATCTTCTTCGGGCCAACTATTTACGTTGCATCGGAATCGTTGCAATGGAATTTTATTTATCGCTATTTAAATGACAAACAGCGCATCAGTTATTGCGTTGAATAATCGTAATTATTGAGATTGATCCGACTATTGAAGCAAGAAACAGCGGATCAATTTTTGCGTCGTTTACCAATCGAAAATGATCGCTGTTTAAACAACGAACAATAAATTCGTTCTCGAATTTCGTAATTTGCTGTAATTAAATAATTTACTATTACAACAGAATCAATCCTTAAGTATATGATCTGCACAGATATATTAAAAAGGTTTGAACATTTCGAAGCTGTTAACAGTTTACTGACCGCTGGTGGTTCAACAACATACGCACGTCCGACCGGTAGCTCGGGTGCAGATTCTCCCTGACGCCTTGCTCTGTTTCGGTTTAGACTTTCCAATACCATTCTTTTCGTTCATCGCGAACCGTAAGTTTTTCAAATTGGTATAAAACTGTGGGAGCTTACAAAGCAACGCAATTGACGCAACTGAGCAAGGTACCTTAGTACTAAATAACAAATTACTGTTCAAATAATGAGAAAGATTGTCGGCGACAAAAAGCCGATTAGTAAGCTATCAGTCGGTAAGCGTCGGCGACAGAAAACCGATTAATCGACTATCGGTCGGTAAAATGTTAATCTACGTGTCCATAGAAAATCTGCCATAGAAAAATCTGTTTTATTTGTTATATTTTCCTGTTCCACCTAGTTTCTGAAGCACACTACAATCTGTAAAATACACTGAAAGAAGGCAACAGCAAATAACGAATAAAGCTAAAATACACGGATTACGAAAGAAAGAATAAGACAGAAGAATAAAAGCTAGCAGAGTTCGTACAACGATCTATTTATTCTCTGATACTTTATACTTTATACCTTAATATTACAAATATAGATCACGTCGTGTATCCGCCACTTCACGTGCAGCTTCACGATCGTGTCATTGAAAATTGCTTGTTTACTTCAAGTACTATAAATACATGCAAAATGAAAGAACGAACAAAAGAATTAATTATTATGTTGCGTAGTTGTTAGTATTATCAATTTTGCTTAATGATACCTAATGCACGAAAAAGAAGGCCTAATCTTGATTGAAATTAGTGGTATTTAGGTTTCACTGAATCTCGTCTAATACGTACGAGCACGAAAGCGTAATTACGCGACCAGCAATTATCATCACGCCAAGTGGCAACTATCAGCTTTCGTCAGAACGGCCGTGTAGTTAGCGGGAAACCGATAAGCACGGCAACAGCTTTCATTAATATAAAAATTGATGTTAATCAACGCGAGTAACAAGTTTATTTACTGTTGACCTTTTCTAGTTTCAGAAGCTTTTACGTTAGAAAGAAATTCAGTGAACTGGTCCCGGAGAGCAATTCTAGCGATTGCACCGGGCTATATCTTTGTACCGAGAGAAAAGTTACTTCTTCTTTTATGTAGTACTTAACTTTCCTACGATCTTCGTATCTTTACGTCTCGATTGCGCTTTCGTTTCAACAAATGTGTAAAACGTTTTAGTGGTCCGAGGAAACTCGTTGCAATGGTTTCCGGAAGATTTTGATACTCAAACTCGAAACAAGAAATCCCGGAATACGTATCTTATTGCAATTACGTGTGGCGATTGTTAATTAAAATGCAAAACGCGATTTTATTTTGCGTTCACTGTACTCTAGGCATGTAGAATGTAGAATTTATAATATATTAAGTTGCCTGGGAAGTTTCTTTCAGAAGAAAATGGATCGTACATAATCCCATAAAATGATATTATTTCCTTATGAAACGACAGAAACTTTTGGCACAATCGAATGGTTCCGTTATTTATATTTTTATTATAAATAATCAAACGAAGCAAGAGATCTAATCGAAACTCTCGTGGCCAACTATAATCCAACTATAATGTTACACGCGTTTAATCGAGCTCCAAATTGCCAATCGAATATCCAGCTAAATCACATGATCGTCCATTAAACCACAGTTAATTATCTAGGACTGCACCTGGTCTCGAAACTCAAGTGGGCAGACCAGGTGTAAAAGATAATTGAAGACATGAAGATAAAAAAAAAGACAGATATGGAAGACATAGAAAATAAATTGACAATGTACAAGACAATAATCAAACTCATATGGACTTATGGAATAGTTCTATGGGGAAACAGCGGTAAAGAACCAGCACCACCACCGCTAGACTCGAATCACCGCAATAAACGGCACTCGGAGGAAGAGTTGTCAATGGCTTGTGGTGACATCAGGAACGAAGATCGAACGGAAAGATGTAAAAATACCAACTGTCCAAGAGGAAATTAAGAGACGCAACGAGACATAAGAAAAGAATTGCGCAATGTCCTGAGAAACTAGCCCCGTGGACGTACAAAGGGCGGATTAAACGAGGGCTGAAGGAGGAACATCCTGCCGTAGGAATCTCACGAGATGCTGTAAGACGACAACCTGGGGAAAATCACCGACGTGATAATTTATAACCAGAAGAATTTACCGAACGTGCAAGCAGGGCACATTCTAAAGGCAGATAACCAAAATAAAGAAAAAGAGAAAGTTGCAAATTTTGTGTAAGTATGATCGCGCAAAAATATGGCAAATAAACGCCAAGGAAAGCTTGGAGAGTAGCAAAGAAATTCAAACAGACAGTGTAAGCCAGTATCGCACGTCCAACGAGTAAATAACCAAGTCCACCCCCATAGTTGGTTACAAAGTTCGTTTCTTATTGCTCGTACGCACCAACGGATGGAACCTCCCGTTTCCTCTCGAGATCGACTTTGTTGCCGACGAGAATCACGCCACGACTAGCCATATAATCGCTCTTCCATAGATACATCAACGTATCTTCGGCCATTTTCAAGCTACGTCTGTCCACCACTGAGTAAACCACCACGTAAACGTCCGGATTGTACGTCGAGCAGAACGTTTCCACCTGGAACAAATAAAAGAAAGAAGTTTCGTTAGTCGTTAGGATATTGTTGTGTCTTACTGGTTGTTATTCCCATAAGAAGAGGCAAGCGGATTATTACTTGCAAATGGATAAATATCAGATGTTATTCAAGTGAGAAAGAGATGGTAACTTTACACTTTCGTATTTTTCCTTTGTGTATATTTAAAATTACCAAGACTCGACGTAAAGAATATCTAAAGATACGTGACGACGTAAATAGACAACACGTACCGCGATACACAAAGATACAAGCATAAATAATGCCGAAGTATTTATAAAATTAAGTCCCGTTTCATGCGAAACGCGCGTATAGTCGGCAGCAGAGGGATAAAAGAGAAATCCAGGGGCGTATAAAAGATTAAACGAAATTTTCTTTCAAGAGAGAAGAAAGTTCAATTTTATCAAGATTCTACACTACACCCTTCACCTCGTGTTTCTTTTCTTTTTTCTTTTACAACTCGCAGCAAATTAGATGTACAATATAATCCCGCGTGTTTTCATCGAGATAAAGGTAATACGATGTCGAGTAGAAATAAGTCCGCCAATTTTAATAAGCAAGCTAAACCTTTAGTCGCAGAAATCCGAGGGTAGGGACGCTGCGTGATGAATGCGACCGAAGAAGATAAAAACAAGAAGAAATGGAAGAGAATAGAGACGCAGCGAAAAAGGGGTGTACAGAGTATTTGTATATGTATAATTAAATAAATAAATAAAGATGGGTAGAAGTTATATATATGTACATATGTTGAAGCGAGGAAATTATCAGATTTAGCAGAGCGTCTCTTCGTTTATTCGAACTGACGTTATCGGATCGTCGGATTTATAGAACGTGTTGTTTCTTAACACTAGAACTACCACACCAGTCAAATTGACCGGTTTTACAATTTTATTTTAAAATTCTCACTTCATGTTATATTTTTTCTCCGCAATGATGTAACGACTTTCGCAACGACAACTAAAAGAATAATATAATGAATTTTATTTCCTTTTTTACGTAATCAAACTGAAAATAATTTCGTGTCGAGGCTACTTATACCAATACCAGTAAAAATGACTGATGCTTGTCAAAGTGTAAAAGGGTCCTGCAAATCTGTTTATCGAACCCCAATTAACCAGTTTCCCCGTTTTCTACAACCTCCCATACGTTTTTCAAACTTTTACCGCGTATCATTCGATGTGACGATATCGGTTATCAGGAAAATTCCGGAACGATCGCTAGATCGCTAGATGCTAACGCTAGAAATGCCACAGCACTCAAAATGACTGGTTCTACGATTTTATAAATGCGTCAACCCTCCTTTAGGTGGATCATGGTCCCAGATGGATTAATAATACCAAAAATGCACTACATGACATGGAATTCTTTCTGTAAGAAAGTAATGAATCAATAAATATAAAAATATTCTATTATTACGTATTTTTTAAAGATCAGTCATTTCGACTGATTTTGGTGCAAGTAGCTTCGTGTTAACTACCGGTAGTTCTAGTGTTAATTTCCGAGTTCAGGTGTCTTATACGCTTGCACGAATAAAAGTTTTTGCCCTACGAGGGAAAGGAGCCCACTTGGTTCACTTCCTGAAATGTTGTATGAAAATTAATTCCGATTATACGAATGAATAAACAGCGAAGAAATGGGTAGAATTAGTGGACCGTGTTGGATAAAGGGGGTTTTATCGTAATTACGTAATTAAGCTTACCGACATCTCCGCCGTGGGGTGATCTATGATTTCTAATTCTGTTTCTTGGCCATTGAGCATCACGGAAACACTTTTCTGTCCGTATTCCTCGTCTGAAACAAATCAAACCGTCAGTTGAAAATTACTCATTGCGATATCGTGTTGCGTTTCGCCTACTCGTATTACATAATTTGCATAATATTTTTGGTATTATATTTGGTTAAATATATCAACGTAGAAACGTATCTGGAAATATTTAATACTTGACTAAATATAAAAATACGTGTAATACGTTAACCAGTTGCGACCTGTTTGAGAACATTGAAAAGCGTGTACGTAAAATGTGTTGCGAAAGGTAAGCGGCGACGAGTATACTCGTCGAGTACAGAGTACGCGTGGCTGTTATAACATACGATTAAGTTGTAACGAAATGATTGTTTTTATATTTTATTAGAGCTTGTGATAAGATAAAGTATTGTTGTTTCTTCGTGACGAGTATACTCGTCAAAAACAGCTAACTGATTAGATCAATGAAAACGAAATCTCCTCGATTTCGGAATCTACGATATTCATCTTCGAATATAATTTTAAAAAATCAAATTTTTAATTTGACAGCTGCTCGTCACGTATGAGGAGGAAAGAAAAAAGAAAAAACAAGGGGGGAGGAAGAACCGAAAACGAAAAATGTTTTCACGTGCACAGTTATTGATTTTACAATTTTGAAATTTCCTTTGTCCGCAGGTTTTGCATCGCTTTGTTCAATAATAACTAGACCCCGGGGGCTGGCTTTAATTAAAAATATTTCTGTCAAGCCGTTCGTTCATTTTTTCAACGGCAACTCTAAATATTCCACGGTATTGAACATGTTAATTACGTGCACAGGTGAACGGTTCAAGGGCAGCCGACGCGTTTACAAAAGTAACGCTTCCGGATTGGAAGTTAATTAAAATCGTGTGACAAATTGTGCAGTTGCTCGCATGATTCTTTTCTGCGAAACTCGATTAAGCGTAACATTTGACACTTTAAACCTTTAAAGCGCGAATTTAGCGAAATCCCTTATTAAAATATGACATTCGATTAATATGATATTCCTATATTTGTTTCATTGGATGTAAACAAAGAAAAAAGGAAAAAAGGAAAAGATTTTATTTTTCGCAACAGACGAAATAGTCTCAAATACGTAATTTTTAAAAAATCGTTTCAAAACAAATATCTAATTCTTTCCTGTTCCATAAAACGAAAATAAATACACGGAAAATTATGACCTTTCTCCTTTTTTTTTCTCTTTTTCTTTCATTTTAATCAGACGGTTCATTTTATGATGAAAAACGTGGCAATATTTTTTATTCTAAAAACAGGATAGACAACAGAGTGAAAATTATCTAAATAATATTTGATTGCAGAATGTTTAGAAATTTAAATTTTGGAACAAGAAATGCACGGTCTAACGTTATAATATCATAAATAAAATCATAATAAGCTTAAAATATCATATTAAAATTACGTTTATTTATTTATTTATTCGTTGCACGGGAAAGAAATTCCCATTAGAATACAAACAGGAAGCAAATAATACGTAAAGAACACGTATGCGAAAAGAGAAGAAAACAGGGGAAGGAGAGACTGAGACAGAAGAAACTTGCCATTTACAAGACCTTGTACATTTGCATTTTAATAGAACGAATAGGACGTTAATTGTTGATCTTCTTTCTCGATTCGTTCTTTTTAAATTACCGTTTAATCTTCGATTAAACTAACATAAAATACTAAATATCAGACATTAAAGAAATAGCTGCGTAATTATTCTTTCGTTTATTATCAGTATTTTTGCATTTATTCCGCGAAGGTAGCGTTTCCTGCTTGATAACGAATTCATTCACGTTTTTGCAAATCGGGTCAGCAAATCCTGCGACGCAGTGAAAAGTGGGTTATATCTAACAATGCGATTTGGTCGCTGTTGACAAAGGGCACAAAACATTTTGCAAATTCCAGGTCTTTCCGATATTTTCTCCTTTTCCGTTCTTTTGTTTCCAATTTCGATATCGCTTTAAATGAAACACAAATATTTTTGCAATCAAAGTATCGCAGAGTCACGCTCGTCCGCAAATCTTTTGCCCTAACACGCGTCTCTCCTTTCCTTACGATTTTATGATTTTACTTTTAGCGATACACGTGGTTGGAAAATGTCGACTCAGGTTTTACATGAAGTTTCAAACGTTTCTAACTGCATCTAATTTTCACGAAACTTTTGCCAAAGTTTTTCCGGAATTTACATCCATTGAAAGCACAGTGAAACTAAAAACTGTTTTTATTTACGTTCCTTTTATTCTCATTTGAAACAGCTATTCGCACACGCTATGCAATCTTTCGGTATTTGGTTGACCTAAAAAAGGGGGTCATCAACATTTTTGAGGCATAATCCAAAGGAAAATACTCGATTCGTTTCACACGAAACCAGGATGTAATTTCTTTCAAATAATCTTCACGTTGTAAATATTAATCCCACTATAGACAGTGAATGTTTATTTAAATTCATATTTTTATCAACTGAACTAAAAATTAGATAGCCAAAAAAAAAAAATATATATATATGAAACCCAAGCAGAAATTTGTTTCACTTATTAAATGTTATAATACCATACTTTGAATAATATTTTGTATATTTTTACACGCTAAATATGTTCCATGCATTTTTGCACTTCCAAAAGAGGATGTTCACAAAATGGTCATTTTCTGGATCTGCTAGCGAAAGTTCTTGCAGGTCACTTAAGAAGAGAAAGAAAAAATGTCATTACTAATTTACCCCAAATACGATGGGAAACTTGAAAAAGAAAAACGAGAGATACCTTACACTTAATCCTAATTTTCCTCAAATTCTCACCCAGCCACAAAATGATTATTCATCTAAATCGACGTAATAATCCTTCGGAGATTCTGCTGATAAATCAATCGGAGTTTAAAATCGAGCAAATCCCAAGTATCATCAGTTTTCTGGCACCCAAGAACAATAGCCAACAGTATGCTCGTTCAACCCGTATCCGTATACGTATGCGTCGAGTGTCACGAACGAATTGCACTCGGTGCAGAAATAGAATTAGCGTAAAACACTTTCGTTTGAAGTAACTACGGAGCGCGACAGACATCGGAATAATCAGAGATGTTATTAGCTCGAACGCGTAAACAGATAGATAGGACTTTGCTGCATTGCGACCGACAGCTTCGACGTGTTCGGAATGGGCACTTTGAATGGCAAATCTCATCAGCGTCCGATTCCATTGACTACGAAAAATATCGGATCGAGGTACGACCTATCAACGACGGGTTCCATCGAGATAAAATTCCATTCTAGCGGCTCCGTAGTTAATTGAAAATATTTTGTTCGCGCGTTGGAAGCCCATTGGAAGTCGGTGGAAAGTTGATGAACTTGTGGTTGAACGCTGTTCGCATCGGATTTTCTCGATGCTAAACTTCCACCGATCTGCCGGCTGAATTTCCAGAGTCATTTCGTAGATGGATCGGTACCTGAAGAAGACGAAGATAAAGTTTGACCACTGCCATTTCTTTTTATCTTCGCGCTCATCTGTTTCAACTTCCCCATCGCATCACCGCGGAGGTGCAAAAAGTGGCCATTTTTTGACTCCCTCCTCTGCCGTAAATGAAATTTCCCCCACGAACGTTCGCAGTCTACTTTTACAAATAAAAACGTCGATATTTCTGCAACTATGGAAAACAAGGGAACGCGACGTACACTCACCTAGGGAAGTGTCATAGGCGCAAATATAGTCGCTGGTGGTGAACTGGGCGGTGAGGGCGGTTTTCCCAACCCCGGATGCACCCAGCATGCCGACTTTATAAGTAGCCACTCGTTCGTTGCTCGTGTCTTCCTCTGCTTCCATGCCTGAAAGCTGTGACGCCGAGCTGAAACATCATAGATAGAAAGCGTGCGGTGAATATGTGGCTGACTCTGAAACTCGTATCGATCGACGACATCAGAAAAACAGAGTTCATCGTCTTACTCGTCTGCATCGTCGTCGGTCTTTTTACGTTCAGCGTCGTTGTATTCTCGTCCGGGGAATAGAAGAAAGTTCACCGAACAGGAAGCACGGATTTTAGTTTCGTTGGCAGATTATTATTTGTTTGGTGCGAGTCTTCAAGGATTTTAAGATTTGTTGCATAAATTTTGGAAACGAGCAGAGACTGTAGCGTGTTCTACTGTCACTGTCGAGATAGTTTCGTGCGATCGATTTAGCTTGTGTTCTATTTTCGAATTTTCCAGTATTCGTAAAGCATATGATACACGGTGTTCCTTGTGTTGTTCTATGGAAAAATAATCTGAAGATTCGACGCGTTGTCAGCGCACGTCGACGACGCAATCTTTTTGCGTTAAATCGATAAATTCACCGGTAAATTCTATCGCAATACACGCGATTCTTAAAAGGAACGTTGGACGAAAAATTCAGTGGAACGAGAATACGCTTAATCAGACGGTCTGCTTGGAACAAATCGCGTTTCACTTGCTACGATCTCTTACGAAGAATCTGACGTCTGACGATTTTAGTAGATTTTCCAAGCTATTAAAGGAAAGAAGAAACTCGCCGAAGAACGTTTAATTACTTAAGTAAACGAATATAAACGTACACATGTGTAGCCGTAACGAGGTATAAAAGCAAAAGCTAGTAGCCTCAGGTCGCTTTATCGCAGTCTGTTCTATTTCTGCAGGTATTATCATTCCACCGTTTTATCTTTCATTTTTATGAAACTGAAACGACCTTCGTGAATATAACATGACGTCAGTTTAAGTCTCCACGATACGCCAACAACGCATCGCACTTCTTCTCTTCTCTCCTGATTTTTCATATGTACATTATAAATTACATTTTTCTTCGGATCTTTGTGAAATCGGTGAAGAAACGCGGACGAAAAAGTCTCACGAGTTATCTTCATTCGATAAGGTTTCGACATTTCGTAAATTGATCGGTTTTCGTTATTTTTGAAAACTTGAGAATATTTTTAACCCATTAACGATATTAGATACACGCTTTTGTAAATATCCCGAAAATAATTATTTGCCAAGCGGAGATACACGCCGGAAAAGCAAAAGAAAGAAGAGATTTGAAATAATTAAAGCGGCGTAGCGTATATTTACAGGCACGGGATATACGTTTCAGAGGCAAAATCGTTTAAACGTTCGAAACATTTACGTTTGAATGGAAATTTGTCGAAATTTGGTCGAGTCTGCGTTCTTTTTTATTCGGCCCGACATCAGCGGCAAATTCACCGTAATTTTCCGGTTTCGAGAGAACGCACTGCCAACAGGAAGCGCGCCTTGCGCGGCAAAGGGAAAAAGCCACCCCTATTTCTGACAAATACGAGGCTTTCCTGTCAGCTTGCACAATTCCCGGCGCGTCTTCCTTCGATTTTCTGTCACTCGTCCCATACCTCTCCTATCCTCATTTCCTGGACATTCTTCTATTTCTTTTTAGAAGCTAATACCCGCTGCAACGACGGCGCTATTTCCGACTGTTCTGCCGATTCGCTATCTTCTAATCGTATTAGAAGCAGTTTACTCGTGTCGCGTACGTAAGCGGAACGCTAGTGGTTGGAACAATTTTTGGAATATCACGTTCTAGGAAAAATATATTTTACAGAGAAATTTCAGGCTACGTTCCACGGAAAGGGAAACGCGAAACTAAAATTGTTTGCACTTTTTTTTTAACAACTTGTTTTTTTCTAAAGTACCAGCGAAATATCAAAGTTGAAAACTGCCTGAAAATATACAGGGCGCGGTTAAACGTGTACGCGGCTATGGGCTGATTCTTTGCGAAGAAACAAGAAGAAAACGTCGAGTAAAATTCTTTCGTCCGAGGCATACTTTCTCGAGAAAAAGTATTCGGACGCGGCTAATTGCCGACTAAATGGACGAAAATAAGTTAGTAGTATATTGCTAGTATATTGTTCTACGCGTGGAAAATAAAATTTCTCCCTAAGACGCCTTGTTTCCGAGAAAAAAATTAATTTGAAAATTTAGCGTGTTCGTGTTTTACTGAAAACCAAGTGCTAAACGAAAGAATTATATTCCACGCTTCTCGCTTATTCTCGCACGTACCACAACCTTCTTCTAATCGTTTACTCGCGCCTGCTCGGTAGCTGCAATCCAATTCACGTACATACAGCTACGTCGAATATTGGGTTGACAACTAAGTGATTGCGGATTTTGTCAACATCACCTAATGACAAAATCCGCAATCACTTAGTTGCCAACCCAATATATCGAACGAATTATCCAAAGTCAATTTTCGCGAAAACTGAGGACCAAAATATTCCGTTCCATATACTTTATTCTTATTTTCTCATCAGGGATCGCCTCGTATTGCATCCTGTCCCATCAGCAACGCGTACACCCGTTTACACCTCGCTGCGTTCAAGCGGTGGTCCACCGGCGTTGCTCATAATTCTCGGCATTTTTTCTCGCGGAAGAGCACTTGCCGAGATTGCGTCTTGTTTCATCGGCCGTGCGACCGTCTCGCGGCTCGGGATAACCTTTTGGGACTCGACGAACAGGCGGACACCGCTGCGCCGGAATTACACGAGACGAACGCGAGAGACAGAGGAGCGCGAGAGGCAGAGGAGCGCAAGAAAGGGCCTTTAATTCGTTTAAGTAGAGCCGTAACCGCGGAGAATCTTTCGGCCTCCGCTCGTTCCACCGACACCGCGCGTCGGATGTAATTGCTCGACGGTAATTACGCGGTTGTTAATTGCTCGACGAGAGGAAGACGAGTGGCAGACGTCGAGGATCGAGGTCGAAATATCTCGCGACTGTAACGCTGGCGCTGGAAAGTTCATTTAGTCCATTCTTACGAATCGACCCTGGCGAAATGAAAAGCTGTTCGTAGCACTTTCGGACGCAAGCGATTTGCCGTCATTGTATGCAAATGGTAGAATTAAAGGAGAAATTACCTCGGTGCTTGTAACGATATTACTGAAGTTTTGGAGAAAATGTGATAATTAAACAGGGAAGTGCCGCCCATTTCGACGATCTTCAAATATCTTATTAACATCTATCTTCCTAACAACTTGTATTCGCTGACTATCGAATCGTAATACAACTGCGATACAATTTATGTTACATTTTATGTTTGTATTTTTATATAGCTTAATCTACGTGTAACTTGTTGATGAAAGAGATAGCCGTTCTTAACGTTGTTCAAACGAAGAAAAAAAAGGAGAAGAAAGAGGATGAGTGGGTTATGGGTTGGGCTAGAGCAATGACTAGCAACGTGAAATAATTTTCAATGAATCTACCGATGTGCGAATTGTTTGCGCCGTGTCTTATCTGTCTGTTCGTCACGTACGTAGCGTGTACTAATAGTTAGAGTCAGCAGATACGTATACATGTTCGTTGCACGTAATCTAACGATAACCACGCACGGGTTTACGTTGTCAGTTACAGATACGAACACGTTTGACAATATACGACGATACATCTGTAAATAACAATAATCGATACTAATGAAATTTACGATAGGCTTAAAAGATCGCGTGAAATAAAAATTGGGTCGCGTTAGCGTCGAAGATGGTCAGCACGAACGAGTTAAATTTTGGGTGACTTTAGTTGGTTTCCAGTTTGATTCAGGTAATAAAATTCCGGTTACCCACCACGTGTATGCCAGAATGGATTGTAAATGAAAACTGAATTTAATTAAAGGCTTTTGCGAATATATAGGAAACGAAGATTGTGCGGCGGTTACACGTACAGCAAAATGTTTGTTCAGAAGATCGATCTAGGCGATATATTCGAAGCTGGTTGAAATCGGTCAGGCGTACTGTATTCCGTACAACTATCGAAAATATTGCGCGGTCGAGAGAAAATATCGAAGCGAGAGACAAGTCAGCTGCGCTTTAAGGATTACGTATTTTCTTAAGAAATGGCGCATGCCCAGGACTTATCAATCGACTTTCTTGCGAAAGTTTTACAACAGCGATGGTTCCCCAATGGCAATCGACGTATCGTAAGCCCGATATGTGTGTAATAGCACGGGGGGACAAGGACTTGGAATTTATGAGTTAGCTTTCTTGAACAAAGAACCGCGTACGACGCAGAGAACAGCATTTCCGTGGACGTTTTGTAAGAGGAAATCTGCCCTGATTTTTTATTGCGTCTTTTATGCCTTTACCTACGCTGGGCGCTATTCTTCAAGGGCATCTTCGAGGAAAGATAAATCCGAGGAAGCAGTACACGATATAGCGTGTCATTTAACTTGAGATAGTATGCACATTAGGGCAGGATATTATGCTATTTTGGACGTGATGTATGTTATCGTATTAGCAGATTTTCACGTAGATCGACCTACTTGCTGTTGCTGCTATTCGTGACAAATGGTACTTCGTGTCGTAATATCGATAAGCAGATATAATAGTTTCAAGAGGGTGGTGGTTTTTAGCGTAAACGCAGCTGCATACATACACATGCGTGACGGATGATCCGCGTACAGTACAAATCGTAGTGCAAGATTCATCTACAAGTCAAATTCATCTGACGTATAACACAGTCTGTGCTATGCCACGTGTAAATGTCTACCGTGTAAATCTGACAGATTGCCGGAGGAATGATATTGACACGGAACAAGAGCAGGGGAAGACTAAGTACTTTTGACACACTTGATACAATTATAAAAATAGGCTCGTGTATATGCTGATAGATATCCTGTGTATTAATGAAAAATGCTACGTGTATATTTATACTCTGCGTAATTGCGTATTATACAAAAATATTTTGAAATTTCATTAGTCGGCCGTCGCGATTATATCGATAAAACTTGAAACTAATCTGAAATTCTATATAGATATCTTCTACATCTTGTATTTCGTATCTGTATGTTTTTTTCAGATTGGTTTTAAGTTTTACCAATATAATCGTGACAACCAATCAATGAAATTAAAAAATATTTTTACGTAAAACGCAATTACGTGCAATAGAAGTGTACACATAAAGTATTTCCCTGATAAGCGTTCAAAGAATATTCGCACAACATTTTTCCATGATATGCGTTCAAAGAATATACACATGACGCTTTTGCACGACAGGTGTTCAAGGAATATACGCATAACATTTTCCCATAGTAAATGTTCAAGGAATATACACATGACGCTTTTCCACGACAGGTGTTCAAGGAATATACGCATAACATTTTCCCATAGTAAATGTTCAAAAAATATACACGTGACGCTTTTCCACGACAGGTGTTCAAGGAATATACGCGTAACATTTTCCCATAGTAAATGTTCAAAGAATACACACGTAACATTTCTCAATGATATGTGTTCAAAGAATATACACATGACGCTCTTCCATGATAAGTGTTCAAAGAATACACACGTAACATATTTCCATGATATGTGTTCAAAGAATATACACATGACGCTTTTCCACGACAGGTGTTCAAGGAATATACGCATAACATTTTCCCATAGTAAATGTTCAAAAAATATACACATGACGCTTTTCCACGACAGGTGTTCAAGGAATATACGCATAACATTTTCCCATAGTAAGTGTTCGAAGAATATACACGTAACGTTTTCCAACTATATATAGCATCGCGTGACGACGTACAAAAGAGAGAGGAACGTTGTCCTTACCCCTGTGCAATGTTCCAACAGCTTTACACAGTGGTAAGTGTTACGTATAGGTTTCCTTTGTTTCAACAAAAGTCTCGACATTCTATGCCTAATGTGTGTCTAGCCTTTGTCACGCGTTTTAACCGTTTGTTATAGTCGCTGTTATAGTCGAACAACGTTTCATGTATAATGGATATGCGCGACATGTGCTTTATACACTGATTTATTCTCACCTCAATAACCTGGCCTCCCTGGTGCTGCTGCAGCTAGTGCCAGAGGATGTGACGCTGTTGATACTCTTGCTATGTCGGCTCTTCAGCGAATCGCCGAGGTTATAGACCCCATTCGCTGTTATGGAAAACGACCTGAGCCTGTAATATTCCACTCCATCTTCTTCTCCCTCATCGGCCCCGCTGGCGCCACCGCGTTTCGTTTCAGCGAGCATCGGCTGCAACCAAACGAAACAATCCTCTTAATTGATGTGCTTCTCTTTCGAGGACCCTTCGGCAAACTCTCTATACATTCTTCGATCCGTCGCAATTTGATTTGGAACGGATGAGGAAACGACGGATTATAAGAAAGATATAATCGAGGAGGGTCGATGCTAAGAAATAACGAATAAGTGAAAACGTCTTAAGTCTAATTTAAATGACTAAAAATAGAGAATCAGGACAGTACTTTTCTAAACAGTAATAATTCATTGCCTTTACCGTCACTCGCACTTATCCACGTATTTTTCTTCCTCGCCGTAGTCATACGAATCTATTTGTTTCAGTTACTGTAAATACCAATTACACTGATTTAAACATAGAACAGCTTAGCTATAATACACGTCACACGCTGACAGTTTGAACGTCGAGGACGATCATTACAGGCGATTCGGATACAGGTACACATTACGCTGCGCTGAAAATTGCCAGCCAAACTAATATCGAAGAACCGATTGCAAAGGCAAAGTGAATTAATGACAGAGGATGGTTCACTATCTGCGTGTTTTGTTTCGTCAAACAATGAATTCGATCGGAACGTGAGGATAGTTGCAATGAGATTCTCTCGACCTGTTTGCGTGGGTGGTTGTCGGAGCACGTCTTCGAACTTTTGTCAATAGAATAGGAAATGTTTTCCTCTGTTCATCATTTTGATGCAACAAACGGACGCTTCTGCATAGGAACGAAACGATTAATGAGCTTTTTTTTTTTGCAAATTTCAAGGTCAACTTTTTTTACTTCCTTTTTGTTTATGTAAAGATGAAATACCAAATATATAATTATATTTAGGTGTCTATAAATATTCGAACGAATTGCAGGATATAATGAAATTAATAAAATTCTACGAAACATTTGAAAGCTATTTTACATGACAAGACTAGTACTTGCTGCTTCGCTCGTATTACAAACTTTTTATTCGAACAAATCGCAGAATGTATTAGCATCAGTAAATATTCCATGGAATTTTTCGAAACTATCTCGTCTGATAAAATTAGAATTTTCAGGTTCCATCGATAGTATGAAAAATCTTTAATCAAACGAATTATGGGATAGGTAAAATTCAATAAAATTTCTCAAAAATACCCGAGGTTATAAAAAAGTAGTAGCTTGTAGGCTGCTCTGTCGACGTATCTACGATTTTCTATTTAAACAGATGATATAAAAAATACCAGAAGAATTTTGCGAGATTTTATAAAAATGCTTTATCCCTTTGTAGTAGCAGTTGCACTAGCCATTTGTGTTTCGAACTGTTTATAAATTTCCATGCAGACGCATTACAGAATATTCGTAAAATTTCGTAAAAATATTTCATCTGGAAAAAGTAACAATTATGTCAGCCTTCCTCGTACCATTATATAAATTTCCTCTCAAATAATCAGCCAATTAGAAACAAATCGAAATTAAACGAATATTCCACGAGCTTCCAACCAGTTCAGAACATTTCGTAAAAAGTAATAAATTGAAATAAAAATTCCACAATTTCTCCGAAGTATGTGACAAACACTGCAGAGTTTGTCTCCTAAATACAAGAAAATAAATCTTATATAAAGAAACGTAAGTATTAGTAAAGTTTCTTTCGTTTTATAAGGAAATAATGGATGCACAACAATTTACATTATTTTATCGAATTATCCATTTCGTTTTATCAAGATCACTTTAAAGATCATAACATTCGACAGATTAGGTTTCATATTTGTATAAACATTAGATTCAACTAGAATCAAACATACTATAAACTATTATAATCCGAGTTACAGTATCACGCCAAAAGAATTTACTTATAATTCTCAATGAGAATTGATTGTAAATAGTCTACCAAATAAAAAAAAAAAATAAATATTTGTATAAGATGTAAAAGACGTGTCCGTGAAAGAAAGACACTTTTCGGACAACTTAATAAAATTACAAAGAAAGAACACGAATAAAAAGTTACAAGAATAAGAAATACATTTTCCCAAAATATGCTACGCGACAAAAGCGATCGTTCGTAGGCTTCGATTCGATCATAAACCGAATACTCGCATAATCAACGACAATACCCGGTGACCGTTTTCCGAGAAACGGCGAGACTGCGACAAATTGCAGTTAACAACTCAAACGGTATACGCGTACAGGTAGCAGCTACGATTCAGCATTGATTGTACCGCTAAAACAACGTTTGCCAACCAAGAATAGGTTCTCGTTAACTCCGTTCCGTGCGAATTGTTTTCTCAGAAGTTGTTACATCAAACAGTTTCACAGATTCGTGGATAAAGACTGTCCTGAGCTGTGTTTCCCCTGTCACGATTAGCATGATTGAATTCGATCGGAACAGCCGACAAACGAGATTACCCACGAGTCCTTTGTTGAGAAAGAAACTAGTAGAGTAGAATCAGATCTGAAATAACACGACGGTTCGGAGGGTCGAAAGAAGATTGCTGCTTTTCATGCGAATGGAGAGTGGGGCTTTCAGATGTTCTCACTTAAGTCAGCTTGCTCACGATGAGAGGATATACTGCATGTACATAGTACGGTTCGTGTTATTCGAGCTGAGAAGGCTTTACAGGATAAAGTGCATTGTGTTATATCTCTAAGAAATGTCAATGATATTCCAGGAATAAAAATTTGTTGGTAAAGCAAATGGTAAATAGTTCGAATACGAATGGAAACGTGAAATTTACGTGAATTTTTTTGAAGTAAAAGTAGCTGTATTTTTAGGTTTGAACGAGAGAAAATGGGTTGATTATGTGGTAGCTAGTGAAATTTATTTATTTCAGGAAGATTTCTGCGTGACGTTACAACGAAGTAGAACGAGCGAAGTTAAAGAGAGACGCGACATAAGGAAAAATAGCGTTTTAATAAAGGCGCATGTTCGGATACCGAAATATTTTATGTTCGAATAAAAGATGATGGAAGTTGGCGCAATAAAAATTTTATCGTGTGCAAAGCGATGTTTGCGAGGAAAGACGATGTGATATTATAAGCTCGATATTGAAATAAATATGACGGTGGATAATTAAAGTATCTTTTTGTTACTTGAAATGTTCATCTTTTCACGTAATATCTCGATATGTAAATTTTTCTTTTACAGATGTTCAAATATATATCTTTTTATTGAAACCATTTCCGTGAATTTCACTTTGGCCAATTTATTATCTCTTGACAGATAATGACTTTGTTTATTTCTTATAGTTAATTGGAAGCAACAGCGATTAAATTAAACTAAGATCTACTTTAAATTTCGATAAATGTACGGAACAAATGTTTGGTAAATCGAGAAATCAAGATATGGAATCAAATGGAAATAATTCTATGATATTTTAAATGACGATATTTCCCCTTTTTATCTCTGAGTTCCGTTAAAATCATTGTTTAACCTTTGTTGTTTGCTTCGTATCAATTGTAATATTTTTCACGTTTTAATCCCTATGCATCAGAAAGGGATTTCGAAAGAATATCCGAAACTTTTTCACATCGAGGTTCCACGTATTTTTAATATGTCCAGATATAACATTATAGGGATGAAAATCCTTCAAACTTACACCTTTGTTTAAAAACGCGTAACTTTAATTTTTTGCAGTTTTTTAAATGCATGAAATTTAATAAAAACGAAGGACAAAGCTTGTAAACTTTACTTATATCATATAGTTACATCTTTTGTGTATCAGAATTTTATTAATAGCTTTTTCTCATTTACACGCTGCTTGTCTTATTGCTCATTAAACGCCGATAAGAAAATTCAACAAGTTTGACACACCAGCATTTCAAATGTTTTAATAAATAAGCCAAGTTGTTTAAATGAATATCTGTTAAAATCATTTGCCCTGGTTAAGTAGACAATTAGAAATCACAAAGAAAGCAGCGTGTTTAACAAAAGGCATGATAGAATTTTCCAAAAATGAGAATCCAGTTGCGTAACAGTTTTTCTTTTTAATACAACGAAATGTATCTACTCTTCGTCCAAAATTATTTTATTCATCCGAGTTACTCGCTTGATATACATTTTTTCAACTTTTGTTAACTTTGATTATTGCTTATTAAATAATAACATTTCCAATAATGTGGAAGTAATTTATTTAATTAAATCATGGCTAATAATTGATTGCCAACTTTGGAAACGAATATACTGAAAATTAAACAACTTCGAGCACTTAATCGTTCCATTTATAGAGCAAATGATAAAACAGAAGTCGAGCATAGTTAGCTAGAGTGGTTAATACTAGGAATAAAAATAGACAGGTTTGTTCGTCATGAGAAAAAAACATCCCTTTTTCACTCTGACTACACGTGACAAAATGGATATTCGCAAGAACCGGTGGAATTTGACTGACAAAGCTTTGACGAACGACTTTGCTTTATCCAATATGCAGAATATTGCGTGAATACAGAACCGTATTTTCAGTACTCTGGAATATTTAACTGGTGGAAATTTCATGAAAATAATACCTGCAACGTAACACATATCCTCGATAATCAAGTGATTTATTTCGATTAAAAGACGGGCCAGTAAAAATAATTTCGCAAATAGAAATAAATCGATTACATTCAAGTAGTTTTATTTCATCTTTTCAAGATATATTATACTATACGTTATACCACATAAGACTTCTGTTACCATTGAGATATGTATAATTTTGCGTGCTAGACTAGATTGGCCGCGTAGTAGTGACACACGTATGTGAATATGAGTGTGTGGAAGTATGTGTGTGCACAGCGTCTCGAAAAACAGACGAACGTAACAGTTCCATTGACAGTGTGGTATGGAAGATGCTGAGACAAAGAGAGTGCTGAGACGCGTGCAAATGTATATCGACGAAGATCCTGGGAATCCTTTATTAAATAAATCTAAAACTATTTTAATAGGAATTCCAAGTGTAACCTTAGTGTTCCTTTACTTTTATTTCGGCGATTAAGATCCACAATTCTCAACAACCACGAAGGAAGAAATCTCCGCAGAAAGTAACTTTCAGATTTCTCACTTATCGAAGAGAATCCTTAAATTACCTTCAAAGTTGTACAGCCTCGATTATCGATCAAAAAACTAACGAGTGTGTGATTAAAAAAAACGACACGAAATCGAGGAAGGCGATTGTGTTACTTTTCTCTTTACTCTTTTTCGCCTAACTTTCGTTCTGCACCGTACGAAATAGCCGAGTGTTTGGCGAACCAATGGTTTTCCTTCAAAGAGATACGAAACCAACATCCTACTTCGTAATGCGAGATTTCTTTCGCACATAATGCGAAGCTGTTCCGTACGAATTACACGATCGATACCTGAAGTCGGTCCGTGCGAGTCTGATTTGATTGGAAAATTCTATTTCTGCGCGGGGATCGAGTTATTTAATAACTTCGTTTCCATGCTTCGGCCGTAAAACCGTTTTCTCATTTCGCGTAGGTTAATTTTGCGGCACGTGCGCTTTATTCGCGCTTCGACGAAAGAACCGTGCCGCGTTTCAAATAAAAGCCCATTGAAGTGATAGCGCATTGTGCGACGAATTTACGCTCACGCTCCTTTTCAGTGTGCGCATCGATCGCGACAGGGTTAACGAAACTCCGCTGCGAAATGTCAACTTTTTCCGCCGGCTCTTGAAATTTTTATCGCTTCACGTCGACTCGGCCCCACTCCACCTCGAGTGCCGTGCTATGGTATCGGATGCAAACTGTTATTCTAAACCTACGCTATAAGTTTTAGGGAATTAACGGTGTTTTAAATGCAGAGCTTAGGAAAAAAAATTTGCTTTAACATTTTCTTGAAAAATACGACCGTAAAAAATATGCTCGCGCAACGCTACGCCTCAATTTCTAACATTAATCGAGTTATTCCGTACGTAAAAGGTTTCTAAACGCATTTTCCTTCTTGACATTTTGACTGCCACGTTGGTCATCTTTGACCGGCCACGGTTTCTCCTGTAACGCCACGGTCATCGGTGACCGGAGCGCTCGAACTTCTTACAATTGTAAAAATTGAATGAAAATTGATAGTTAGGGCATTTTGAATATAACCGATAAATAGAAGATACTTTGAAATAAAAAGTGCTCCATTGAACAATTACACATTTTTATTAGAACATCGATAAAAAAATGAGAACAAATCTTGCATCTAACGGTGCACTGTGTTTGCGTCCATATCATTGAGGGATAATCTACGAATATTATTATAAACACAGCTTAGAAAATAATCGTACATGCTGCTTTATAATCGTATAATTGAAGTTACAAGTGTGAACATACCTTAATATTATATATAGAATGAGCAAATATCGTTTACTAATATCTTCTACACGTTTCAACGATATATTCTGCACGTTTTGCAAAGAAATAACGAACGCGAATGGTTTGTTGGAATAAACGAAGCCTCGTTACAATATGTCGCTATCAACCGTTACCGAGGCGCCACGTGGTCCACCCGTGGCCACCAATAAGATAAACGGTGCATTGGGGAAGAATGTTGTCTTACATCGTCAATTTATTATTATTCTGGCATTATATGCTTTGAATAATAAAAATACTCCCGTGGCGTCCTCAGCGAAACATGCGATTTCGGCGTGGCAGTCAAAGTGTTAACACTAACTTGTCCAACTTACTTGTCCAATTGGTTTGGAATTTTGTGCGCACCTTCGACACACGTATCGCTATAGTCTGCAGCAGCGCGAGTTTAGTACCTTTCTTCTTTTTCTTATTTTCTTCAGCCATGGGAAGTCGAAGAAGCAGAAAAAAAGAGGAAAAATATTCATAATCGAGTCGCATGGTGCCTCGTTTCTTTGTCGAGTTCCATCGTTCTTTAAATCATCGACTTTTTCCTTTCGTTCTGGCACCTGCTATAGTCAAACTCATCCCAATTAAGAATCACCTTGAGTTCTTTCATTTTATATAAGTAGAATGGATACCATCAGACGAGGCTTGTTCGCCTATCGCGTAGAAGGGTCGTGCCATCGATTTCTATTTTTCCTCGACGAATGAAAATGACAAATGTTATTAAAATACGTCGTTTCTCGTCGCTCGACGTTTCAACGACGAGACAAAATATATTTTATCGTACGGTTTCGTAGACGTATATCGTCGCGTTCGATACAGTGCGCCAATGATAGCGGTAATGGCAATAACATAGATCAATATATTTTCATATTTTCATACTTTATCTTGCTGAATTTAAAGTACGTAATATCCTCTTGGTTCGTTCGTTACTGTATCAAAAACTACTAATAGCGTTTGCTCCTATAAAATAAGTTTGATTGTTTCGTGGAAAATTCAACATCTTTGTTTCGCAACTTATTTACCATTTTCTTTTTCCTTACTACTTTCTTACTACTAAGATTTTCTATTCGATACTTATACTATACTTGACCTTGTCAATTACAGTTCCTGTCAGATGCAAAACTTTCTCGCATCTCGCTGTTATATTTTCCATGAATATCAGTTTAGAATCTTTAACTTAGGTATACGTTTTTGGGAAACAACGTGGTAAAACGAACAATCAAATCGCGCGAGTATATTTAACGTTAACGATATTTTTATACTAGTTCTCTTTTTTTAATTTTTCTACGTATATATTTTGCCAGCCCTTAAATATTGTACAAGCTTTTATAAATCTTGCTAATACCTTGACTAACTAAATCCATTTTATAACAATTTTATTGGTTAAAGATCTTTATAAATTACAAACTACTTCTTAACATATTGGCAGCTGTCGATGTAGTTCTACATTATCCTAAAATCGATAACTGGTTACTGCTAACGTACATTCTACGTCATTTAAAAATTCATAGCTGGTTGGATTTTATAATGGAAGTCTTTTACCTATCTGATTTGTCGAGTTTAAGCTTCTGTTCGAGTTTTGAGTCGAGTTCGAGCTGAGAAAGAGAATATCAACTTAGAAAATATTAGTTTAGAAATTAATAATCGATCGTTTGTTTCTATATCGAACACCGTACACTTTCGTTACTCTCTATGATTTCGCTAAAATTATTTTACAACAATTTTTCATTTCTACAATTTGCATTTTTAATGTAGAGATTTCTATTAACCAGTTAGCTGTTGCGACCTGTTTGAGAATTTTGAAAAGCGTGTATCTAAAATGTATGGGAAAAAGTAAACGACGACGAGTATACTCGTCAAACGCACAGTATGCGTAGCTCTTACAGCATACAATTAAGTCGTAACGAAATAACTGTTTTATTTTTTAATTCTATTACCGACAGGCCTCGTCGTAACACAAAATATTGCCATTTCTTCGTGACGAGTACACTCGTCAAACGCACAGTATGCGTAGCTCTTACAGCATAGAACTAAATCGTGACGAAACGACTGTTTTATTTTTGAATTTTATTACCCACAGACCTTCTCGTAGCACAAAATATTGCCATTTCTTCGTGACGAGTATACTCGTCAAAAACAACTCACTGGTTTTAAATATGAAACGACGAGTGATTACAAGGATAATACGTTCATTTATTCATTTTAATGCTACAATCCTTCATGCAAGTTTTATATTTATATTAATAACATTTATAGAAATGTTTGAAAATTGTAATATTCCACCTAAAGTAGAATCGTAGAATTGTTAAGACTTATACTAGTCGTAAATATATAATCGCGTTAAAGTCATCGGGCTTTTTCGTTCAGTGTATCACCCCATTTATTTATTTGCAATTTATTCGCAATAAAAAGTGAGGAAAAGATTTAAGATATCGTCGAGTGATATTTAGTGAGCGTAATTCTCGGCCTCGATTACATCAACGCTTTAAATATCAGGTTACTGAATAACGAATAAACGATGTACCATGTGAGAGACTTAGGAAGAGAGATTAGGGTCAAAGTGAATCCTCGTACACTGACGTGCTCATTACGGGAATTAAGGTGTATTGTTGAAAACCGGTGTCTCGCGTTTTAGCCTAATTTCTTGTAACGCGTAGAACTCGAATATTTCGCGTGACATTTAGTCGACATCGAGCTTCCTCCCTAATGGTTTCATTCTCTAAGCATCTTCAGTTCGAAAGGAATCTGTAT
This sequence comes from Bombus sibiricus, assembly GCA_014737505.1. Lineage (NCBI taxonomy): Eukaryota > Metazoa > Arthropoda > Insecta > Hymenoptera > Apidae > Bombus > Bombus sibiricus. The sequence goes on from JACXIM010000050.1 coordinate 2,872,011, forward strand.
CGTCGAATAATAAAAATTGTACTAAATTTTTGCACTGCTATGTCGAATGTGACTCGACATCAGTTTTTATCTCAGGAGCTCCTTTGTCGAGTTCCACTCGACATTCTTTCATTCTCACTTTTCCTTGTGAAACGTGCGAAAAAAAAGTAGGATTGCACCCTGGAAATTGTTTCAAGATATGTCATACACTTAAAAATTACAAAATACAACAGTAGCGTGAATAAAACTGGTATTTAAGTGAATCTGTTTCTTCCTTTATTTATTTAAATTGTCTTATTTCCTGGTTAAAGTAAATTTCAAATAAAACACTTAAAAGCATTGGCAGCTGCTGGTAACGAAATTGAAATAAAATTCAGAGTGCAAAAGGTTAATAATAAATTGCATATTAACCAGAAATATACTTTATTTCTTTAAACGCTATCAAAATCCCAAGAATCTCCGATTAGAGTCTGTCTAATAAAGAAACAGCCATTTAGAAAGAGACATCTCTCTGACATCGCAATATATAAAAAAAAAAAAAAATGTTAAAGAAGAGTAAAAAATTATCGAAATTGTCTCTCTAATACGCTTCAGCTTAGCCTGGTACCACACGTTTATGCTACTCAGCTATACAAAAATATTCCACTACCATACATTCGATGCAATCCATCGATTGCAGAGATCTTGAAGAGATTCAGCCGTATCAGCTCGCGCCACTGTCGAAAACAATTTACCTAACTCGAATCTGTCGTAAAAAAGTCCACAGACTTTGCTCCCTCGTCGACGAGTTTGCTCTTTTATCGGTCGAGGCGTAGATCCTTTTAAGCCGTTGGCTCTCGAACTTTCTTGGCTAACACGCGTCAAACTCAACACGATCAGCAAAGAAGGAACAAAAGTGTCAGACATTGGGACAACATCGCCAACTGGCAACCTCGGCTTTCATTTCGACAAAGGCCACGCTATATCGCTCTACGCTTTCTCGTTCTAGTTTCTCGTCGGATTTACGAGATTCGCAGACGCGAAGCTTCACGCGATCTGCACGAGAAATCCATTGGACGTAGAACGAGTAGTTAGACCGAGTAATGTCGACTCAATTCGCGGATAGACTCGCTCCTCCTCGACGTTTCGAAAAATCCTTGCTGATGGATTTTCGCGTAATCCTCCTCTCCTGACGGTTTGCCTGTCCTGCAGGATTTCCTCCTACTCGCGCTGCTAATCGGCCAAATTGCTTGCAAAGGAGAGAGACGTTGGCGAATCGGGAAATTCCGTGTTATTGAGTTACACGGACGATCTATTGGGTTGACAAATAAGTGATTGTGGATTTTGTCATTACCACCTAATGACAAAATCGGCAATCACTTAGTTTCTAAGCCAATAGTTGGTTAATTCTGATATAAATAATTCTGATGGCATTTTATCGCCGTTTACTGTCCTAATTCGAGCTCGCAAGATTAATAACAAAATTCTTAGCACTTTGAAGTGTGTTCAGTCTTTCGAAATAGTCCGTTTAGTGTTATAGTTTTTAATACAATCGGTTAGTTGATCGTAGTAAAAATTCGTCAACTTTTTCCTATCGCTATACACAGGACTAACATAGGTAACTTTGATTTTGTTAAAATAGACTTTGTTCGGCTGCGAGCGATGTTGCAGAGATCGTAGTTTTTCCTTTAAGCTTCCGTAAACTTTAAGCTTAAGGATCCGTAACCATCTTTAAAGCAACTATAGTATTTGTCTCGGATGAAATCGCATGAATCGTCACTTGTATTTAGTGCTCGTTCTTTCTTACTTTTATTTATGTGCTCGTGTATCCGATATTTAAAATATGTAAATAAATAAATATTCAATTAACATGCAAATATCATTACAGTCTACATACAGAGAATATAATTATTCATTTTTATAAAATATCTTCTAGCAGAGACGATGAATCTTATTTCCAAGTAATGAAATTTTCCGGCGTGAAAATTTCCGTAGTTTAATCACGATGACATTCGTTTGTTAAACGCAATAAAACTCCAGTGAGCTGTTCATTAGCATAGTTTGAATATTTTACCGATAAATTTATGAAACAATTTATCGGTTTCAAGGTTTATATAATTAATTATTATATAGTATTAAAATATAAAATTGAGGATGCGATTAACGGCAATATTACAAGGATGCGTTTAATCGATAGGATGTTTTTTAATAGATTTCCAAGATGTAATTATCAAGCTATTTAATCAGACCCAATTAAGCGCCCTCCTTTTTAGTTGGAAATTTCGAAGTAATTCCGCGTATAATTTAACGCGACTGAATTTCATTCGTTCGTTTGAATAATTCCATTCGTTTGAAATTCATTTATCATTCACACATTTATTCTTCATCCGTCTGTAATGTTCTACACTATCGTACTTATAACCAATGTCGTTCCAATTTTGTAAATATCGTACATTTGCGAAATAAATGGATGTCCATAACATCGTAGCAAACTTAGATCTTGCTACGTAACGTGTCTTAAATAAACAAATTTGAATTTAATAAAATGGACGAATATCGCAGAATAAAATCTAGCTGCTACAGTAAATTTGTGAATGTATTTTAATTGCCACAATATCGTATCGTAGGTGATTGCTGTACGGATGAATAATCCAATTTACTCAGTGAAGCTCAGTCTATTAAAATAAAAAAAAGAAAAAAAATACCGCAAGTTGTTCGATCAAAGAATTTGTCGCTGCGTTCTGTGTCTTTAAAGCAGCTATTAGGCGAGCAGCGAATTCCATCACGGAGAAATGTTCCGTCCTTAGACAAGATGTGATCGTCAAGGTACCGAGACAAAGCAGAACGTTCTGTGAAATTGCCGTGTGACAACGCCAAGCCATAGACTGCTTCTACGACAAAAGACATCGTAATGAGTCTTATTTGCGACGTCTTGCAGCAGTCGGCTTATTCATTAGACATTACTACTTCGCATTATTACATGTTTCGATCTGCAAACGCAACACATCTTATCCGATACACTCACTTCCAATTAGTAGACGAGATACAAAGATGTGTCGCTTGATCCTTTCGCTTTGGCAGTTCAGGCCGCCGAAGTACTGTCACTGAATGGAAACGCGCGCCAGAAATACGCACAGTGTGCGTGGTTGCTGTATATAGGTTTTCCTAAGTCTTAAATAACAATAATTCTTGTAAGAACCGTATATGAAATATCGTTTCACTGCCAACGGATTTAATAGATTTTTTAGCACGAAACAGTATACGATCGTTTGGATGTTTGAAATATATTGCGTGAAATGTATTGATGTTGTTTCAACAATGAGTAACTTTAAGACGTGATTAATCCAATATGTCAATAAAATCAACAGAAAATGTTCTGCCGATAACGAAAAAATATATTATTGACTACAAGTATTGTCATCTTTGGTAACGGGTGCTTTCCTTAGCGTAAATTTCTCGCTATACAGTACCCGGGCACCCCTAGGGCCATAGGGGTTGGGGTTACGCCCAACCAGCGCACAAGGTACGCAGTACCATGCTACCTGGATTAGTTAGGTCTGCAGGGGCTGTCACTCGTCTCAGGTCGAACGGGGCGTTTTCAAAGCCCTACCGTCTCCCGGGACGGTTCCGGAGCAGGTGGGACGCTGCACACCCGCCGAAGGCCATTCGGGGGAGCCAATGCCCCTTAAATCGGCTCTCTTCCCAGCATCTTGGCCATCAACCACTGCCACCACGAGTCCAAACCCATAATTGGCCGAGCTGAGGGGTCGCTACTCCCTCCGGGCTTACACTCGACCCCCGTGGTACCATCCTTAGTCATTGGTGGGACTATCGCGTGGATGTACGGCCACGTCACTGCCGGCCGACGACCTGCTAACCGTGCTCGGCAGTTCCAGATGAGACTCACGTAAGCCGGGACCTCAAGGTACAAAGTACCCGGGAAGAAAATGCAGCAGTATCCCAGCAGCGCGACATCTACACCCGCAACAGAACCTATCTCGGCCTCTACACCAATAGTAGCACTATCACCCACAACCACTACACCTCAAATTTATTATGCAACTCCAACAGAGTGACGGTTCAAAGTGTTACAAGAGACTGGGTCAAAATGTTTTAACAGACTAACTGGAGCGCTTATTTTGGAGGGTTTTTATACCGAGGTTTTAGTTCCTCTGGAAGGGTTGTCGTCTAGTGTATCTCAGAGGCGCTTATTCCGTTACTATTTGGTTATTGTTTCGATGGCTGTGGTATGCAAGATGTCTAGCTTATCCTATTACTGTCTTCTTGAGCGTGTGACACAGGAGTCGTCGCGTGGATGCCGCCTATAAGCGGCGCTCGAAGCGAAAGGATTAAAGACACGGCACTTTTCCATGATGGAATTCGTCAGTTGCCTTTGATGGACGACTCAAAGTTGTAGAAACGATGTAGCTTCTTTTTTAAATGAATTTTCAGCTTCAAGGAAATATTTCGATTATTTATTCGTACGAGTAATAGTTTCTTCAATAATAATAATGATAATAATAAAAGTCACTATTTTCTACGGATAAATGTTAGATATGAAATTGAAATAGGGATTTTAAAGGTACATACGTAATTTGTAAATTCTATTTGCATGTGTATGGTTCTTCATTGCAAGTAAACGTAGGGAACAGTTTGAATCTAAAACTTGAAATCTCGGTAATTCCAGAGCCTCGTTCGCATTAGTCTAGCAACTTGACTTACAGTTTGTGCGAGTTAACTACAACTTAATTTTCAGTTTGCTCGAAACGAGTGAATATTTTATGTGGCGACGAAAGATTTGTTTGTCTTCAAGAGCGTCTTCAACAATGGACGTTTAGTCTTTCATTACTCGCTCGGTCTGTCCAAGTAAATCTATCACGAATTTCGTATTGATACATAAACGAGTATCGATATCGGAATAAAAATAACGTACATCCACTATTATTTATTTATTTATTCCTAAGGATTCTTGAATTTGTTCGGCCTATGAAGGAATAAAAAATAAAGTATTTCTTTGTTTAGTCGAAGACCGAGGAATTTATCTTCTTGAAGAAACATCTGAAGAAATTGTATGTTTCGTTAACAGCTAAAGAATTTTTTTACTTCTATTCGTGTGATAAAGTTTAGTATGGCCAACAAATTGTCACAAACGCTTGAACCTATCCGATTTCGAGTAAAAAGTAAGTTGATGTGAAGGAAGCTTAACATCGAGGAATCGTTGCCTTCCGCGATCGTAGCTCGTAATGTTTTACCGCCGCGCACTAACCGTGAGAAACGTCAATGGCACTGTTATCGTTCAAATTCTGTCTAAACAGATAAGACAAATCTGGTAGCTGGGACAATTTTTCGATACCTCGGCAACTGACTCATCGTTTCAAGGAAGGTTAAGGACGGCGATGTTGCACACGATCGAGAGGATCGTCGCGTTCATCGTCGGGTCCAGTTACGTCGACGTCTCGGTCTGGTGAATGTCGTTTAACCCCTTTACATGCAAATCCTTCTGTCTCAAATTTTACCAACCCTCGTCACAAACAAGATATCCAAGCTGTTTCGTATTGTACAGCCTTCGTGTTACTCGAAAGGGTTGGAACTATTGCTCGAGCAACACGTTGCAGCAATTTGAAGAGATAGGAGATTTTGTACAGTGATAAACAGATTGCGGATGTTGGCGATTCGCAGATTGAAATGTTCGTGCAATTTCGTATTTTTATGAAAATAACGCGAACCAAAGAAGCGAGACTTAAATGGAATTTCTTTCAATTTCTAAATATTACAAAGCTTTTTATTTTTATTTTCGATACTTTGCACGTTTTAGCGTGTCACGCGTACCCTGTGCATTTTTCTACATTTCATTTTTCCATAGGTAAGTTTACAGTGAATTTGTCGTTGTAGAAAATCTGAAATCTCTTCGAATGTGAACGCGATACTTAAGGAATTTCTCTCCTTGTTCCTTAATATCCTAAACACTTCGAATAACGCGAATGCTATTTAATCTCGAATAGCTTGGATATTTGTTTTCTACCAGAGTTGTGAACGAAAACGTGATAATAATTTCTTGAATAATCTGTTGCAACAGCTATTCCACTAGACACGTACACGGGATAATTTGTTACGAATAACGTTTCATTGTTATTCGGAAATATATTCGACGTAGAATTTAGTTCGTCCGAATGATTATTATTTTTTAACTACTTTAACTTACTGTGCTTAATAATTATTGTTTAAAACGATCGAAATAAATAATCAATTTCAATTTCTATATAATCGATTAGCATATATTCTGGCCCTAACGTTTCATTAGATAAACGTGTATTTATGAATAAATTAATGTTACACAAATATCATTGAAAGTATTAAAATAACATGAAAACAAACTTGCAGTTTCTTCGCTACGAAAAGATCGCACTAATTTTCTACACCTGCAAACGAAATTTATTGCTATTTAATTTTTAATTGCAAATTAAAAATATTCTTGCTATCCCATAATAATAAGCGTTAAATACATTAACGTTAACACTTGATTATCGTCTTTCTAAAAATAGCCACGTTTTACAGCTAAATCGAATACTGTTGGTGCGTTAGTCGGTGTTAACCTTCCGGAAGTAACACGACATGAGTGTGCCGAGTTTTAAGGATCTGGGTACAAACGCGAGAGATGTATTCAGAACTGGCTATCATTATGGAAAAAGTCTTATCAAATTGGGTGTTAGATCGAGGTCTATCGAAACGCTGGAAATGGGCAGCGATTTACGCTTGGACTGCGACACATCGAAGGTAATTTTCTACCACGTTTCTGCTCTTCAAATTCTATTTCTTTCTATGTATCTTCAATTAAATATCGAAACCGTGGAACGAGCAATCTGAATATGGAAGCGTAGTAATTCGACCGGAGCGACGAAGTAAAAATAATACCAAAATAATTTGCAACCGAACGATCGCATTTTGAGAAATTCTTCGCGATACTATTATCGTCGAGTATAATTTCTTTTGTATTTAAGAAGTTGTAACTCGCTTAGAAGCGAGTGTTACGCGATTACTAATCTTCTGCATGTACTTACTTATGCAAATTCGGAACGCAACAAGTAAGAGCAAGTAAGTACATTAAACTGGAGATTCTACAGATCCGTGATCAATAGATAGTTCGAGTAGTCTTCCATGTTCGTAAAAAGTCACAAACTTCCATAGGTTTTACAAAAACTTTTGCTATTGCGTATATGGAATATAATAGCGTATCGAGCTTTATACATTTTTGATTTATTATTTAATTTGTACTTCACAATTTGTCCAGCTGGACATTTGGTAAATTTTTCTAACCTAATTGCTAAATAACACGTGAATAGCTACCCCCAGCGGGATACCATCTTTAAGTTTGTTTATTTTATTTCCTTATTCAGGTCAGTGGGGTGTTTTCTCTTTAGTCTTCTTTGTAGAATTTTTTCTTTATTAATTTGTACTTTACAGTTTGTCCAGCTGGACATTTGGTAAATTTTTCTAACCTAATTGCTAAATAACACGTGAATAGCTACCCCCAGCGGGATACCATCTTTAAGTTTGTTTATTATATTTCCTTATTCAGGTCAGTGGGGTGTTTTCTCTTTAGTCTTCTTTGTAGAATTTTTTCTTTATTAATTTGTACTTTACAGTTTGTCCAGCTGGACATTTGGTAAATTTTTCTAACCTAATTGCTAAATAACACGTGGATGGCTACCCCCAGCGGGATACCATCTTTAAGTTTGTTTATTTTATTTCCTTATTCAGGTCAGTGGGGTGTTTTATTTTTAGTCTTCTTTGTAGAATTTTTTTTTTATTAATTTGTACTTTACAATTTGTCCAGCTAGACATTTGGTAAATTTTCCTAACGTAATTGCTAAATAACACGTGGATGGCTACCCCCAGCAGGGTACCATCTTCGAGTTTGACTATGCTTTATACGTAAGTATAGAATATTATCAGATATTTTGTAAAGAGACCGATATATTTTTTGTTACCGTGATATACTTTTGTCAACGTATACTTTCGTAGCAGAGGCTACAACGGATATAAAAGACAAATTCACATTTAAGCGCGATATATCTGGACTTCCTAAGCAATAATTTTTGTCCCAGATAGTAATGATAATAGATACGTGTAATGCAAATGCGGTGCGAGATTTATACGAGATTTTCAAAAAGATTCACCGCGCTGCAGCAAAGCGTGTGCTACAGTTATCGATCGATCGTATCGTAAAAAATGCTCGGTGTGCAAAGAGTTAATTTACTTTGCGTTTCGTCTTTCGAACATCCTTCAGATCGTGCACGGTAAATAACTGACTATGCGAAAGATCCAAGGGAAAAGATACTTTCCGATATGATAAACTTCTTCGCGGAAGTATCAAATGTACAAAAACGTAAGCGTTTTAAACATTTTACCATTCACGTTGTGTCTTATCGCTGTTCATAATGTGTTCGTAACGTTTTTAATCGTTAAACGAATCGAAACTATACTTTGTCAAAGACAATGCATACATCGTTCTCGATATCCACGAAAACAGTCGAAGCATCGATCAAAATTCTCGAAATAATTATTTCTCATAATAATAAAAAATAATTATTTTTCGTTATGACATTCCTCCGCCTAACTAACGAAACGAATATCGTGTTATTGGAAAATAGTAAGAAATACGAATAAAAGGTGCGAAGCGTGCAATTCCCATACCAGTTTTTAAAGATATAAGCGACTTGTGCTTCGAAATTACGGCTATTACGGATAATGAAATTCTTCGGATCTCTTCGTACGGGAATTCTCTTATAATTTTCATCTAAAAGGAAAACAATCGATGATAAATTATTTAGCACGGTACCGTGGGATTTTTATTAAAGTCGTCCATTTTCGATTTTCCAATTACAGCTGTCCGGCGTCGCTGATGCAGAATATAAAACGCAAGACTATGGAAGCTTCCTGCAAAAATGGACAACAGATGGTACGGTTACACTGGGCTACGCTCTTCGACAGACGATAATCCCAGATATTGGCCTGAACTCGGAGATTAGTTACAATCCGGAAACAACTGCCAGAGCGATAAAAGTCGGCGCCAAATTCACCAAGCAAGCCTTCAACGCGATGTGCTCGATCTGTTAGTTGATTTCATTGTTTGACGTTAGTCGAATTTTATAGTTACGCGCATTACTTGTACTTTGGCTCTAGAGAGACGTGATTGTACAGACGTCTAATTTTAACGGTAACAATATAGCCAAAAACGTCTTTGTGTAGCAAGCCATGGGGGACAGTAACCGTTGGAAAATTTTGCTGTCGAGTGCCGTTACATTTTCAATTGCTTTCATCTTCGAATTATTTCACTGAAAGTCTCAGTTTCGTTGTTTTCTCGTGCATAATAATTGCATACTGTTTCACGGCCAGTCGAATTCGATGGTTTACGTTATTCGAACCTGGCGGTGTGTCAAAGGGAACACCAAGATGGAACTACCCTCTGGTAGCGGGCATGACGATCGATCAATTACGAAAAACATAACGGCGATCAATCACCGAAGAAAGTAGCGTATTACTTCTCCAGTAACACCAAGATATACGTTCCAATATTTAAAGACGATGGTGATCCGCAATTTGCAATTTCCTAATTCCCTTCTTCCCTTTCCGCTTTAACAACGTCACACTTGCGTATACGGAAATGAGATTCGTCCTATGTAAATATCCATGTGTGCGTATCTTCGAACTGAATCCTTACCTTCACACACGTGACTGACATTTGTATCCATGCGAGGCAACGGAAATGCCAAGCGTAACTCGATATTGCAAAGTTCGTTAGCCGTCACTGATATCCGAATGAAATCGATATTAGACGAAAATCACTCTTGCTACGCGGTTTACATATAATTCCCAGTTTTAACCGTAATAACTGCGGTTCAACCGCATGCTACGCGTCACACCAATGTCGGATATCGAATAACATCGGGGGCACGGCGTCGCCAATTGGATGGAACGTTCGATGTTTACCAACAAACTGTGTAGAACCGCAGCAGAGGATAGTTTACCATGCAATATCTTTGTTGCGTGGTGGAAAGTCGAATAGGAGATCGAAGTTGCTGATATGGTGCGGTGTAGGATTCCGTAAATCATCTACTTTGGTGGAAGGACAGAGCTACTCTACCGAGTTCTAAATGAAATGTTATTTCTTGTAAAATGTATATGGTTCGTTGAAAATTTGTTTATTTCATTGATCGTCGTACGTGAAGCGAAATGTATACTTCGAGAAGGACCAGAGAATTAGAGAATGTAACGTAAAACCGGAGATTTGTGAAAAATCCGAAAGAGAAGGATTGGTAATAATAAATAAACGAGTAAATATAGTAGAGAAAGATAGATGCGTTGGTTTACAGCAAGTTGATGATACTTGTAGTTAAGGGTCTGTCCTGAATTAGAATGTTCTGAAACAGCGTGTTTTTGTGATTTTTTTTAGAAGGGAAAGAAAGAAATGAAGTTATCGAATTTTGTGGTATGGTTTTATATATATTTAACGAATACAAAAAAATTTGTTTAAAGTAAACAAAAAAATTATAACAGATTTCTAAGCCTATTTCATGGGCTGCAGTTTTCAATCGTCGTGAAAGATCCACGTCGTAATTCTTGACCGAAATAAAAAACCAAAAAAGGATTAAATTATTATATATTTTTCTTGTCGATGAACTGAAAAAAAAGGCAGGGAATGTGTTTTATAAAAAGAAAAAATTAACTTTAAGGTGCTATAACAATTATTTAAATAAACTTTTTGACGAACCTTTTTAGTTCATCGAGAAGAAAAATGTATAATAATTTAATCCTTTTTTGGTTTTCTAAAAAAAATCACAAAAAGGCGCTGTTTTAGAACATTCTAATTGAGGACACCCCCTTCAATCTCAATTAATATGCAAAATTATCGTAAGACCCATGTGGACGTAAGACATCGAACCACGGGGAACAGTAGCTGATAGCCGCATTAAAAAAATAGAACCAATGCAGTCGATAATATTTGGCACGATTGTAAATGGCCCGTGGTACGCTTGTAACGATGACCTCGGGAAAGACCTACGTGTTAGAACAGACGAAGAAGAAATAGAACGCTTTGCAAACAAATATAAAGCTCGGCTAGAAAATCATCCAAATAGCCCAGCTCGCAGCCTTTACACATTACCTCGAGGATTGCAGAAAGGCCATCCGGATGACCTGACCACCACACAATATCTTAATATTGCTGGTAATAGACCCAGATACTGTCCGATGTGGCACAGTATCTACTCGCTGATCGATCAAAACGATACAGCAATTTACCGAATGTTCGTATAAATTGTGAATTTATCATGGGGCGTTAACGAACAAACAAACAAACGAACAAACAAAAAATTGATAGTAATAGCAGTTATGAAAATATTCGACCATTTACTGAAATAAATTTATATCCAAATTATTGTTTATTTTATTATTTTCCACCATCCATGCGTCACACATTGTAATTGACATTTAACTGTATTCAAAAAATGAAATTTTTCGCAATTTCACGAAAATCCTCGTGCTCGTGAAGAGGTGAAACGATTCGTAAAAACTAGACTGCGCAGTTTTATGCATTTTATGGGCAAAGTGCAAGACCGCGCGAAACGTATTTAATAGGACAAAATATATAAAACGTTCAAAGTATTATATATCGGTGGTTGCTAGGATATTTGAAAATTGGATAAAATAATTTTCTGTCTATGCTTCTATTTTTGAAAATTATACTCTTGAAAGTACGAATTCGCATAAAAATCGGTAATATTTTCCGTCAAGAACAATTTTCCTCGGAATCCAACGAATTTCTCGACCATAAAATCTGTTCTATTCGCAGCAAGCGACGCGCAGTCGAACGTGGATATTTTGGGCTCCATAGTCACCGCAGTAAAGGGTCTCCTGATCGGTTATCAAGGTGGCTACAACACGGAAACGAGCAAAATGACGAGGAACGACCTGGGATTGGCCTTCAGCTACCAGGACGTTGGTTTCCACTTCCGATGTACCTCGATACCGTACGAGTACGGACTTTCCCTCTTGTACAAAGGTTACAAATTTTCATTACATTCTATGATGACCGTAGATTGCAAATTTTGCGCATTCCCCTTATTTAACAAAACCGACTGCAGTGAAACTCCTAAATTGTTTAATTACATACTTGACATAATTTGACCCTTGAAACGTGAACATTTTTTTCTTGTATTTTTATATCTCTGTATCGTTTCTTTGTTATTGTCGGTAGAAAAATGTGAAAGCGAAGAAGGCTGATGTTTAAACACAAATTTTTGCAAACATTTATAACCTGTAGATGGCTGTAGATTTCTGTGTAATTTCATACTTTTCCATGAATATAAGCGAAGAAGCAGAATTTAAATGGAATATTATAACGAATACTCTTTTCAAAAGATATACATATCGCATCTTTTCACATCTTGTGTATATATTTTCACATGCAGGTTTCTTCTAAATGCATAAATATTCGCAGTCTACTATTTATAAGCTTTTTTTTTTAGTTTTTGTTTTTTTAGTTTTTAAAGTATATATAAATATAGCGAAGGTGCTGGTTCAATCTATTTTTGATTAAAAATTTTTAACACGTTTCTTCTTTGCCCGTGACTAGTTTTTAAACAGTGTATTATTAATCTTTTATATTGAACGTTGCAAAAGAAACGCGAATGAACGTAACAGATACGATGGTTAAAGTAAATGTAACGGTAATATAATTTCGTTGGCAATTTAGAGCGTAAAATTAATATGGATCTGGTTTAACACGCGAATGCACATTCAACTGATGTAATTAACAGAATTAATTCAACGTGTATAATCGGTTCAGTTTTGCCTTGATTAATATCGATGCGGTAGTTAATTGGCGCATCGGATCCTTTAAAAAATTAAAGAAGAAATACTTGGGATACATTTTCGAGTAACTTGAATCTTGTTTACAGACAATTTAAATGAAATATAAGTATCTATAAATTATTATAAACGAAACATAAATATCATTAATAATATTTCATATTTATCATAATATTAATTAATATTCGAAAAATATTTATCGCCACGGTGTACTGAAGATAACTATGAATTGATTATTCTCACGTATAATATTTCTATCGATCAACCAAATTTATTTTATTATTCATATTATTTGCTTTTAATTTATTCAACAAAATTTAAGTTCCCGTTAAATTCAATTTTAACTTTACTCTATTTTCCATGTCACAATTCCCTTCGTTAGATAGCCACGAAATTTTCCTCATTCACATTATCAAAATTTAAATTATTCATCAGCCAAGAATCGAAATTAATCGTAGAAAAGCTGTAACGCATTGCATCGTACAAAACACACAGTTGCCTCCCGAATACATTTTTTCTTTCCCACAAAATTAACAATATTTTCGAGAAGACAAATATTTCCAAGCTCCTAAGCAGCTTCGTTCCAACTAATCGATTTTTATCCTCGTTCTCTAAAACCAACAAAGTAGTTGCAAATTCAAAAATTCGTTCCTCTGACGATAATGACATTTCTCGTAAAGCAAATGGTTCCGTTAATTCATCGTGGTTTTCGGTTGACTGATGAGCGAACGACGCTTGCGTTAAAATATTGCGAATATCGTGCAAGCACTCGCAAAGGAACTTGTAGTCGGAGGAAATTGAACAAGGGGTTGCAGTTCCATTTCACTTGGATTATTCTCGAGAGAAAGCGAGCATCGCGAGGTATCATACTCGATAGCAGGTCATTTTTAATTACTTTTATGCCCCGAGGTTGTCCTTTACCGTAATCGAAAAGTGCTCATAGAAAACACTGCAAGTACGAAAATGGAAAAACTTTGATCTTTCAACGTAAAACGTTCTACGTACCAACGAGAATGCAATAATATAGAATTTAAATGCAATCTCCCTTTCTAAATAATTATTCATAGACAGCGAATTTTTATGTCAATTCACATTTTTCAGACTATATTAAGTTGTCCAAAAAGTGTCTTTCTTTTACAGATACGTCTTTTACAACGATGCATCTTTATACAAACATGAAACCTAATCTATCAAACGTTGTGATCTTTATGTTGATAGAAGAAAATGGATCATACGTAATTCGATAAAATAATATAAAACGAAAAATATCGTGCATCCATTATTTCCTTATAAAACGGAAGAAACTTTTAATAGTTGAACAAGTGAAATCTCGCTACGAATTCATTTTACCTATCAAGTGTTATAGAAAGCGCTATACTTTGGGTATTTCATGTATCTTTTCGTTGTTATGTATATTTTGTAAAATTCTGCGCTTTTGAATTTCTCAAACAAACGCAGAAAAATTCGCGGTCCTGTTGTTAGCAATTACGAAAGACGGTGTCGCAACGTCCTCTCCATAGACAAAGATATAGCAGACAATAAAAGATATTAGTTGATTGTTTCTTGGCCATCGCCTATGTCGTCTATCCAAACATGTTGAGAATTGTGGATTTTAATCGCCGAAATAAAAGTAAAGGAACACTAAGATTACACTTGGAATTCGTATTAAAATAGTTTTAGATTTATTTAATAAAGGATTCCCAGGATCTTCGTCGATATACATTTGCACGCGTCTCAGCACTCTCTTTGTCTCAGCATCTTTCATACCACGCTGCCAATGGAACAGTTGCATTCGTCTGTTTTTCGAGACGCTGTGCACACACATACTTCCGCACACTCATATTCACGTACGTGTGTCACTACTACGCGGCTAATCTAGTGTAGCACACAAAATTATACATATCTCAATAAAACGAACGAAACATCTAATTTTAGGACAATAATTGAAGGACAAAAGCGATCTTTTTTCGATAAAAAGTAGTATCTGCAAAGTGTTCATCTTGAAATGTTCTGGCTACAATTTTTATCAAATTTCATTAATTTCGTCGTTTTCGAGGAAACGTTCCAAGAGGAAAATAAGTTCAATGAAAATTGATTATTTTATCAAAAGAACAGTCGATCCTTTCGACGTGGACGATCATATTCCACTTACGAATCAATGGAAGCTGTTGAGCGCTGATGAGAAATTTTTTAAAATAAACATCAGTTTTCTCTTTTTTCTTGCAAAGTGGATAATCGAAAATCCTCGTTGGACGAATGTGTACAAACGTGGACAAATCGCGGACAATCATATCCCACTCACAAAATCGATGAAAAATATTCACGGCTGGATGCTGATGTCAAATTTTTCAATTCCATCGTACCTTTTTTTTTTTTCTCTCAAAATGAACCAACGAATATTGTCCATTTTTTTTTATAAAAAATTGCGTTTGGAGACGTCAACTTGGCAGACCCGTGATCCCGTCTACAGTAAATGTTGCCCGCTCAGAAAATACACATAATTTCGCCATGGAAATTCAAGATCATGCGTCGCACACGACTGAAAGGTCCGTTCGTTGTAACGAACAATCGTCCATCGGAAATGATACAATGCGTCACGTTGGCAAACATCGTCAGTTTTTGTATCGGTTGATGTTACCGCAATATTGTCGTAGTATTGTTGTGTTGTATAGGATTGTGTTACCAGATTGAGGTAGGTTCGGGGTTAGATTTCGGCCGCTGTGTCGTGAGACGTTCGCCTACGCTCGTATACCAGCTCCACACACATTCTAATTTATATTAAGTTGTCCGAAATGTTTCTTTCGTTTTATAAGGAAATAATAGACGCGCAATATTTTTTCTTTTATATTAATTTATTGAATTATGCGCGAATATAATAATAGAAATAGAAGGAAATGGATCAATAAAATAATATAAAACAGAAATTGTTGTTCATCTATTATCGCCTTATGAAACGAAAGAAACTTTTCCGACAACCTGATATTTTCCCAATGAGACGTTTGCGATAGCCGAGATCACTTTTGTTGGATTCTTCCATTTAGAAGTTTTATCATGTGGTGAACCATACTCGGGAGCGGTGGTGGCCTAAATGCTACACACTGCAGCTTAATTCTTACTTGGTCTGATAGAGTCCGCTAAGCGGTTAAAAGTTGCAAATAAAAGATTAACAAGGGAAGAGGAGGATTCCCAAGCCGAAAATTCCAAAAATTATGATACTTTGGGGATGTGTAAGGGATATATATATATATAGACTATGGAATTTCGTTTTGCTGGCCAAACGACTTTATGGGGGTGAAACCCAGCCTCGAAAATCCGGTTAGTTTATGATTTTCCGTTGTAATTCGCGAACTCTGGGAGATAGAAAAAACGTTTTCAGGCAAAAGTTACTTCTTTTAATTGGGACTATCGTTTAAAGTAAAAGATTTGTTAATTTCGTAGCTAGTTATGACGCAAAGTCGAGAAATAGCTGAATTTCCAGAGTGTGAATTTATGAATCCATACAGTGAATTTAGGCAGAAGGAAAAATTTCGCGATATTATGACTATATATCGTCTACATATGCCGAAAGTTTCATAATTTCTGGAATTTGCGAGCTGGGCATCTTCCTTTGTAAATGATACAGGCTCAATCGGATTTCATTTTCTTTGGAACGTAGCTCGTAGGTATTTTAATTATACGATATAATGTCTTTTCAGATGTACCTTCCTTTTATAGTGAATTACATTTTTCTTTACAAACTAGAACACACACATACACACACATATATATACATCAACTAAAAAGTGAGAAATCATTATATTTGCCAACTGTTTTAAAATACCTAAGTGGAACGAACAACATGTCGTCAGAAAGTTTTATCATCCTTTTTATTTATTTTCCAATGGATTCATACTCGTGAACTTTTTAACCAACTCTCACGATAAAATTGTAAGTTTACGCTTGCCCGTATAAGCTCTCCCCTGAGGACCGAAGGGTTTATTGGGATTTATTAAACGTTATAGGTGGGATTCTGGATATGTTTTTGCTGTTAAACGAGAATCCTCCCTTGGTAGAAATTTCGAAATTTCTTGTCCATTATCTGTTGCGTGGCCGGTAAATTTCGACCTACGTCACAAGTTCTCGAAAGCTTCTGCACCGAGTAGACAATCCACGAGACACGGTGTTCAAGTTGATAGCTTTGCAATGCTCTGATGGCCTTTATTGACGAAGGATTATCAAGTTTAATCGTTAAATATTGAAATTTATACCTTGTTCCCCTGGACTAAGATGAAACAATAACATTAGCTTCCTTGTTTGCTATCGTTTCTCGGAAATTCGATCTCTCTCGATTACTTTCTAATCCATGCTATTGTAATGGAAAAGTATTATTCGATCTTATGGTAAACACCAAGGCGATTGACTTATCTTTAAAGCGAAATTTTCCGGAAAATGGTTACAGACTTTAGCTTTCTCGTTTCTCAAGCTCTTGACGACGGTTAGTGGGATTTGTCGCACTCTCAAACGTCGCTACATTATCGCTAGATCGTAGAAAATTAGATCCATAAGGAATACGATCGTTTGTTGCGTCAAAGTCGCACGGTAGCAGTTGACACGAAATTATAACAATCCGATCGAGTATAAAAATCGAGCAAGGGAACGATTACTTGTAACTTTTTCATTTTTAACTTATTCGGCGGTTTAATTTCGAAAATAGGAAACAGAGCAATGTTTCCCTAGGCAATTTTTCCTTCGAAATTTGAACAAACAGTAGCAGGGACAGCAACAACGTAATTCGTATTCAATGTTTGCTAAAACTGTACGCTCCTCGATATGAAAATACGGGGGAGGAAAGCAAAACACGAATTCTGGGAAAATCCTCTTGCGACGGAAATTCCATCAAAATGTTAAACAATCGTATTGAAGAACTGACGGATTTTAGAGTGATTTCGAAACGATATAAATATTTCTCATAATCAACGATGAATTATCGTTAGAATTTTCGATTTTCTAACGTTTCTTGAATCCCCAATAAAATTCTTTCATGCGTACGACATTTTTCTATATACGTGCGACAAAAAAACTTCCCCATACTTTGTCCCTTTCTATTCTATTAAATAATAATAATAATATAAAAATAAATCCATTACGTAATATCATATTTCGAACGTTAAATTTAAACGATCAATTTTTCTCGTTCACGTTTCACAACTGTTTTTATTTTTCATATTTTTTACGCCTTTTTAAATTACGCTATTTCACAGTTTCCAGCTGTAGCGTAAGATGTAAATGGACGACGATGGCCAGCGTCGTTCTGATACCACGCTCTTCATAGTTGCCATGCATATTTTATAATCCGACGTGTTTACGCTTCACACGCCACTAATTTGTAATTACGGATCTATCAGCAAGAAAATAAACGATCGGACACTGGCTGGAAATAATCCTGATTTAACGACTGTTCGCACGGCTATACGTGCTAGCAACGAGACACGAAAGCTCGAGTTTTTCTTCTACCCTTCTCGTTTCGTTCGTTTCGTTAACGTGAAATTTTTCTTTGCGTCGATGGTGAAAGAACTTTGGGACCGATGAATCTGACGGCATGGAAAATCCTTTTTCCTCTTTACACCGTGGATTTCTATCGATTTTCCTGCTTTCACGACTAGCTGTGTGAATACATCAAAGTGCTTCAAATATGAAAAAGCATAGCAAGCACATATGCTTTCGTTATCGATTTTTACGTAACTAGAATCTTTCCTGATGTGTTTAGTCAAAGGATCTGGTTGAGAGTTTATCTTACGTAGTGGGTTGCGTAATGAGAAACTGAAAGGAAATATTAAACAGTGTAACAAATTCTCTTCTGCGGAAGAGCATCAAAGCTCGCGTTTCTGATAACTGAAGATAAAGAGCCACGCGAGAAAATTGTATTATCCTGCTTCTGTGTTGGCAAATTTATTAATCTAAAAGTCCAGAAATTTACAAATCCATCTAATCTGCTAATATGACTAATCTCCTGATTCTACCGATCCACGAGTCGATTAATTTATAAATCTACAGATTACTAAATTCTCGAATTTTGTTTGCGAATCTGCTGTTCTCTAAATCTTTTCCTAAATTCTACAAATCTGTAGATCTCAAAATTTCGAAATACCAGAACCTCTAAACCTATAAAGTGTACAGATCTACGAATCTATGAATCTGTAAGTCTACGAATCTGTAGATCTGTAAATTTCTCAATCTAAATGTAAAAAATTAGCGAACCGACAGATCTATACGAATGTTAATTAAAATGTGAAAAAAAAAAAGAAAGAAAGAAAGTATCTTCAGCCGATAGAAACGACGAAATAAACGATGTTTCTGTAATTTTTCAAGTAAACTCGGATTGGGACGCGGCAATCAACGGTATTCTAGCGAGAAGCGGTGGAATCCAGAAATGGACGCTAGGCGCCGCGGCGAAATGTAACATCGACGAAGGATCGACGTTCCGTTGTAAATTCAACACCGATCTTCAACTGGGTTTGAGTTTGCAGCAGAAACTCGACGAGAACGCCACGTTAAGTTTGTCATTTAACATCGATTGTGCGAATGTGACGAGAGGCGGACACAAAGTTGGCTTGGCTTTCGAAATCGAAGCGTGAACAACCAATTGTCGACGTTTCGAATTGTCTTTTGTAAGAACGCTCTTTGATGTCTATTTTTTTTCTTTCATTTTATTTTTTCCAACTTTTCGAGTCTGCTTGTTTCTCGCCTAATGTATTGTGACTGTTCGTATTAAACGTCCGATATTGTTATTAAAGTAGCACTTTCACTTAACTGTGTTGCAATTTATTCGAACTTTCAGATACTTTGTTTTATCAATTAAAGTCGTAACAACTCGTAGAATTATTAACGTTTACTATCTTTTTCTTTATTAAAACAACGTGCGCGTATATTTTCGTTTTTACTAAAAACTCGAGTACGCCGAGGCTTTTAGCAAGTTGTTGTTTATGAGATGATCATTTCTTTTTTTTTTTTTTTTTTTTTTAGGAGGTATAGTAATTGAAAAATTATTTGAAAATAAAGGTGTAACAGGTATTACGATTTGTGTTATTATTATGCTGTATTTTAATACACAGTGGCTGTAGAAAATATGTGCAAAAAGAAGAAGATTTGAAATTTGGATAAATACAAATAAAAATAGCGATATTTTCAGCTCTGAAACCGAAGAAGAGAAGAGAAGATTACGGTGAAATTGGGGATGAATGACCCTCTTGCTTCCAAGTGTTATGGCTACTATTAGAAAGAGGATTTACGATTAGATAACTTGAGCTACAAACAGAATATAATGCAATGTAGTTCGATGTATTAACAAAATTTGATTTAGCAGTAGAAAAAATATACAAGACATAAAATCCATAAATAATTTAGGAAATTTTACATATGATCTACATTGCATCGCATTCTCTGTAACTGACCTTGTATTATTGGTTTCGAAATATATTTATGAAATTATAAATAATAATCATGAAAAGAGGGAGGGTTCTATTATCTGAAAATTCCCTCATCGGGAGATTTATATCTCCACATTAACCCGGATACTGCAGGTTACAATGTACTTAACACTAGAACTACCCCACCAGTCAAATTGACTGGTTTTACAATTTTATTTTAAAATTCCCACTTTATGTTATATTTTTCCCCGCAATGATGCAATGACATTCGCAACGACAACTAAAAAAATAATATAATGAATTTTATTTTCTTTTTCATGTATTCAAATTGAAAATAATTTTGTATCAAGGCTACTTATACCAATAAAATGACTAGTGCTTGTCAAAGTGTAAAAGGGTTTACAATCTGTTCATCGAACCCCGATTAATCAGTTTCCTCGTTTTCTACAACTTGCCACGCGTTTTTCAAATTTTTACCGCGTATTATTCGATATGACGATATCGGTTATCAGGAAAATTCCGGGTCGATCGCTAGAAATACCACAGCAGTCAAAATGACTGGTTCTACAATTTTATAAACGTGTCAACCCTCGTTTAGGGATCGTAGTCCCAGATGGATTAATAACGTTGAGGTTGAGGTTGTCTGACTGAAGAACGAGTGGATGAATTTGTAATAGAAAAGTATATTGAAATAATTAAAGGTATACGTATAAGTATAATGTATAAGTTTATGCTGATTCAGATCCTTACTCTCTTAGTGTTACTAGACAGTGGAATGATAGAGAGCACGTTCATCTATTTATAGCAAAAGGACATTATCAAAAAGGTTAAGCTTATAACTTGGGCTAGAGGCTACAGGGAACATAAATAGAAATCTGTTTATTACTTCTTTTGTTCCTAGACCTTGCAACCCAAAACATAATGTATACTCGAATACAATAACATGCACCGCTCCTTATTTAGAATGTTTCTGAGTAATAGCAGTCTCCGGGTCACAGATATACACAAATAAAGATGTAGAGTTTTTCTTCAAGTAGTTATTTCAACAAATAATACGAAAAATGTACTACACAACATGGAATTGCTTGTGTAAGAAAGTAATAAATCAATAAATTTAAAAATATTTTATTATTACGAATTTTTTGAAGACCAGTGATTTTCACTGGTTTTGGTAGAAATAGCTTCGTGTTAACTATCGGTAGTTCTAGTGTTAGGACTTCCTTATATCCCTATCCAATTCCACGAAATACACGACAGAATTTAGGTATTAACGTCTGAAACTTCAAAAACGTTACGACCCTTGGAAACAGTGTGCGTGAACTTCAATAACATTCCGAACTTCCCCAACAACCTAACGTGTATTGGATTAATATAGGAGAGTGGATCGATAAGTAAGTTACAGCTTGCCGATAACTTTCATTCGAAAAAAAGATATACAGTTACCGTTGCTGCTGATATGGATGAAACATTGTTTCGCGTGGTAAAACGAATACAGCATCGTTCTACATCGTGAACACCTATCATGTTTCAGTTCGTCTACATCGATTAACAATACTATATCACCCACTGTATCATCGATGTATATTAACATTCGTTAAATGTTTAAGAACGTAATTTGATTCACGCAAAGTATGGTAAACTCGGATTTTGCGTAACTTGTGATATAATTTCGTTTATATCGAGTTAACACTGTCTCTTATTACGCTAGTCTTGCTTAGAGGAGATATATATCTACTATGCGTACAGTTTGAGTCACAAAATGCAGAGCGTGATGCACAGGTCATTGAAAAGAAGTGGACGATGATTATTACAACTTCCGATGCTGGACGTCGAGATAACGAAGGAAATCTACGATACGAAGGAAATCTCAAGAAAAGTCGTTCGACGTTTGTTTCTCGAATTTATAATTCCAATACGAACACTAATCTACAGTGTGTTTATCCGTGAACAGTTGAATATCTCTAAAATTATAGAAAATACGAAAAAAAGAAAAATGTTTCGGACGAAAGCTGATGCTTATGAGCTGATATTTGCACGATCTTGAAGCAACCCTCGTTTTAATTTTTTAAACGCATCTCTTTTATTACACATTCTCGTGACTGACGTCAGAACATTTCCAAAATACCGCGTACGTACGTATGTATTTTCTACAGGACAATTTCGAGAGATGAAACGACAGAGTTACCGTGTCAACGGCGTTAGCATTACTCGATGTACACAGCGTGGAGAAGAGGCGATTTTACGCGTGTAATGTAACGCGTTGCAACGTGTGCAGAATAATCCAGTATGACGATCCACAAATGAGTGGGATTCGCGTAAATGCGATTCTCGATCCTGCGGGTTTCCTTCCGACATTTTTCGACCATTGTTGTTGCTATCGTTCCGCGTGCGTCTATAATTCCAGTGTACAATTTGTTTGCGTTGTACATCAGATATAATATTAATGCCGTGGCATGGCTTTGTCGTCTCGTATCTCGATATTATCTTGTGCAAAATGTTCTGACGTCAGCTACAAGACAAACGACACAAAGAATAAGAGAGATCCATTTAAAAACTTAAACGTAATGTCCATAGGGCATTTCAGAGCCACTTCGAGATCGTATAAATAAGAGCACGATAGGCGCTCTTTCATGACTTTCGTTTGAATCATTTCTTCGTGTGTTTTATATTAGGTTGTTCGAAAAATGTCTTTCTTTTACAGACACGTCTTTTACAACGACGCATCTTTATACAAACATGAAATCTAATCTGTCGAACGTTGTGATGCTTATTTTGATAGAAGAAAATGGATCATACGTAATTCGATAAAATAATATAAAACAGAAAATGTTGTGCATCCATTATTTCCTTATAAAACGAAAGAAACTTTTCAGACGACCAAATAGTTTCCCAGATATCCTAACTGCTCGATAAACGAACGGCAATGAAGAAATACGAGGTTCTCAAATATTAAAACGGATTTAAAAACTTGAATGTGAGGATCACTGGGCATTTCAGGGCCACATCGAGATCGCATAAATAACAGCACGATACACGTCCCTTCATACGCTACTATATTCGTTTCAATCATTTTTTCGTATGTTTTATAGTTTTTCAGATATCCTAACGGTTCACAGATAATCAGCGTGACAGTAGAGAAATACGAGGTTCTCGGATATTAAAACGAATTGACGATTTCCACGATGTCTGTTCGAGCAAATAAAATTTA
Source organism: Bombus sibiricus (assembly GCA_014737505.1). Classification (NCBI taxonomy): domain Eukaryota; kingdom Metazoa; phylum Arthropoda; class Insecta; order Hymenoptera; family Apidae; genus Bombus; species Bombus sibiricus. The sequence goes on from JACXIM010000050.1 coordinate 2,895,453, forward strand.
ACAATGAGAGAAGAGATCGTTCTACTATCCGAGAGTTCCATTATCCGAACATTTTCATCCCTCTGTTGGCATCTGACACGGGAGACATATTACAGTCGGATGAATTCGTCACGGTGCGAACTACAACCTACCTACCTGAACAAAAACACGCAATTCCGTACAAAAAGAAAACAAAGAAACAAAGTTTCAGCTGAAAATTTCGAAAGCACATCCATCTAGAAAAGATTTACGACCAATGATTAATAATTGCGCGCGAAACTTCAAATGGGCACCGGGTATTTTCAGGATGACACGTTTCTTTTTTCTTTTTTTTTTTTTATTATTTAATTTCTACTTCACAATTTGTCCAGCTGGACATTTGGTAAATTTTTCTAACCTAATTTCTAAATAACACGTGGATGGTTACCCCCAGCGGGATACCATCTTCGAGTTTGTCTATTTTATTTCCTTATTGAGGTCAGTGGGGTGTTTTCTCTTTAGTCTTCTTTGTAGAATTTTTTTTTTATTAATTTGCACTTTACAATTTGTCCAGCTGGACATTTGGTAAATTTTTTTAACCTAATTTCTAAATAACACGTGGATGGTTACCCTCAGCGGGATACCATCTTCGAGTTTGACTATTTTATTTCCTTATTCAGGTCAGTGGGGTGTTTTCTTTTTAGTCTTCTTTGTAGAATTTTTTTTTTATTAATTTGCACTTTACAATTTGTCCAGCTGGATATTTGGTAAATTTTTCTAACCTAATTTCTAAATAACACGTGGATGGTTACCCCCAGCGGGATACCATCTTTAAATTTGTTTATTTTATTTCCTTATTGAGGTCAGTGGGGTGTTTTCTCTTTAGTCTTCTTTGTAGAATTTTTTTTTTATTAATTTGCACTTTACAATTTGTCCAGCTGGACATTTGGTAAATTTTTCTAACCTAATTTCTAAATAACACGTGGATGGTTACCCCCAGCGGGATACCATCTTCGAGTTTGACTATTTTATTTCCTTATTCAGGTCAGTGGGGTGTTTTCTTTTTAGTCTTCTTTGTGGAATTTTTTTTTTTATTAATTTGTACTTTACAATTTGTCCAGCTGGACATTTGGTAAATTTTTCTAACCTAATTGCTAAATAACACGTGGATGGCTACCCCCAGTGGGATACCATCTTCGAGTTTGACCATTTTATTTCTTTAGTGAGGTCAGTGGGGTGTAGGATGACACGTATCTCGTAATCTTCTCAAATTAGCTGCGAATTTTGCTAATATAAAATCACGACGTTTCGTTATAACTCCAACGAGATATCCAAATGTTTTACGCGACAGACACATCTATAATACCTTCGTGAACATATAAAATTTATCGACAACCGTATCACCAGATGTTATCGCAAATCGCAAGATTTAATTTTAGGATCGCACGTGATATGCATTTCACGGAAATGCCACGCATAAAACCAGAGCGAAGAAGAAGAAGATACTCGAAGCACGCTTATCAAAATTCCATTTGAATACAACGCCGTAGCGTTCTCCTTTCTCGTTAACAGCTATTTCGCGAGATCTTGATCACGCGAAGCGCGCCTCGTTGTTAGCCCGATGTAACGAACAGAGTATAATAGTCGATGCCAACCCGCAGTTTTACAAACGCCGGCTACGCAACGATTTTTGTTCACGGTGCACGTGCACGTTGCTGAAGTGTATCACGTAGCGGCGTCGTATTTCACTTGGCTGTTGGCAACAGAACCAGAAATTAATGAAACCGGACCGTTATTGATCTTGTTGCTAACACGTAGTTCCATTGTTTTAACGAGAGAGCATCTTGTCCGCGCTTTTCACCGGCACCGATGAAAATTTGCCAACTTAAAGGGAAACGTTCGATCCCACGGCGTCCATTCTATCAACAGAATTGCGGACGATTTGTGCCGGATCGCTTGGTTTACGTTTTTATGAGGTTTTACGAGGGACGTTTTATGAGAAGGCCGACGGTTATTTGATCCTTAAACGTACAACGTTAACAATCGCTGGCGTATCTACTAGATTTTCTAATAAATCGTTTGCTAAAATTGGCTCGTTTCCATAAGTGTTTCCTTATAATCAACGATATTAATTTATCAACCTTCGAGACACGAGAGTTACAGCTTTAAAATAGCAGCGTAAAAGAGTTTATGATAAATGGAAGATGAAAATAGGGGTGAAAGTTTCTCGTAGAAAGTCGTAACAGGTGGCAGGAAATGGATATTTTATGAGAAATCAAGAAGACGGAAAGATTGTCGATAAATCTTGAACAGACTATAACAGAGAAAAATGGATGTTCTGTATATAAAAAGTTTGGACACAAAAACACGTGCCCTATTATCATACTTTCCAGGATAGATGGCCATAAGAGAAACGTTGCAGCAAACAAGCTTACGATAAAGCTCATCAATTAACTGTAAGTGACGCGAAGAGACCCGTTTATAGCTTATTAAAATTTAAATTACAAACGATAACGTCTACAGTGATAAGACTTTCATTATCGTGGCGTATTTTCGATCTATTTGATGCATATTTTATACGTACGTATTCCTCGTATACGTTACTATACCTTTATGTTTCCTTTTTAATTCAATCATCAAATTGATAAAATTCGCTTTTTATCGGTAAAACCATTTAATCCGCGTTTGTTTGTACTATACTGTTTGTTTGTACTCAATGAAAATGCATTACTATCAAAGAAATTTGCACAAATTTCCGTGGTTTTTGTTACGAGTCTGTCGATCGTTTTACCATCCTTTATTCGTTAACAACAGCGGTATCGTTTTACTCGAATGAAAAGTTCAGCGTGTCTCACGCTGGAAACAGTACACGTGGCAGGGAAGGTATTAAACTGTCGATATTGCTGCAGCAGACGCTTTTGCGCGGCGTGTGACACGGCACATTCGACGATGCTTTGGCAAATTAATGCGAGCCACAGAAACGCAATACGTACGTATACACGTTGGCTACGTGCTAATTAATTAGTGTGTAGAGTATAGCAGAGCCAAGTATAGCAGAGCCGCCTACTATTCGAATATTTTGTTATGCGAACGTTCGACGTGTACGTTGGAAAGAGCCGCTCTATCCACCAAGCATCGCTTCGTGTGTTAAACGCGTTGATCCTAACGTCATTGTGAAGTAACGTGCACCTGTCCGCGAAACAGCGGCCAGTCGTTTCCGTCGCTGCGCGTTTCCGTCACGAAAACTGGCGTTAAAGCCGAATTTACGCTCTTTCACTTGGCAACAACACGGCGGATGAACACCGCTTTCATTCTTGTTTCATGCGCGGATGAAACCAGATGAAAGCAACGTTCATCCGCCGTGTTCATGCAAAGCGAAATGGTGTAAACTCGGCTTGAAATTGTCAGTAGCGAGGCGAGTACGAACGACGTCGCAGCTGTAAACGAATGTAGCGATGTAGGGTGTAAGCATCTTGCACGTCGCTCGACACTTTAGTAGCGACGCAAAATCTATCTTACTGATCGCTTCTTAGACTTGTAGCGGCACGTGAGCTAGAGGGCAATTCAAATCATGTTGTTTTGCCTCGGAGTAGCAGTATCGTTAGAAAACACGTAATGTATGTAGTATTAAAATATGGTCTAGAGCAAGGACAAGAAAGGATGGTTTATTTGAAGTTAAGTTTAGTTTTATCCGTACAAGCAATAGCCAAAACAAAAACTGATTACAATCTCTTCGTACGTCTTACCCAAACACTGGGCTTCCAACTTCTGTCTTCTCAGGTCAAAAATTGCTGACCCTCGACCCTCGCATCCTTCTCCCACTCCTTTACTCATTTAGCTTTGACGTCACCAACTCTTACTTACACTCTCTCTCTCTCTCTTTCTCTTTCTCTCTTCCCCAGCACTCTTACGACTCTTAGTTTATAACTTAAATATATAATAGACCAAGCGTATAGCCCCCTTTTATCCATACTATATGTAATAATAAATAAACTGCGGGCTAAACAATGTCGCTGCTACGTGCAACCCTCAAACACAGACGAATTTGAGTTTTCCGACTCTGCCCCGACCGGTATAAATAAACGGACGCGATCGTAAGGATTATAGTATCTAGCAGTTATCGACCAGTATGTACGAGTATCTTTCAGCGCTCTAATCAGCGAGTATATTAACGATTATGCAGTGTTTTAGCGAATCCGTTAGTACGAGCGTCTTAACGACATTATCTGTATTTATTTATTAATTATTTTAAATACACTTGACGGTTTCAACAACGAGCAATCTCGTCTTATAAATCTCACGATCAACCATCCTCTACATAGTCTACAGACTGTACACTGGCGTGGACGTATCGCCGCGTTTAATGGACTACGCTTACGTTCTTACGAAGCGACGCTTCTTTTCAACCAACGTTAGCACATGCATCGTCGTACGCGTTAGAGCGTGAACGGCGAATGCAAATGAGAATGTAATGGACCCTCTCGCGTCGACAATTTCTATAGTTTGGCGCGCCAAAAAGGTACGGAGCCCTCTGATGTTAAAGCAAATTCATCGTCTCTTTGATCTCTATTTGAACGAATGAAAGTTAATATCAGGAAAGTGATTGTTCTAGTATTGGAAAGTTCCATCAAATAGTTTCCCTGTTAGTTGGCATATCGAAGGCTCTATCAATTGTATATTAAGCTCCGTGTAGAGTTTGGTAATATCGTCACGTAACTACAGACGTTTAATACCGTGAAGATGAAATGCATGGAATTTGATAAGAGAAAAAAAAAAGAAAAAAGGATCGTTTCATTAGAAAATATGACGATTGTAAGTAACGACTTACTCTGTGTCGTGGAACCGCCGGCATACTGCTGGTCCTTCCGCGATATTGCTTTGGTCCTGGAGCTCGGGATCCTGACGCTGAACCGGCTGTACCAGCTGGACTAGTTGGACTTGGTCCGCCTGGGCTCGTGCCTGGACTCAAGTGAGACGAAGAGGACGCTGTTCCAGGACTTATGGCCGGAGTTCTTGTGGGACTCCTCGGTGAGGGCGATAAATGACCCCAAGGGCCGGTTTCTGCTTGTAGAAACCTATAGTGGGGCGAGGAGAATTTAATGAGAGATTTTAATTATAGGTTTCGATAGTAAGATAGGTGTAAGTTGTTGCATTTAGATGATAATGAGAAAGCAGAAGCGATAGAAAGATATCTTTACGCAGCATGATGATGGAAAATAAAGAAAGTTTCTACTTCGTTGATACCGAAAGAAATACGATAAATAAACAGAGAGGGAAGCAAGTTGTTGCTGAAATACCATTAATAATACAGAGAAATTTATCACTTTATTTTAAATACTGTTATTTTGCTTCACTGGCGACACTTTCAATTATTCGAGCGCAAATTACTAACTCGCATATGTTTGCGACAACACTGTTTGCGATCGAATTCCAACGGGGACTACTTTGCTCCATCAGCGATCACACGGTGCCATTTTTCCAGCGGTTTCAAACGCCTAGCGTTGTTGCAGAAAATCGTAACCTACGGTAACGTGACAGGATATTTTTCCTTAAAGTCGGATTGTACGCAGAAGGCTGTGTGATTCGCTCGTCCTTAATTTTGTCTAAGGATTAAAGAGCTAAATTTAGCGAATTTCTAACTTCGCGTAGCGTATACCGCGCGTACCGTCGAAACCAGTGAAAATTTAACTGGAGTTTCTAACAAGTAGAAAGTAACAGCATTGTACGTGCAAATATCTACTTCTTGTGGTCATTGTACGTATCTACGTGTATTTGTATCGTTGAGGATTTTTCACTGCTTGAACATGTCATATGTTAGTGTTAAACTATTTTAAACTACTTGACGCGATATTAAATGAAATTCGATGCAGTTTTCTTTGGTACAGTTATAAATGCTATCTGCAATTTTTATTAGGATTCAATAGCCAAATTTGCATACAGTCTACGATAGAAAAATTTGATTTTAGGCTACAACATATTGTACGCCAAATTGATACATGTTCTATTATGTTAAAGTGGGAAGATTAATACGTAAAAAATTCGTTCAATTCATGTTACGTATGAACTTTTTATACAGCCATTATTATAGTGCTGTAAATTAAAATTCCTATTCGGTTATTTTGTATAAACAGGTCAATGTATAAAAAGCTGCGAGTAGCTTTAAAGAGTTTCGGATAATTTGAAAGTTTTCAAAGTTGAAAGTAATTAAGAAAGTAATTACACGAGCGATTGCAAAGACGCAGCCGTATAAAAAGTTCGGATTAAAAACAGAACTGAACAGAAGAATATTTAGATGCAGAAACTTAACTGTATGATACTGTGGTGTAAAAAAGGGCCAACTAGTTTCCTCCAAAAAAAAAAAAGAAAAAAGAAAAAGAAACAAAAAATGGAAAATAAATAGAAAAGATTATTTGAAACATTCTCTTACACGTAAACGCAACATATTTTATTTAAAAAAATCATCGATATCTACATCGTGTTATTATTATTTCTCACGTAGAAACTATTCGTTATTTAAAATTTTATACATAAAGGCAATGAAATTGAATAATAAACAGTATCAATATTTATCAGATTTTATGTTTACTTTGATTAAATATTAATGGACTTATCGATATTAATAATATTTTACTGGATGAGTTGATTTCATTTAAATAATTGCTGAACAAATTATGCCAATGAATTATTTGTTAAATTATTAGGCGAAATAATTCATTGAATGATAATCTGAAAATAAAAGAAGCACAACTGAAACGGTATAGTATGTTATTTTATTTATTTACTCTTTTATACATTCCTCCAATGTATCAAAGAATGCATTAATGCATAATTAATTTACTTATAACAATCGTTGATTTGTAATTTTTGGACTGGAAAGAAAAAGGGTAAACGATTACTTATAGTACCGTTTTCATAAACAAGATATTGTAAATGAATTAAACGAAACTGCAATTACAACGAGTTGAATAAAATTCATAATTTCCGAAAGGTTTCATTACGTTCACAGTGATAGCATCAAAAGAGGCCATTACCAATACGCAAAACCTGTCCATCTCTATTTTAGCCCATTTTCCAACAATGTTTGCTCAATTCCGATCCAGAATTCAAAGCCCTACGCGATAATAATTTTTTAACTGAAACTTATATTATAAACTTGGTAATTTATTTATGCTCTTTCTAGCAGAAAAGGTAGCTCTTTTAATATACCGATGAACATTCGTATTAAGCCCTCGGGCACCGATTTAATTCGAAGAAATTTTCCATGCGAATTTGAATATTTTCCACGAATGTTCTACCGATACATCACACGCACGAATAAATCGACAGATTTAAAAAGGGCGATTTATTTAAAAACGTAAACAAGATTAATATCTTTCACGAATTTCCTCAAGTAGATGTAAATGTGATTTTTACATAGCGTAAAGAAACGGTCGCGAGCTATTCGTCGTAAACGAGGAGTCCAATTTCACAAAAAACGAACGAGCGAATATTTCTCTAACGAGCCATCGAGATATCGTCTTTAGAACAGGTCGTGCAGTTAACACAATTCGTTTTTTACAGATCCTGAGTAGGATTGCCAACTTGAACTCTCAGGTTTCATCCAAACAATGTTAAAAAAAAAAAAAGAAAAAAGTAGACAGGAGCAAGGCAAACGTATCGCAATATATTTTTTGTAATTAAATTGCGACAAGTTCGAAGTCCAGGTTCTCTTCGTTGAAATTACATTCGTAAACTTTCTTTATGGTTGAGTTGTCAAACGTTTGTTCAGATACGACAAAATCTTTGCGTCGCTTGTTCAAGAGTAAAAGTTCTGCCCTAATTCTTATAACAGTATCGAGAAGTTTCAACTGCATTCAGTTTCTTGCTTCTGTTTTAACGAAGTATACGAGAGAAAAAAAACCTCTCAGCTGTAGCATTGCTTACCGAGGCCATTAGACAAGTAGTGAGGGCAAATGTAGCTAATATCTGCTACGTCATTGTTATTCATATTCATAGCAAAAAGAAATTAGCTTTGCGATTGTAGCCAATGAAATTATCAAAAGAAAAAAAAAAGAAATGTTTCAAAGGATTGGAGAAAAGAGGCAAACAAAATTTCTCAGCGCCAGTCAAGTTGAAGAGAAGCCAGATTTCCGGAATTTGGGTGTAAAAAACGCCAAGTTGGTAATCCCGATCTCGAACTTTCTAACTAGGAAAACTTTTCTGCCAACAAGTAACGTAGCCAAAGGAACAAATCGACTTATCCCTTCGGACGCTTACCTGTGCAAGTCAGGAGTCGGCCTGGCCACCGCTATGCTAGAGCTACGACGTCTGGATGGAGTCGGCGACTTTGGACCATCGACGCTCGAGTGTCCTTGGGATCCTGTGAAAGAGGTGCGATGCAGACGAACCTCCACCTCGCTGCTTCTCCTCTGAAACGCCCTTTTGCTCCATCGTCTGCTCTTCGAGTCGGAGTTCGAGGCCTCCTGTTTTCTGAAAGGACCACTTTCAGTTAGCGCGAAACGTAATTCAATTGGCCTGCTATTTTCGCAGCGCGCGCACCAAGCTCGTTTCTACCAGGCCTGGTCCAAGCGATCGTAGACGTCGTTTTTCACTTGTGCGAAATCGAGATAATCTTAGCGGTCACATTCATCATCGAGACTTGACGTTTCGTGGCTGAAAGACGTTCGAACATTGCGACGGAAAACGAGCAGAAACCTTCGGTGTTTCCCGATGGAACTTTAGACGATGTTGCGTTCTGTTGATAGCATTCAAAGTTAGGTGACACGATTAAAATTAGCGGCGAAGTTTGCCCGCTGTATTCCTAAAGTTCATGGTAACGTTGTTTCCTGGGTAATATTATTTTCTTTGTTTGCGATTAATATTAAAGTTTGTTATTTATCGTTGTCAGCGCTTGACAGTGAGCAAGGATAAAGGAGCGTCGAGTCCTTGTTTCGTCGCTTCTAACGTCGCGCTGAATTGTCCAGGAATCTTGTAGTCAAATATTGGCAAAGTGTAAATGCTTCCTCTTGGCGTAACTGCAACTTGTGTGGTTCCTAGCACGCTCTGCACGATATATTCCCAATATGTATCTGTAGTTTGTGTTGTCAAATTGATCTTTCGAGAAACGCGCCTACATGTAGACACATAAACATACATCCAAATGTCCAGCATTTTTATTTAATACGAAAGAGCGAGTTATTCTCGCCAGACTGAGGATTGGACACAACCAAAAAAAAAAAAAAAAAAAAAAAAGAAAAAATGAGCCAACCACAAAAAAAAATAGATAAGAAAGGGAAGAAGATCTTCCTCATTTTCTCAAACATATTAACTTGCATCAAGGATTATGATATTGTAAGCTACCTTGTTAGCTCTAAGTACACTGTATGATGTTAATGTAAGTTTAAGTTAATCGTACTGCATTGTACTGCATACGATATATGTTCAAAACGTATAGATACTACCCATTTGAGATTGTAACTTGCCTTGTCGTATTTTACGTTTCGCTTTTTATATATTTTTGTTAATCGCCGTTGCTAATAGCTGTACAAAATGGTAGACGCGACTTTAAATGAAACGAATGATAATAAAATTGATGTTTTCGAATAGGATAATGCGATAGTTAGAAGTAAATCACTGACTCGGACAGGCTGCACACACAGTGGCGTACAAAAGTACTCGAACGCTTCTATTAAGTTGGCAACTAAGTGATTGCGGATTTTGTCATTGGGTGGTAATGATAAATCACTTAGTTGCCAACCCAATAGAACTGGTTTTATACCGAACTGTTTTTCATCTTCGAGCACGTTGTATTAAAATTTTTCTGTAGGACCATAGAATGACGTTAGACTCCGAAAATTTAATTGGAAATATTAATTATCGCGAGCATTTAGTTGCTTCTAAACTTCAACAAAATTTTTGATACAGTTTATTAACTACGGTACTTGTTTTATGGCGATATTTATTTCAGAATAACCCGTAACCTTTGACAGCAGTTTATTAATTAATAAACTACGACATTTTTACAGTGTAGGCGTAATGTTCAGTTACTACCTATGCGTACTCATACATTTTGTAATTCCAGAATTCTTTTTATTTTACGTTTATCTTTACACGTTTATCTCCGTGACATAAATGTTAACTTGTTAAATCTAAATAAAATTTAGTTCCAAAGGAATATTTTAAATACTCGAGCGATTACAAATATTTAGATAGAAATTATCTATTTGACATCGTTTATTCGGATACTAGTAGCGTGTTATTCGTAAATTTGTCGTTTCATTCGAGACTACATTTTCAGATTATGAGGAACATGTGACACGAATATTTAATCGTTAAATGGGAATAAAATTTCCACGTCCAAAAATCGAACCTCGATTCGGAAGAGAAGAAAAACATTGAAATATTTAATTAATAATCTATGTTTTAAATCGTCTCCTTTTTCAATTTTCTAAATAAATAAACCTTTCATCTTACATGTTTATTAATAAGAAAATACGATTTCTAAATATATTTTTTACGAAATGCTCACACGTTAAATTCACACGTTAAAATTTCTGATCGAATTTTACGAAAATAAGCGTATTTATTGCGCGTCCCGTTTAATTAATTCATTGAAATATGCCTGACTCGAGTGGAGTCTGCGACTGGTTAAGTCCGGTTTACTCCTCCGGAATGTCGATAATGACTCCTGACCGAGTTAGCCAATTAAATTAGCGGTTGGCGGTGTCAGGCACGATAACTTCATTCTATTTTGCTCGTATCTTGAAGATTTATCGGCCGCGTATCAGCCATAAAATCGCTTTACATCGCAAACCCGAATCTGAGAGTCTTCCGCTGAAAATGGCTTCCATTCCGCGTGAATGGTCGATTTGCGCCCGTACTTACTATACTAAGTGTCCGCACACTTATATGAATTCCAAGATAGAAGATATATATGTATATATATATACAGGGTGTTCGTTTGAAAATTTCACGTTCGATGACGAAAAGTACGCGTTAGGTTGGAAGCTTCCAAGAGATGAAAAACGTGCAGCGTATTTAGGTTTGCATCTGGAAATCGCGATACATTCGTTTCGAATATCTTCTTTCTAAAACGCGTACTTTTCCAGAAAATTCATCGTGAAGTTTTCTAACGAACACCCTGTACGTATAGCTGGGACATAGGGAAATGTGATTTTACGATAAAGTCGTAATGTTCGATACGGGATCCATTTCTGAACCACTGCAACTACCTCATTTACCATTCGCAATTTCTCGCCAAACGATCCTGCGGACGCAAAATGTTCGCAATAACGTTCGCAGGTATTTCGGACTCGGTACGCTCTACTTTATGAATGTTTTATTCGAATCAAACAGCGTTTATGAAGGAATTCGAAGCAAGTTCATCTTTGCAAGCATATGGCGAAGCGACGAGTTTTACCATCGTATCAAGTATTATACGCAATGCAAATGTGTTAACGAGGATGACGTAGAAAAGGAAAAATTAGACTTTGTGCGTTATGGGATATATGGAATCCTTTGAATAAAAAATGGCTCCTTAATTTGATGTTTCATGGTAGACGCGGCGATGTACCCTACACTGAACTTTGACACAAATTTGTAACCGACCAAACGACGAATATTACGGGTAAAACTGATCTTAAAGTTGAGTACATTTTGTAGCGGAACATTCGACAAAATTAATTTGCCCGTAATAAATGATAAAAGTAACGAGTAACAAAAATTGTCGCCTTTGACGATGAAATTTCACAACTGACATTACGGTACGTCCAATATCCATTGATATTTTTCTGTAAGTACATTGTAAGTTTTCATTGCAAGTACGTAATACCAAAGTCGCATAGAGTGACGATCACACTTTCAGCCAGATCCAGGATAACGCGATAACACGTTTAACATCAATCATCATTATCTTACTTATACGCGAGGCAACGTGATTACGTTAAAATTATATCGTATACATATATTCAATGGGATTATATCGCGCGGCACAATTTCCATCCGAGCAAATATAAAATGAAATTACTTTGGAAGCAGAAAGAAAGAGGAAAACAATTCGATTAAGCAACGATGGTATTCGGTTGTTTTTAAAAGACTCTTAATGCGAAGCATCCTGTAATCCTGCGAGTTTCTGTTCTAATTAAATCAGCATTTCCAGCGGCCGATTCAATGTTCCAAGAGTGACGGGAATGGCTGACGAGTAATCAGCCTGTAATTTGAAAGTTCACGGTAGAGCGCGATCCAAAGTCTGACAGAACGGCGCAGATTTGCGGGATCAGACCTTTGATTTCCATTACGCTCTACGAAATATGCACATCGAACGGAAAAGCGATACGTGATATCTCCGTGATTCGCGTACGTAGCAGCGGAGACGATTATCTGAATTCGAGGGGAAAAGAAATTTTCTATGACGATTGTTTGCCAGCGTGTGATACGCCGAACGCTAATGATAATTCGCACGACCTACGTTCTACGTTCCATGATCTTCGAATAACGCTCGTTAAAATTGACAAAACTTAAACTCTCGTAGGATCGGTTCACGTCCGTCAAATTATTTCTGGCGATAAGTAATCAACCGTGATTTTGAATTTGTACGAGTGGAAGGAAGGAGGACAATTTTGGCTACTAAAATTACGTTGCTCGTAATGCAGCGCACCTGCTGCGCACGATCTCTGGCCGAAGGAAAACCGGGTCGAGGAGCTCGATAAATAAAGGTACCTATATACCCTTGGTGAGTTCTCCGACTTTAATTCCACTTAATTATTCACGCGTATCTGCGAAGAAGGAAGGATTTACAATTCGCCGTGAATTAAGAGGTCGCGAGCACACAGAGAGACAATTTTGTCGAAGACGATTTAAAACGGTTCTATTTGCCGGTGAGACAACGTGGACTCGCTATCGGCGACATAATCGACTGTTTCGCAAATTATAGCAGGTCGTTAGCGAACTGAAACTGTTTGAAACTAGTGGTAGAATTATTGTTTCCTGCGTGAAAGTAATAACGGTGATGATTATCGTTGATTGCTCTTCAATATCGACAATTTTATTGTAATATTTAAAACGTAACGAATTATTGGTCTTTTTATTACCTGTAACGTATTACCGAATTTTAATTAAAACCGGACAATCAGAGAATCGATTTTCGCCTGGTAATAATTTCATATAATTGCATGTGTGCCAACGATTATGTAATTATTGCCGCGATATCGAAAGCAATTTCCCCCAAGTTATTTATACGATCGCCGATTAACTGTAAGGACCAATTCTACGTTTTAACATTTTGCTTATATCGTTATCACGTTGTAACGTCGTTGTAAATCTCTTAATGAGATTTATATATCTCTAATGAGAAGATATGTCTTCCCTTCTTGACTGCTTAATTGCTTTTGCGATTTAAAATAAAAAAGAAAATGAGAAAAGAAGAAAGAAAAAAAAGAAGCAATAATAATGCGTACTGCAACGATAATTGCAGCGTTTTTATCGTTAAGAATTCCATTGGAAGTCCATCGTCGTTTGATTCGTTCGAACGAGCAGGAATAAAATCTAGGTAATAGGTCATCGTTATTGGTTACCCTTTTGATGGACGAGACTTATTAAAACTTCGATGAGATTGGTTTCTTTCGAGACTCGAGGAGACGGCGTAATCAGTGCGTGTAACCGTGCCACGGAACAAAATTAAACTTCTTCTCTGTTAGTCACGTTGCGATCGCCCCTTTTCCGTTCCAACGAACTGTTGATATCTTTTCTCTTTTTACGGAAGTTTTTGCGAGGGCAAAAAGCAATAAAATACGTATAATAACAGAATCGTTCGCGATCAACAACAGTATTTCTCTTGGCTGTAGCTCGATGACGATAATACGATGAACAGTGCTATATCACTCGCGAATGACGCAACAATATTCCACGAACGTACACGTAAATGGTAATGTCGTTCTCTAATTATGTCAAACGATGTGATATCTGTCGCTTATCGATAGAAATGATATTTATATGAATTATGAATTATCTTTCTGACACAGTCTGCTATAGCGTGAGAAAATATTTCGTATGGTAAACTAGAGAGAAAACTTCTGAGTTTGTTACTATTATTTAAACGACGTTTCTTCGTCAACGTCAAATGAATATGACGTTCTAGTAATGCAATAGCGCACAAGCCTATAATGCGCGAATAATAGAGTATTCCAGGTATATTATAGTACAGTGAATAGCGGTTTGCCGTGCATAGTATACTGGTATCTCGGACGTTACACCGAGCTGCATTAATTCCTTTCAACCCTCAATTTCATCCGATGGGATTGGATACGAGATAAAACGTACTCACAGTCATTTAGTTTGATAAATGATCCGAGAGAACAGCGTGCATTAGATAGTTTCCGTGGATCTTTTTATTTTATTTACGTTCTTTGACTTCTCTAACAATATGTAACAACAATGAGAACAATATATATTGGTCGAGCCACGAGAAAGAAGATACTTAAGTATCTCGTTTATTTTTTACGATTAGACGTACACACAGAATAAGTTGTTCGTCATGTTCATAAAAATGTGAATTTGCAAAAACAGGTATCAGAGCTTCCCGTTCAAACTTTGTGCGATTCACAATTATGTACAAAGTTTTATTCGTGTGTATTTTTATCTCACCGTGTACGCAAATCTATTGAAATAAAAGGTAGAAAAATGGAAGCAGCGTTTGAGGAATTATAAAACAGATAGAAAAATTCTGCTCGGTTCGATTCTGTGATAGAGCTTTTATCGTTTCTATCGTGACAGAATATAACACGATCGATATACTAATTATACCTTTCTATGTTTCTAAAAACTGTTGCAACTGTTGAGCAAGTAAAAAATAGTTTTTGCACCTACGCACGTGTCGTATGAATCTCCATTAAAAAATCATAGAATATCGATTAGACGTCTGTACAGTGTTTCTGGTAGGTTCTACGGCGATTGTTGACAGCTCATTCTATTCGTATTTCGAACTTATTATTATACAACGCAAAGAACTACGATTAAGTATATTTAGGAATAGCATGATCCTAAGTACGAGACTAATTTTCCAATTATATTTTTTTCCTCCATATTCAAAATATTTGAAACGTTAGAGTTAATTATTAGCTCTACCGTCGTTTTCGCTTCTTCTTCGCTTCGTATCTTCTTTTTCAACTATTCGTTCATAAAGATCGTGTAACGCGCAAAAGGAGCAAAAATTACATCGACTGGTAGAACGAAATATTCCATAACTATGTATATTCTAACAATACCTATTGAAATGTAACGTTCATCCGGGGCTGTACAGACTCGAGGAAGACATCAGTGTTAAGTACGATAACACTGAATTTCAAGAACCAACGAATAAAGCTTGGAAATTTGAAGGCGAAATGATGCACAGGCTGCTGCTCACACTATGCAAAAGTGTATGAAATATCCAAAATGGGGCAACTGTTATGATATTTAATAAAAGCTAATGTGATTCTTATGCCATATAATTCTACGAGACTCACTCGGAGTTAAAAAAAAGGAAAGAACGAAATAGATCCCAATTTCGGTTTCATCTTTTCATTTACATTCATAGAAATATGAAATTGCATAAAAATCTACGGATAATCGTCCGAGCTATCATTCTTATCGAAACTGTTTAGCGTACAATCTCTTATAATTGCTCTACAAATCTCATATATCGATATAAAATATATTTCAAGTGAATTAACAGCTAAATAAGAGCTAAGTAAATAAAACAGCACAATATTGCAAATGAAAAAAAGAATTTTTTTTTAAAGAAAATTCTAGAAGATAAACTAAACAAAAATTTAAAAAAATTTTTTTTTTTTTTTTTACGTGGAGGAAATCTTCATAGACACCTTGCCACACACCATCTCTGACGCGGAACAGAAGACACGAGGATACAAAGGTAGTGCCGGATTTTTACCGGCTAAAACCTCCACGGATGGGACAGTTAACAGTATGGAAATCCGGTTCTCTGTCACCTGGTTTCATCTACATAAACAGTGCTCCGCACAAACTACCAAACAAACTTTGGAAGGTTAAATAAAGCTTTCCTCGGCTGTATGGTACTTTCGGGAGAAAACACTTACAAGTCCATATAACATCCAGGGACAGCGAGATTCGAACTCACGACCGATTGGCATCCAATCGGAGCTCAACGAGCGTAGCTGTCTGCCCCACCGACGTATTCAACATCGGCTGTCGCATATAACAACAGATATAACGTATACAACATGGGCAGTTCAACTTTATTTTTTTAATACCTAGCAAAGACACAGTCAGGTACCTGGGAATGACCCTGGACAGGAGATTAACGTGGAAGAATCACATCCAAGACAAAACGAAACTACTAAAGGACAAACTTAAAAAATTTTATTGGCTCATTGGTCGACGCTCCAACCTTAGTACGCAGAACAAAATTACACTTTACAAAACCGTAATAAAACCTGTCTGGAC